>CM076572.1:759305960-759876532 GCA_034641835.2 Pinus albicaulis | reverse complement strand
GATATCCTTTGCCATCAAGGATTCAAGAACACCTAGATTGAAGATTTCTATCTTAGAAGAAGCTCCTAACTCCTTCGTCATCATCAAGGAAGCTGCAGGCCACTCTACTCAAGTAAGTATCTATGACCTTACTCAACTCTGTCAAGATGACTTATTGTAAAGAAAGCAATAAGTTGGTTGGGTCATCAAACTTTAGCGCATGGAAGAAGAGGACATATTTGAATTTAATTGAAGACGAAGTTATGGACTACATCGATGGATCGACAATTCAACCACCTAAAGAAGATGCTCCAGCTCATGCCAAGTACATGAAGGGATAAATCAAAGCCCAGAGGATTCTCATAGAATCCATTAAGGACTCACTCATTCCCTATGTATCAAAACTAAATTCTGCTAAAGAAATATATGAGAAATTGGTGGAGCTATTCTCTGTAAGTACTGCAGGAGAAGCAATCTCTCTAAGACAAGAATGATATAAAATGAAATTGTCTAGGGAAGAAGGAATCACTCCATACTTTATGAGGATTTATGAAATAAGAGATCAACTGCAGGAACTGGGAGAAGTAATGTTTGACACTGAGATGACTACAGTGGTGCTAAATTCTCTACCAGAGGAATGGGGAAACTTCACTTCAAGTTTATATGAGAAGAAAGAAGCCACACCGTTCCATGATTTATGGTCTCTATGTAAAATAGAGGGAACAAGATTGAAAGCCAAAGCTGGCACAAGATCAAGTGAAGGGAATCAAGCCTTTGCAACCACTTTTAGGAAGAAAGGTAGATTCGGTAAATTTGGTCCTTAGAATAAAAGAAGAAATATGGACAACATACGATGCTTTGGATGTAATGAACTTGGGAATTATAAAAGAGATTGTCCTAAATCTGGCAAGGACAAGAGGAAAAGGGAAGAAGCCCATATCTCAAATGTGAGGGAAGAACCTGATGCAAAGAAATCTAAGAAAGAAGAAGCGAGGGATCTCTACTATGCTTGAGATCATCTTTTGCTTTAAGTGATTTATGTTGGTTGTAAAATAGTATGATAGGAAGCAATGTATATTGTAGCATCATGATAAAAAGCATATTAGGAGCTCTTGGTGAATCAGCATCAAGAAAACCTCTCTAATAACATTACTTATGGAAAGCAGTCATCAAGGTCAAGGGTCACCATGGAAACATAATTCTGGGATGTGATGGCATATTGATGGAGCAGGCCAAGGGAATGAAGCTCTTCATTCTAGAGAAATTGCTACAGGGTGACTCAGGGGAAAAAGGTACGAGGTATGTATATATTTATATGCTGACACTAGATGCTGTGAAGTCATGTCATATGGTTGCAGGTAATAGACTTTCATATTTAGAAGTTTGATTTATGAAAAAGGATCTCTCGGTGCACTGACAGATGAAATCAACATAATATGTTGTCATGGAATATGAGATGGTTGTATATGAACGAGAAATTGGAAAATTTGTAAGTTCCTGGGAATGGAGAATGTGCAAAAAGGAAGAGATCATGAAATGCAACCATGTCGAGAGGCAGTTATCATCCGGAAGCCAAGAAGATGTGACTAGGAGATCTCTTGGGAGGATATGTAGACTCTGACAGAAGTTTGGTACATAAGAAGACCCTTGACAAAACATATTATTAGGATATGTGTCAATTTGAATAGAGGATGTCGATGCCTACATGAAGATTTCATGGTGAACGATCATCACTGAGGTAACCTTTGTTTTAAAAGTTAATATGTATATGTTTATCTGGATGAATTTGTGCAGGGCTGCTAATCATGAGAAATGATGTATGATCCTTGGAAATGATTCGAAGAAAAGCAGCATGGCATAACGGTGGACCAGATGAGAAAGACTAATGAATCACTTTCTGATAGTGGACATGACTCGTGACTAAAAGTGATGGATGATCTGTGCCCTATGAAGCCAAAAGTTGAAGATTCCTCAATATCAAAATGCATGACATCGAGAGGAGGAATTCTTCATGAGTAGCTGGATTGCTGCTGCAGGACCCTGGTTGAGAGGGAGCTTGGTGGTAAGTTTCTTACTTGGAAGAAACTTGAAGTATGTCCTTCATGTGTTGAGAGGGAGTGACATTTGTGATTCTCTAATACATGTGTCATGCATTAGACCTGAACTAACAGCCGTAAGTCTTAGTGAAGGCCATGTGGAGAGAATGGATAGACACATCATTCTGGTCTTCACCTAGAAGACAAAATGGAGGATTGGGTAATCATTTGGCTTTTGATATTCTTTGAGAATGAGATAGGGTATTCAAGATAAGAGTAGTCGAGGACCGATACTCTTTGAGGGTTGGCTACCCAAGAGAAGAATAGTCCAAGAAGGTGATACTTTGGGAACACCTGGGTGAGTATGTACCTTGGAGAGACAATGACTATGGTGTCTATAAGTCATGTCTCTCGCCAGCATTGTAGCCCATTGTCTCGTTGAGAGATGGGGTTGTTAATCAAGGCCTTGCACTAGGACAATGCTGGTTAATATGATGCTATACATACGCGATTCCCAATCAAATTCTTCTTATGAGATTCTTCAATTTGAAAGTAACCATGTACCTGTATGAATACCTCCCTAGTTAAGAGGGAGTGTTGAAAAGTGTAACTAGGCCGGTCTTCATATTGACTATGTAATTATGTATTTTATGTAAAGAAGAAGTCAAAGATAATAAAATGTATATTTGTTGGACTTGCTTCATGGGTTTCATGAGCAAGATTTTAACTTAGGTTAATAGACTTCTTCTTGATGCCTATTTAGGATTTATCTTTGGTTTATAAATGTATTTAATGTCATGTATATGAAGAACCTAATAGTCATGGAATGCTCTGAGACCTAGTCCAATGAACCGTGCAAGAATGGCTATTATTCAGCCCTCATACAACGTTGATAGTCAAGCCTAAATAATGTGTCAAGTTGGCCTTCAAGCAGCTGGAGAAGTCGGCCTCATAAACAGTAGTGTCGGCTCCCAAATAGTCACACCAGTTCACCTTGTAAGGTCAACTTATATATAGGGGCAAACAACTATAATACCCCTGTAGCCTTCGCAGAAAAGACAAAATTTCAATCATCTCTAAGTGCAGTGCAGAAGTGCATCAAAGTGCAGTGCGGAAGTGCAACAAAGTGTAGTACAGGAGTGCAACAAAGTGCAGTACGGAAGTGCAGCAAGTGCAGTGTTGATTACAGGACTAGGTGCAGTGCGGATTACAGGACGAGTTTAGTGCAGATTACAGCATTGTTTCAGTGCGGATTTTGATGTGTTTCAGGTCTGGTTGAGGTACACACATCTGTGTGGTATCAAAGTATAATTGGAGCTGCGGTTTGTTGAAACAAGAGTGCAGACTATACACCAAGAGAAGTGTGGACTATCCTGAAGTATTTGCAGCGAGAAGAGGGTCAGTTCAAAGTCAGAGTTTATATGTTGAAGTACGGATATGTCTGCAAATAAAAGGAAGTGCTGGTGCAGAACAATGCAAGTTGGTGAAGGAAGAAAGGATCAACATTGAAGGACATCAAAGACGTAAGGACAAGGTCTTGGATGCATATATATAGGTCAAGGTTGTAAGTCTAGGGCATGGTACTTGTCATTTGAAGATCTATAAGAAGAATTTCTCATGGGTTTTCCTCTCCAAGAGTCAGAGGTTTTGCCCTAACTCTAGGAGCCTAATTTGTGTGTCTAGTGTATTTTGATAATTGATTTGATGAAGCCACATGGCTTCCTTGTTGGCTTCAACTGCACCACGATACTCTACTTCTGCTAAAGAAAGAGAGATGGCACTTTGTTTCTTACAATACCAAGTAATAGGTCCTGAACCAAGAGTGAATACATATCCTGCAGTAGACTTTCGATCATCAGGGTCACCAGCCCAATCAGAATTAGTGAAACCAATCAAAAATGGAGACGCTCCTGCATTGTAATGAATCTCGAACTTAACTGTACCTCGAATATATCGAAGTATTCTTTTAGCTGCTTTCTAGTGACTTTCATGGGGTTGGTGCATAAACCGAGCAACAAGACCAACGACAAAGGAAAGGTCAGGACGGGTATGGGTTAGATATAGAAGTTTACCAACAAGTTGACGGTATAAGGTAGCATCAACTTCAGGAGTAGTACAAGTGACTGAAAGCTTGACTCCAGACTGAAAGGGAGAAGGGGTTGGCTTACAATCTTCCATGTGAAAGTGGTGTAGAAGATCATAGGCATACTTGGACCGAGAGAGGGTAATTCCTTCTTTGGATTGCAAGACTTGCAGACCGAGGAAATAATGCAAGTGTCCTAAGTCTATCATTTAAAACTTCTTTTTGAGGCTAGACTTCACATGGTTTATATGGTTTGGATCACCACCAGTAAGGATAAGATCATCAACATAAAGAACAAGGATGGTGAAGGACTTACCCACTTTCTTGGTGTAGATAGTGTTGTTAGATGACACCTAGAAAAGCCATTATCTAATAGAAATCTATCCATTTTGGCATACCAAGCCCGAGGAGCTTGTTTGAGACCATACAGAGACTTCGTAAGGCGACAAACAAAGCTAGAGTCATTTTGGATAAAGCCAGGGGGTTGTTCCATGTAGATTTCTTCATGTAAATCTCCATGTAAGAAGGTGGATTTAACATCCATCTGATGGACTTCCCATTTAAAGGAGGCAGCAAGGGAAAGAACAAGGCGGATAGAATTCATTTTGGCA
This sequence comes from Pinus albicaulis, assembly GCA_034641835.2. Taxonomy (NCBI): domain Eukaryota; kingdom Viridiplantae; phylum Streptophyta; class Pinopsida; order Pinales; family Pinaceae; genus Pinus; species Pinus albicaulis. The sequence continues at coordinate 759,871,823 of CM076572.1, read as the reverse complement.
ACAAGGGAGAAGGTTTCAGTATAGTCAATGCCTTCAACTTGTGAAAATCCTTTAGCGACAAGATGAGCTTTATGTCTATCCACTTTTCCATCTGGTCCAAACTTTGTTTTGTAAACCCTTCTGCATCTGACAAGTTTCTTCCTTTTGGAAGAGGAACAAGATCCCAAGTATCATTCGCCAATAAGGAATGATATTCTTCTTTCATAGCTTCATCCCAAGCTTGATGACCGGAGGCTTCTTCAAAGGTTTCTAGATCAGGATTTTCTAGAACTCGAGCCAATAAGGAAGAGGCTCTTTCAAACTGAGAACGTGTATGTCGTCGATCTGCAGGGTCACCTGCAAGAGAACCTGCTGCATCCCGAGTAGAGCGGACCCATCTTGGAAGCAGTGGAGTAAAAGGAACAATTTCAAGAGGTGGAGGAGGATTGTCATCCTTGCTGTCATCATTTCAACTAGAAGGAATGCTATTAAAAATAGAAGAGAGAGAGAGAGGTGGCACATATGCCGAATTAGGCTCGCAGGCCAAAGGAGGCAAACCCGCCGAACTAGGCTCGCAGGCCAATATATTTTCATCAAATTTTACATCTCTTCTAATGATTATATTTTTGGATTTTGGTTGAAGAAGTCTATATCCTTTGACATCTTCAGAATATCCAACAAAAATGCATTTTTCACTCTTAGGTTCTAAGGCTTTATGTTTCGTATCTGGAATATGGGCCCAAGCATCACTTCCAAAAACACGAAAGTGACTTACATCTGGTTTGATTGAGCTCCAAGCTTCTTCTGGAGTTATATTCTTTAAAACCTTAGTAGGAGTGCGATTTACTATGTAATTTGCACAGTTAATGGCTTCTGCCCAAAAATTGAGACCAAGTCCTTTATATTGAAGCATACAATTAGCCATTTCTTTTAAGGTGCGATTCTTCCTTTCAGCTACACCATTTTGTTGTGGAGTATATGGAACGGTATGTTGCAATTGAATGCCATGCTCAGTGTAGAAGTTGATAAATTTGTTGTTAACATATTCTCCTCCATTGTCTGATCTTAACTTAAGAATTTGATGTCCAGATTGTTTCTCAACAAAGGCCTTAAAGGCCAAGAACATGTTAAAAACTTCACTCTTGAGTTTTAAGAAGTATACCCAAGTGCATCTAGAAAAATCATCAATGAAAGTTCAGAAGTACTTGCAACCAGAGAAAGAAACAACAGGAAGTGGACCACATAAATCACTGTGCACAAGCTGCAAAGGGGCTGAAGCGTGCCAAGAGGCACGTTTGTCAAACTATCCCGATGATGTTTTCCGAGTACACATCCGGAGCAAACACCATCTCGGCAAGATACCATAGGAAGGCCCGTCACCATATTTTCCTTGCATAGAGTTTGAAGAGAGTGATAGTTTAAGTGACCAAATCGCTCATGCCAAAGTTTGCTCACATCATCATTATGAGCAACAAAAACGGAGTGAAGACATGATAACCCAAGGTTGTCAAACTTATACAACCTTATGGAATCATCAACAATGCCAGTAGCTAAAATATGTTTAGGATCTTTGAGGTCCTTGATTACAACATCATGAGGTGAGAATTCTACTATTTTCCCTTCACCTGAATGAGTTATTTGATAAACAGAGAGAAGGTTGCATGACAAGGTAGGAACACATAGTACATCATTAAATTGACCATTATCGAGATGAATGGTTTCAGATCCTACAACTCTAAGAGATCTATCATCACCAACATAAATATGTTTGGTGTTATAATCATCTAAAGAAGAAAACATGGCGCTATTTTTGGCCATGTGATAAGAAGCTCCAGAATCAATGAGCCACTCATGAGAATGAGAAGAGGAAGATAAATTTAATGCATAACCAGATCTTGATGCTTGACAACCACAAGCAGAAAGTGCCATTCCTGAAGATGAAGGTGAAGAGTGCTCCAAATTGATGTTGTGCTTCTTCATTGCCGCTTCTAAGGCTTCCATCTTCTTAAAACATTTGGACTCTATATGGCCATCACGATTGCAAAAGTTGAAATGCCTATTTGTCTTCTTTGCTTTATTTTTATATGCCTTATCATTTTGGTGAGTTGCTTTTTCAGTTTGCGGCTGAAATTGCTTAGGACGCTTGTTTGGTTTCAGACCATACTTTTTAGGATACTTCTTCTCGGGATTCTTTTGATATGATTGCTGATGGGCTGCTAAGGCTTTTTTAGAAGTGTTTCCAGGAGTGATAAGACCAAGGTGTAAGAGTTTTTCTTGTTCTCTTATCACAGAATCACAAAAGGAATCAAAAGAGGGATTCTTGTAGGTGGTTCCTGAAGAAATGATGGCTTCTCTAGTGGAATGGAAGGCGGAAACAAATACAGAGTATGCAGGGCCAAGCTTAGCAAGAATGCAATAGATGAGGCTACCATCTTCCTTGTTGACCTTACAACCTTCTAAAAGAATTCTAAGGGTCTTGAATATGACCTTATAACCTTCTAAAAGAATTCTAAGGGTTTTGAATTTGGACAAAAAATCCTCAATAGAGGAGAAATTGTTGGGGTCCAAAGTAAGCAACTCATTTTCAAGCTGATAGGCCCTGATTTGATTTTGAATGCCAAATACAGTATTTAGCTTGTCCAGGGCTTCATGAGGGGTGTCAATGTCAAGGATATGAAATCGAAGATCTTGAGCAATGGACATTCCTATCAACCCTCGTGCTTGATCTTGTTTATTTTCCCATTTAGCAACTTTATCATCATTAGAAGGTTTAGTTTCTAGTCTGGTGGCTAACCCATAAAGCCCTTTACTTCTGCTATTCTTGCACCATGGAGGAAATGGCTGGAAATAATTGTGCCGTTAAGAATAATCGGGCATTGTGCACTTTCCATTTTAAAACTAAGCTTCAGAAAGTCAAAATCCAACTACCCAATGGAAAGATCTGAAAATTAAATATTATTAAAAAATTCAATGAAAACGGCCTTGATGAAGAAGTTATGCCTTTTTGAAAAAAACGAGTTGAAGATGCCGAATAGTTACGGGAACGGTTTGAAATTTGGTGATGAAGTTCAACTTAAAAAAAAAAAAAATCCTGCGCCTTTTACAAATTTTTTTTACAAAAAGAAGCTTGAGAAAGAGATTTGAACCCAAGACCTCTATTCTCATAAACTAACTCCTCACCAAGTGAGATAGTAAAAGGATTCTGTTACTTTTTGAAAGGAGGAAGGTTTTTTTTTTTTTACTCTTCGGTGTATGTGCCTTTTCCTGCAAAAAAAAACACAAAAACCGAGCAAAAAAAAAAAAAAACTAAATGCAAGCCTTACGGCAGAATGTTAGATTTTTGGTTAGCCTTACCGGCAACTATGAATTTTTTCACTATTTCTGATTTGCCAAGATCGCACAAAGACGCGGTGAAAGAGCATACGTAGCAAAAAAAAAACCCTTTTCCTATTTCTGATTTGCCGAGATCGCACGCAGCGCAGAGAAAAGAGCATACACAGAGAAGAGGGTATAGATCTGGCAAATAAATAAAACCTAAAAACCGAAAATAAACAGAGGGAACCGAAATAAGCAGAACTATTAACAAATATAACTGCAAAACAGATGCTTTATACCTCCAGATCTAAACTGTCATAACTTGGGCAGCCGAAAACCTTTTTGCATGAAACAAAAGGTGTTCCCCATTGTAAAAAACACTCCAGACACAACAAAGCAGTTATCCAAGCCCAAAAATGTTCAGAAATAGTAGATCTACAAAACAGCATTCGCATGCAGTCAAGTGGCTTGGGATTTTGATCAACAACGTATGCGGCCCTCAAAATAGCTTTGATACCATGTAGGAATTTACAGGGTAAGTTCCTTAGATCAAGAACCAAAGGTCACTGCTTACAAATAGATCACAAATCAGTACACCAGTATAATCACGTGGTTAAAACCCTTGAAAAGGGAAACAGTCCACGGCCTGAGCCAATGCAGCCATTTCAGGCAATTTATTAATATAAAAATAAAAGTTACATATTTTTCTCTCATAAACGGTTACCGAAAAAATGACCCTCCATGCTCTTTAAATAGAGATCATGGACCAATTGGGTGTTAAGCCAGAGATCAAGTGTTGTTAATACCGAGGAGAGAGATAACCGTCGGATCACTACAAATCGTGACTGTCGGATTATAAGTTACAAATGTACATGGTAAAGAAACACACTTTACCTAACTCTACACTAGACTAAGTTATTCTTAACTATTTCCTATGCATCGGAATATCCTAACAAGAGAGGCCAATGACCGAATCATTGTATACCTTGTTTTCAGAGCAAATGTCTCTTCGTAATCGATCCGATCCCTTCTTGTTGAGAGAAACCCATAGCCACAAATCTTGCCTTATATTTACTGATACTAACATTAGTCGCATGTTTGATCTCGTAGATCCGTTTGGAAGTTACCAAGGATTTGTCTTCGGGCCTTGGTATGTTCTCCCAAACTCCATTCTACATTATAGATTTATACTCTTCATTCATGGTGCTGGCCTGTGACCACTCACAAAGTGGAGAAGGAGAAAGGAAGGGAAATCCTGAGCACAAGGCTAGAGCACACCCAATGCTACCATAAATCAACACACACATGACTGTATAGATGTAGGAGGGAGCAATCTTGGTACATGTTACCCCGACCTTAGTTTTTCCACCCTTATTCAAATTCCTTTTTCCTTTTATTGATTTTTCTTTCTTTTAATTGCTCGGGGCTCTAGGGAATGAGAGCATGATGCATAAGATAGAGAAATCATTAACCCCCTTTAAGGTTGGGCAGTTCATCGCCCACCAGGTGTTGGGACAATCATTGTAATGACCTACCTACAATTACAAACAAAATGTGAATATTAGCATACATACAGGACATCCATATGACAACTACATATGCATGAACCGCATGTATTGCACTACTATACCTACTAGCTAATATAGAAAAAAGTTTAAGTGTAGGTTGATGAATCGATTATCGAAATAGATTCCTATACTCACCAGAATATTATAAATATACCGAGTGGGGTTATATATATATATATATATAAATAACTAATCCTTTAAATAAATAAAAATACATATATCTAGATATCATAAAGATAATGAAAAATATAAATTTAATTTAATTAATTAAAGTAAATAAAAGAATTGAATTAAATGTTAAAATAAATCAATTTGTTTAAATATATGAATAAAACAATTTAATTAAATTAGAAACTAAAATTTAATAAAATACTATCAAGACCTAAAAGTAAATGAATAAACTATTTCAATGATTCATTTAAATTAAAAAAAACATAACCACCTCCATCCAAAAAGAAAAGAAGGGTCGAGAAGGTAGGAGGATGGCACCGAAGAGAAATAGGTAAGTGGTGGAGGGAGGAGGCGGACAACAAGGAGGTTGGGAGATGGTGGAATTAAACATATAAGGGAATCAAGGAGGCCATAACAAGGGAGGAATTATTTGGAGATTTAGAGGGACAGTAGGAAATTCTAACAGTGTCACTGATAGAAGGAAGTCAGAGCTCAATTTTTCTTGAAGTTTTGGGCACAGGGGCCAGAGTACCTTGAAGTTTAAGTACTTTGGAGTTGGGTACTAAGATTGTGCTCAATTTGACAAGGAGGTTTTGGTCTTTTGGTAACGGGAGCGAATTTGGAGCGACAACAACCCGGGATTGACTTCAAAAGCGAAAGCTAGGTATGTACTACGTATTTAATTGGTAAATTGTGTTTTAAAATATCATTGTCTGAATAATTAGCTTCTATTTGTTAAATTTGTAATTAGCTTCGATTTGTCAAATTTGTAAATTTAATGAAAACAATGCTCTACAATCATGGGTTCCTTAATGACACAGGGGGCTCATATAGGGGCCCTAGGAACCAGCGTAATGACCATAATGATAGGGGGTAGAGCTCATGTTTGGATTTTTCCCACGCGCTTAAATTTTATGTCCCGACCATATTTTGCATTTTATGGTACATTTGCTATTGTAAGTGGCCAGATTATGCTTTTAAATTTCGTTTTAGCTGCAACAACATTTGGGGCATCATTTCAAGCCTGATCCAAAGTGTGGACAAGGGGAGCGGGAGGCTAACTCCTTGTGGACCTAATGGAAAAATGTGGACTCAGATGGGAAATATGTGGAAAGGGGTTATAATGAGTGGAGGGGAGTGATATATGTGGTGTCGGGGAGTGGGACCATGCAGCCAAAATTGGGGTTCCCCATGTAGAGCCATTCCTAAAGCTAGTAACCAATAGAGGAGATCCCATGGGACTAGGGTACAAGACTAACCACCAAGTTGGGACTAGGGAATAAGAGTACAGACCAAGCCCATTCTTTCCGCCAAATCCCCCCACTAATCCATGTCCAAAAGTGTAATATTCCTTTTTTTGGTGTTCCTTACGACAGGGTTAGAATGGACTTCCAGAGTTGGGAGCAGACAGGTCACAGGTACAGTTTGGGGTCATCAGCGGGCCCAAGGGCTTTTTGGAGGAGTTCTGAGGAGTTTTATGAGGCCCGGTGGCATTCGCTTGATATATTCCATCATCCGCACAGTTTTCCTTAACTCGATTAATTACGCTCAAGGTGGCATTCTGGGAGGAATATGTAATAGAACACCTTAGTGTAATAGCTCATTGGAACCAGAACAAGAATACTTACATGATGGGATGGTTGGACATGAGTTTCAGTGACCTGAAGAGACATGGTATCCAATTTACTCTTTCCTGCATTAAAAAAAGAATATTTTAAATGGAAAATAAGAGGGAAAAATGCTCCATGATTAAAATAATAATAAAATAAAAGGCTCTAGAGGGGTCCCTGAGATCTATAATAGAAGAGGAGGAGGTCATTGAGGAATATCTTGGATTTGATATCTTTCTTGTTCTCTTCTTCTTTGGTAGCCCCAGGACGAAAACCCTCTAGTATGTAGCTGAGTGTTGGATGGAAACCCAACTCTCTTTGAGGAGACTTCATTCAGGAGTTTCACAAAACTTCACGGATATTGGAGTGAGGATCATTCAGATCCTCAATTGGTGCTTCATTGTCTTCAGTTGATTCAGTGGCAGCTATTGTTGGAGGGAGAGTACAGTTGTTCAGTTTTGGAGGCTAGTGCAGTGCAGCAGATTATATTGGAGGCCAGGTTTTCATCTCAACTCTTTTGGGTCAAATATGCATGTAACCCCAGTGTTGAGATTTTGTGTAGTTGGTGTAGCATTGGGTGTGCTCTAGCTCTGAAATTTTGTGGAGGGGCTAAGACACACTTGAACTCCAAAACCCAGAAAGCGTTTGGTGAAATTTTAGCTCGTGTTCAAGTTATTCAAATAATTAATTATTTTAATGTATTTCCTAAGTCTTAACTTAGGAAAATTAAATAATTAAAGTGAATTAATTAACACATGTGCTGAAATGTTCTAAATGACACGGATCAAACAGTCTTTTAATCTCAACCATTGATGAGTGTTAATCTCGGTCGTTGATGAGATTAATGAAAAAGTATAAAAGAAAGGCTTGAGTGTCAGTTGGAGACACATACATAGAGGCAGAGCTGAGAGACTGATCTGGAATTCTAGGGCAGGGTTTGCTAAGAATTTCCTAAGGAGTTTTCTGCAGCGAAGGGTAGTATTGGCTGAGGGGATGATCTGATCCCGGAGCCAAGAGTCAGCAAGAGGCAGAGGAGCAGCAAACAAGGACAACACAGAGGAGCAAAGAGCAGCAACAGCGACTACGCAGCAGTTGCGCAGCGCAGGGGCTTCAACCACTACGCAGGCCCAGGATGGGCAGCGCTGCAGCTTTAGGGAGCTTCAGAAGTTACGAGAGGCCTCCAGAGGCAGCGTAAGGACAACATCACCCACTCTGGGGTTACACAGTCCCTCTTTGAGCAGCGCAGAGCCTAGCAGGGCTGACATTGGGGCTTCAGGGGTAGGACTGGGGTTTCTAGGGCCAGATCCGGGCTAAGTCTTGTAAATCTCGTTTGAGGGTGTGGATCAGTCAGATATTTGGTCTTGCAACAACAGGTTAGCTGCAGATTTCTTTTATTCTTTGTTGGGTTTTCCAGATCTGGAACCCATATTTGTTGTACTCAGATTCTAGTTAATAAAATAAACCCTCATATCTACTGCACTGGTTTTCCCGCTTTGGGTTTTTTCGGGGACTTATGTCTAAAAATCAGTGTCACTTTGTTTGAATGAGCGTAATATTTAGTAAATGATCTGCATGTGTAGGCTGTTAGTTGTGTTTACTTCGGTATTTTCTGAATTTAATTTCTGAAGATAACTTGTATATTTAAATCAAGTAGGATAAGTAAACCATGATACTGCAGTAGAATTTTCACATGGTATCAGAGTGATAGCATTTCAGGCTAAATCTCCAACAAATCAGCTGAAGAATATTTTTTCTGCAGGATAGCAGCAGAAGCAACAGAGATCCGGAAGGGGTAGCTTGATAGCAGGAGGACGCAGATCCAGGAAGGGGCATCGTTGTAGATTCAGAAGGCCATCACGCTTACACAGAGCCTTCCCAGGCCAGCGTAAGGACTGCGTCACCCAGTCTGGGGTTACGCAGTCCACTTCTGAGCAGTGTTGAGGCTACGCTGGGCCAGTCAGTGACATGCAATCCAGTTATTATTCCTGTTGCAGAAAGCCTTGCCAAGATTTGGAAGCAGTGCTTCAGATCTTCAATGGTGCTGGTGTGGTGTAGATTCTATCGGTGCAGAATTGTGTCTAGCTAAGTCAACAAAGGTAGGAGGAAGGCAGCTACTCAGCAGATCTGAGATTCGATCAGGAGGGTGATCGGAGAGTTCTACCCGATTGTGTTTGGGTGGAAGATTTCCAGGAGGGAAATCATTTTTCAAAAGAAGCAATTAATAGAGGTTTTTCTAGTCACCAAGAAACCCAGATCCAGAGTTTTTGTAGCCACAGAAAGAGGGAGAAGAGTATTGTTTTTGTCAGATATGAGCTAGATGGCTTCTCATGGGCTAAGAGACCAAGACAGGTTGGAAAGTGTGTCCAACTTTGTCATCTGGAGGGCAAGGATCCTATCAGTCCTAGATGAGTACGACATCAAGGACCATGCAACGAGTGTTCTAGCTGTGCTTGCAGATCCTTATCCTCTAAAGAAATTTAAGGAGAATCAAGCGCGGACTAAGCGTTTGATCATGGACGGAGTGAAGGATCACATAGTACCACATATTGCTGATAAGAACACGGCAAATGACATGTGGGTCGCTTTAAAAGCGATGTATCAAGGAAGCTTTGTCCAACGATCTTAGAGAATCATATGAGGCTTTTCCAGATGCAGAAGGGTGAGGAAATAGATCCTTTCCTTTTCCGACTTCAAACCATCTAAGACCAACTGGTTGGCATGGGAGCAATTATAGACGAAGGACTCTTAGTAAGGATTGCCTTGAATGCAAGCTCGAGGAATGGGAAACATTTGTCTAGAGTATTCTAGGCAGAGCAGCGTTAGCATCCGGGGCAAACATGTGGGCAATCCTCTGCCAAGTGGAGATCAGAAGGATCACCAAGAAGCAAAATATCAGTGGTGGGACAATCAAAGTGAAGAAAGAAGAGGAAGATGATGCAACCCTTGCATCAAAGGAAATAAAACAACAAGGGAAGAAGAAGAGGGACCTTTCCAAGGTCCGGTGCTTTAAATGTGGTGAACTTGGAAGAACGACAAAGGAGCTTCTGATTCCAAGGCTGCTGCAGCAAAGGATGATGGTTCTGATGATGATGCAGCCATGAGTGCTCATGTGCCTCGAGAAAAGAGGTGGGGTGACATGGATTTGTAGAGCATCTACCGACATGGCGGGATCCTTGAGTCAACCCTAGTCTTGGATCACATACGAGCTACGGGAGCCTTAAGACAATAGCAGGATGAGTCGGGAGATGGTTGTAGAAGGTCACAATGAAGCGGAAGGGAGATTTGAAGAGTTGAAGAGGGAGCAACGTTGTACAGAGGCAGCAGCAGCTTGGAGGCAACAGCGCGGAGGCTGATGGGACTTTAGCAACGCAGAGAGGCTGATCTCACGCAGTGCAGAGTTGCAACAACGCAGAGAGGCTGAGCTCATGCAGTGCAGAGTTGCAACAACATAGTAGCTTCAGGAGGACAGTGTAAATCAGCAGCCAGGGAGCTTCAGTGATAGATGCAGCTTGACTTATCTGTCAAATAGTTGGGCAAGAGTCCTTCAGTTGCTTACTTCTCGACAACGGAGTTGTAGTTAGCAGTGGCAGTGCTATGGCCGCATGATACAACAAATTGAGAGGGAGCTGCAGTATAGATGTAGCAGTGTCAGTGGCAATGGCATGGGCAACAGTACAGAGAGCAGTAGTGCAGTGGATGGAGGGCATCAGGCCAAGCATCAACAGCACAAAAACCAACATCAATATCTTGCAGTGCATGGTGTGGGTGTATTGCTAGAGCACACTCCGTGCTAAGAGGGAGTGTTGAGATTTTGTGTAGTTGGTGTAGCATCGAGTGTGCTCTAGCCCTGAAATTTTGTGGAGGGGCTAAGACATACTTGAACTCCAAAACCCAGAAAGCGTTTGGTGAAATTTCAGTTTGTGTTCAAGTTATTCAAATAATTAATTATTTTAATGTATTTCCTAAGTCTAAACTTAGGAAAATTAAATAATTAAAGTGAATTAATTAACGCATGCTGAAATTTTCTAAATGACGTGGACCAAGCAGTCTTTTAATCTTAGTCGTTGATGAGTGTTTTAATCTCAGTCGTTGAGGAGATGAATGAAAAATTCTAAGAGAAAGGCTTGAGGGTCAGTTGGAGACACACAGATAGAGGCAGAACTGAGAGACTGGTCTGGAATTCTAGGGCAGGGTTTGCTAAGAATTTCCGGAGGAGTTTTCTGCAGCGAGGGGTAGTATTGGATGAGGGGATGATCTGGTCCCAGAGCCAAGAGTCAGCAAGAGGCAGAGGAGCAACAAACAAGGAGGGCGTGGAGGAGCAGAGAGCAGCAGCAGCAGCAGCTGCACAGCGCAAGGACTTCAACCGCTACGCAAGCCCAAGAGGGGCAGCGCTGCAGCTTCAGGGAGCTTCAAAAGTTACGCAGAGGACTCTAGAGGCAGTGTAAGGACTGCGTCACCCACTCTAGGGTTACGCAGTCCCTCTCTGAGCAGTGCAGTGGCACGCAGAGCCTAGCAGGGCTGACACTGGGGCTTCAGGGGCAGCGCTGGGGTTTCTAGGGCTAGATTCGGGCTGAGTCTTGTAAATCCCGTTTTGAGGGTGTGGATCAGTCAGATATTTGGTCTTGGAACAACAGGTTAGCTGCAGATTTATTTTATTCTCTGTTGGGTTTTCCAGATTTGGAACCTAGATTTGCTGTACTCAGATTCTACTTAATAAAATAAACGCTCTTATATGCTGCACCAGTTTTCCCGCTTTGGGTTTTTTGGGGGACTTATGTCCAAAAATCAGTGTTTCACTTTGTTTGAATGAGCGGAATATTTAGTAAATGATCTGCATGTGTGTGTTGCTCGTTGTGTTTACTTCGGTATTTTCTAAATCTAATTTCTAAATATAACTTGTATAATTTAATTAAAGTAGGAGAAGTAAACCATGATAACGCAGTAGAATTTTCACACCCAGTTTGGTATTTATAATAAAAAGCTGAGATTCTTCATGTTCAATGTGTAATGGATTGCAGTGTTCTATTTGTTTTTATTTTACATGGCAATCTTCTGTTAAATAAATGTTGATTTTACGGTAAAATTTTGGGTTACATTATTTTCTGCAAAATGGGTCGAAATATCCCGTTTTGGATATTACAAAAAGTGCCAATGATAAGCAAGCAAAAATACCTAATTACATCATGAAAGGCCATACCTTTGGGGTTGGAAGGCCCACCTTCAAATATCTGATCATAACAAATGGGTGAGGGCACACAATAACTGGCTCAGGTGGCGGAGAATGGTGGCACATCGAGCTATCCGGTGGCTGCAAGGGGCTATTGGTTGTCGATTGGAGACAAATCTAGGAGAAAAATTCTCCTATAGGGGTCACCCACTGGCAGTGGGTAACAGGGTTTTCTCCCAAGGTTGGGTTTCCCAAGGTAAAATTATTGTCTTTATTGTGCATGGTTGTCTTTCTATGATCTTTACTATTTCCGCTGCATTTACTATTGTGATTTCCTGGGTGTAATTATTCAGTGATAGCAGTGTCATAAAATACTGTGAAAAATCATTAGGAAGTAATTATCTGGAAAAAATTGTATTCTATTGTACTTGTCATAGAGTTTCAACATGGAATTAGAGCTTTGTTGAAAGATCAACTACTGAAGTTAGCTTAAGAGACAATATTCAACTATTTGATTGGATTTTTGATCTCCTGTCAAAATGGTGCAAGTCTAAGAGTATAATATAGGTTAGACGATGCTACAAATTTCAGATCTTGGAAGACCAGGATACTCCTTGTCTTGGAAGAAAATGAGCTTTAGGATCATGTGAAGGAAATCATTCTAGAGCCAGAGGGAGCTGAGGAAAAACCCAAGTATAAGAAGAATGAAGCCAAGACAAAGAAAATATTGATAGATTCCATAAAGGACTACTTGGTTCCACATGTCGTTGAGTTGAAGACTGCCAAAGAAGTATATGATGCTTTGGTGGGATTGTACGAGAGTAGCAACACTAGCAGGAAACTAACCTTGAGGCATCAACTCCATAGTGTCATGATGTCTAGATCAAATTATGTTGTCACTTATCTTATGAGAGTCTCTCAATTGAGAGATGAACTTAGAGTCATTGGAGATAGCATTAATGATGCAGAGCTTGTTATAGTGGCTCTCATTGGATTTCCTTCCTCATGGGATCCATTTTTTCAGGGAATTTCTGCACGAGATGCACTGCCCAAGTTTCTTAAACTATGGACTAGTTGTATCCAAGAGGAGGCCAGATTGTTGTCTAAGAACAACTCGCAGAGACCTCGAGATGAAGAAACTCAAGCCCTTGCAGCTCATGCAAGGAAAGTAAAAGGAAGAATAAATTTTGGAAAGTTTGATAAGAAGAATACTGGTAGAAGATCGACTCCAGTTCCAGATCATAAGAAGAAGGATATGTCAAAGATCAGGTGATTCAATTGTCATAACTTTGGTCACTATGCCTCCTAGTGTCCTCAGAAGAAAAGGAAGGGAAAGCAACATGCATCTGTAGCCGATGTTGATGATGATGATAAGCATCCACCACAAAAGAAGTCAAAGGAATATTTCTTTGTCTCCGCTCTTGCAGACACTATTATAGATGGTAGTGATGTTTGGTTGGTTAACAGTGGTGCTTCTAGGCACATGATTGGTTTTCAAGATGCTCTCACAGATTTGACATAGAGGGATTCAACATTACAGGTGGAAGTTGGGGATAAAACCAAGTATGTAGTGAAAGGAGTTGGGACAACATCATTTCAACTGGAGTCTACAGATTCTCTTCAAACGAGAGATGTTTTGCTTGTACCAGGATTGAAGAAGATTCTTCTCTCTATCTTAGTGCTGGACGATAGAGGTTACAAAGTTGCATTTGTAGATGGTCATGTTCTTGTATGGCCTAAGCGCTCGAGCATAGACTCAGCGAAATTGATTGGTGTTCAAGAGGGAGGACTATACAGACTAATGGGACGACCAACCCAGGCATTGGTACATAACAGTATTAGTTTATGTGATTATGGCATCGAAGATTAGCTCAGCTACATTACAGGGCTTTTCCAACATTGAGGAAGATGGTTACGAGTCCTCCAGAGCTCCGGGTAGAGCATGATGGTGTTTGCAGGGGTTGTGCATTTGGCAAGAATTCCGAGGAATATTTTTCGAGTAGTGATAGTAGATCCGAGGGGATCTTGGATCTAGTGCATTTAGATGTATGCAGATCAATGACAGTTCCATCTTTGGGCAACTACTTGTACCATGTGACGTTCATTGAAGATTTCTCCCAGAAGACTTGGATCTACTTCATGAAGACCAAGGATGAAGCCTTTAGCAAGTTCTAGGAGTTCAGTGCTCAGGTGGAGAAATTCATAATGAAGAAAATCAATGTTTTGAGGTCAGATATTGCAGGAGAGTATACTTCCAGGGACTTCAATGATTTCTCCAAGGAAGCAGGGATCAAGAGGGAATGTACTGCGATGAGATGTTTACTCCAGTTGCCAAGTTATCAGGACTATTGTTTCTCTTGCTTCTGTTGTGGGTTGGAAGATACATCAGATTAATGTAAAGACTACATTCCTCAGTGGTGTGGTTGAGAAGTGTACATAGATGAGGTACACGGGAAGGAGTCCCATGTTTGTAGATTGAAAAAGGCTTTATACGGACTCAAGCAAGCATCCAAGGCTTAGTATTCCAGGATTAACGGATACTTGATGAGTTTGGGCTTCACCAAGAGTGATGTGGATCCTAACCTTTACTTCATGGTTGTTGATATTGATCCTTTGATCTTGGTGTTGTATTTTGATGATCTATTCCTTATTGGGGCAGAAAGGCTCATCATCAGGTGCTAGAGGGAGTTGGCCTCGGAGTTTGAGATGAAGGATCTTGGCTTGATGCATTATTTCTTGGGATTGGAGATGTGGTAGAGATCACATGAGATCTTCCTTGTATAGGGGAAGTACATTGTTCATATTTTAAGGAGATTCGACATGATGGACTACAAGTTCATGGCTACACCTATGACGTAAAATATGAAGAAGCTGAGTGATTCTGCTTCAGATTCAGATTTAATGGATCCCACAATGTATAGTTTGTTGATTGGATCCTTGATGTACCTGGTTAACTCCAAGCCAAATATTTTCTTTGCAGTGAACATCCCGAGTCAATACATGGTTGAGTTGAGGCATGTACATTGGGTTGTAGTGAAGCATGTGTTGTGGTACCTGCATGGCATAGTTGGATACGGTTTGAGATATGTCTCAGGTGATGAAGTGAGGCTGCAGGGATATACTGATTTTGATTGGGCCGAGAGTGCAGAGGAGAGAAAGGGAACCTCTAGGTGTTGCTTCAGCTTGGGATCAACTATGATATCATGGTTTAGGAGGAATAAAAATTTTGTCGCACTTAGTATAATAGAGGTAGAGTATATCACAGCTAGTGCCGCAAGTCAGGAGGCAGTGTGGCTTCGAAAGCTACTTGCAAGGCTATTTGATCAGGAGCTAGAGACGACCTTGATACATTGTGATAATCAAAGTTGTGTTAAGCTTTTCGGAGAATCCAATATTTCATGACAGTTCGAAGCACATTGAGATCAAATATCACTTCATTCCATACATATCAATAGACGAGCAAATTGCCAACATTCTCACCAAGCCTCTCTCTAGAGTGAAGTTTGTATACTTCAGAGACAAGCTTGGCATGATGAGTGTTGATGTTTTTGCAGGATTGGGCAGACATTCTCCCATGGGTCATGCTTTTTTGACTAGCGGGGAATGATACATTCATCCATGGAGCCATGTTGATTTGGCTAGGCCCAGGGCAACTGCAACATAAGGAAAATATTCTTCCATTGGAGCCATGCGGATTTGGAATCCATAGGGTCATGCTTATTTTACCAGGGAAGGATGATACATTCACCTAAGAAGCCTTGCTTATTTGGCCAAGGGTGAATAGCATAGGGATATACCTTCTCCTATGAAGCCATGTTGATTTGGCTATGGGTAAATGGCCCAAGATACTTACATTTCTTGCTTCGGGTTGGACTGATCTATATCTATAGACGTGCACGTGAGGAAACACTACATTAACATAACAAGCTCATGAACTTTCTTGTGGAGGAGAAATTTCAGCTAAGGAGAAATTTGTTTTTAGCTAAGGACAATACCTCCCTTGGTAAGAGGGATTGTTGATTTTTGTGTAGTATTGGGAGTTATTCATGCATGTCTACTAGTCAGCCCAAGAAGAAGACAATTCGTCCTAGAAAGAAGACAAGTTAGCTAGCTAGTGAAGGAACATGTTCCCTAAGTTGCACGAAGCACCGAAATGTTTTGGAGTTTCCGAAATGAGTACTTTCAGAAACATCACCTCCCAAAAATGGAAACGTCGACCGAAACATCATATATGTATATACATAAATGAAATTTATAAATAAATGAATGACACATTATATTGCAAGAAAAAAGGGAATAAGACCCATAGATGACAATTTAGAAGGAAAACCAAGTATATATTAACTCCCATAGATGATTACATGATGGTTGAGTTTCGGTCGAGTTTCAAAGTTTCAGGTATGGGTACGGCTTGAAATGTTGGGTTCCAAGCAGTTTCGTGCAACATAGCGCTTGACATGTATAAATAGGTTGATGTGACATCTCATTTTGACCATCAAGAAAGAACAAGCCTTCATCTTTCTTCATCATCATTTCATCTCTATTGTATAGCCACACGTGTGAAGGAGGGTCAAGTTTGACTATTGTTGATTGCGCTACTTGACCAAGATTTGACTAGACCGTTTGATGAAGAGTGGATTATAGTTGTACTGATTCACACATGTGGATTTGACTACATGACTAATGTTGAACAGGCTGAGTTGATCACAGGAATTGGTTGTTTGACCAGTGTTGACTTCTGGTTATTTTGGCTAGTTTGACCAACGTTGACTTACTTCTATTTTACCAAGTTTTACTAGTATTTGACTTGGATTATTGGCACATATTTCTAGACAAATAGTTGATTTGTAAATCTTGCTAAAGAATAATTTCTCTTCAAAAAAGTTGTCGGTTTGTCCCAAGGTTGGGTTTCCAAGGGTCAAATTATGGTCTCTATGTGCATGGTTTTATTTATATGATCTTTACAGTTTCTGCAACATTTACTGTTGAGATTTTTTGAGTGTAATCATTTAATGATAGCAGTGGCATAACCTACTGTATGAAAAACCATTAGGAAGTAATTATCTTGTAGAAAATTATATTCTGCAGTACTTGTCATAGAATATCAATAGTTCTCCCTGCTCCCAATTACTTGCCTCTTGCTAAGATCAACTCCTTTTGGCCTCCTCCCGTGAAGTTGACGTCTAATCCTTTTTCCTCCCTGGACGAAACTAAAAGGATATCCTATTCCAACCTCTATACAAACATCACTTATGTCACCTCCATGATACTCCCTGAGTCCATTTGAAACTCAATGTTGCCAATGCCCTCTACTGCATACTTGGTGTTGTTTCCAAGCTCCACATGTCGGTCTCTAGGCTCTTTGGCCATGTTGGTGAATATATTTCAAGATCCCGTCATGTGACGAGATGCTTCATTGTCCAAAAACCACACCCCTCTCCACCAAGGCAAAGTTCTTCTCGAACTGCTTAGCCAACTCATCCATCTGTGATGTGGCTGCCGTAGAAGTATTTCCCTTGCCCTTCTTCCTGTTTGGACATTTTCCAGCAAAGTGACGGATCTTACAACATGCAAAACACTAGATTTTGCTCATGTCCTTCTCATTTTTACTTTGTGAAGATCCTCCTCCACCTCGTTTCTCCTTGGCCTTCCCATTTCCCTTCTTCCCTTGCACAGCAAGAGCAAGTTCCTCATCCCCACCACCACTCCTACATTGTTCACCAGTTATTGAACTCTTCCAAATTTCCTTCTAGATGAAGTCATCCCACAACTGGCTCCAATCTGGAAGTTGTTGTCTAGCAAGGATCCCCTCCACAAAGGTGGTCCAGTGCTTAGCACATCCTTTCAAAGATACCTTCACTATCTCCAAATCACGCACAACGTCTCCCATAGCTGAAAACTCATCATGAGCCTACTAGATCTTGGTGAGATATGAGGTTACGGTCTTTGATATTTTCATTCGGATGTTGTTCAACTTCTCCCGCAACACAATTATCCTATTTTCATTTTTACTCTGATAAAGACTAGTTGAGGCTTCCCACATCTTGCGTGCTATGTCCTTACCTGTAATGTGAGGAAATTTATGATCCCTCACACCATTCAAGACAATACCCATCTCTTTCACATCCGTGCTCGACTGCTTAGGAAGGGTCAAAAGGAGCCTGGTGTGAACGTTTCAAAACAAAAACCCTACTGCAGTGTCTCGATCTACTTCACCAACTTGTTTGATTAATTAACAAGTTATTTATCTGAATATTCAGAAAAACACTAAAGAAAATACAAACTGCAATCTACACATCTACATATCATTTACTGAACAACACGCATATGTGACAACATTACATAGTTTTTTCGGACAAATGTCCCTTGAAAAACCCAATGCGGGAAAGCTGGTGTAGCAACTATAGAGGGTTTTGTTATTATGCAGAATCTAAATACAACAATATAGGCACCAGAAAGGTCTGCCCTACAGAGAAATTACATGGCAGTTGTACCTTTCACTCAAAGACATAAAATATTGTTGAATCACGTCCTCAATGAGGATTTACAGATAACGAGCCCTTTCTGGCCCACTAGAACCCTCAGCACTGTCTCTGCAGCCTTTGCGTCAACCCCTACAGGCTAACATCCCCACTACGTCACCCTCACTGGAGCTGCGCTGCCTTTGTGCTGCCCTGGCTGGGCTTGCGGCACCCTAGCTGGTGCTGCACTGCCCCTGCGCTGCGCTGGCTGGGTCTGTGTCACCTTGGCTAAGCTTACGCAAACTCTGCGCAGTCCTCTGCGTGGTGCTGGATGAACTGTGTCCTCTTGGATGGCTCTGCGCTGTCTGGTACAAGCTGCCTCTCTGCTGCTGTATTCTTGACCTCGAATTAGATCATCCCTTGCCGATCTCTGCCCCTCACTGCACTGCAAAGTCACTTCAAATTCCTCAACAAACCCTGCCCCAGAAATTCGACTTAGGTTCAGTGCTTTGCCTGTGTGTGTGTATCCTCCAACTGACCACAAGCCTTTCCTTTATACTTTTCTCGTTGGGAAACCAACAGCCGTGATCTAATCTCTAATCGACGGCTCAGATTAAAAGACTGCTTGATCCATGCCACTTAAAAACATTTCATCACATGTGTTAATTAATTCACTTTAGTTTTTCTATTTCCCTAAGTTAGACTTAGGGTCCTCATTAAAAAAAATTAATTATTTGAATAATTCATACACCAGATGGAATTTCTCCAAACTCTTTCTGGATCTTCGAGATCTCGTGTGTCTTAGCCCCTCCACAAAATTTCGGAGCTAGAGCACACTCGATGCTACCCCAAAATCTCAACACTCCCTCTTAGCGAGGAGTGTGCTCTAGCAATACTTCAACAATGAAGTATTGCCCTGATCTCGGCATCGGTCTTTGCGTTGTTGATGCTTGGCCTGTTGCCCTCCATCCACTGTGTTGTTGCCACTATACTGCTGCCCATGTCACTACCACTGACACTGTTGCATCCGTACTGCAGCTCCCTCTCAAATTGTTGCATCGTGCTGCCAATTGCTGCAATGCAACTCAGTTGTTGAGAAGTAAGCAACTAAAGGACCCCTGCCTAATCATTGACAAACAATTCAGTCAAGTTGCATCTCATCACTGAAGCACCTTTGTTGCTGCTCTGCGCTGTCTCTCTGAAGCCACTGCGCTACTGCTTCTCTGCACTGCCCCTCTGCACTGCTAAGTCCCATCAACCTCTGCTGCTACCTCTGCACTGCGCTGCTCCCATCTACAGTGTCCCAACTCTGCCCTCTGCTTCACTGTGATCTTCTGCACCCACTGCTCCAGTCATCTTGCTACTGTCTTAAGGCTCTCGTAGCTCATATGTGATCCAAGAGTTTGGGCTCCTCAAGGATCTTGCCTACCATCTATCGCTGCTCTACAGATCAATGCCGCCCCACCTCTTCTCTCAAGGCGCATGAGCGCCCATAGCCACATCATCCTCACTACCACTGTCGCCTCTAGCTATTGTTGCCTTGGAATCAGAAGATCCCTTGTCCTTCTTCTTAGGACAAGTGCTGGAAAAGTGTCTAAGTTCGCCACAATTAAAGCACCGAACCTTTGATAGGTCCCTCTTCTTCTTCCCTTGCTGTCGTTGTTCTTTTGATGCAAGAGTTGCGTCTAGTTCCTCCTCCTTCAATTTGCTACTTCTGGTGTTGAATTCCTTCTTGGTCATCCACCGGATCTCCTCTTATCGAAGGATGACCCACATGTCACCCCTATTAGGGAGTTGTGCTCTGCCGAAAATGCTATGGAAAAACGTCTCCCATTCGTCAGTGACAACATTCAGGGCTGTCCTTACTAAGAGTCCATCCGAAGTTGACCCCATGGAAATTAGCTAATCTCGGATATTTTGCAACTTGGAAAGGAATGGATCGATCTCTTCCCCTTTGTACATCTAGAACATCCTCATCTAGTTCTCCAGAAGCATCTTACGTTGGACGGAGCTCCCCTGATACATCGTGATTAGAGCTGTCCGCACCTCATTTGTTGTTTTCTTTTCGACAATGTGTGGGACCACATGATCCTTCTCACCATCCATGATCAAGCGCTTAGCCTGCGCCTGATTCTCGTTAAACTTCTGAAGAGCATTTGCATCGGCCGGCACAACTACGACATTCTCTGCGTGTTCCCTGATGTCATATTCCTCCAGGACTGATAGGATTCTAGCCTTCCAGATCGCGAAGTTGGACACACCGTCCAACCTATCCTAATCACGCAGTTTGTACGGGGCCATCTAGCTCAAATTTGTCGAAACAGGTACTCCTCTCCCTCTTCCTGTTGCAACACTCAATAGAAAACTGGATCTGGGTTTCTTGGTGATAGAAACCCTCTATAGTAGTTGCTTCCTCGGACAGCTGATTTCTCTCCTGAATATCCTCCACCAAATCAACTAAATCAGTCCTCTACGATCACCCTCCTGGTCGAATCTCATATCTGTTTGTCACAAATCTGTTGAGCGACTGTTCTCCTCCCGCTTTTGTCACCTTTGCTAGGCATTGTTCTGTACTGACAGACCCTGTGCCACACCAACAACTTCTGAAGATTAGAAGCTCCGCTTTCAGACTTTGGAAAACTGCACAACAATCTTCCACACGAACAACATCCATCTGGATGGCCTTTGCGTGAGTAGACAGGCTCAACGCAGCCTTTACACAGCGACTGCGTAGCGTAGACTGCTCCTGCATCACTCTGTAAGGCTCTGCGCTACCTCTGTGTCACTTAGACGGCTCTACATCAGCCAGTGTTTTAAAAATCGGACTCGGGTTCTGATTCGACTGAGGGTCAACTCCGACTCCGACTCCGACTCGGTATCGACTCGGCCGGTTCAGTTTCAATGACTCAGTTTTTGTAAAAAATACATTAAATATTAATTTTTTTGTAAAAAAACATAATTTTAAAGATTTTTATTTATTTTTCCAAACACAAAGCATTACAATATAGAAAAAAGACAACATATGATCAAAGTAGGCTCATGAATATATCCAATATATCAAAATTGCACCCAGTGCACAATCCAATACATGATGATGAGATAGAGATCAAAACAAATAACATAAACAAGGAGGTTCTAAATGGCCTCCACAACAAAACGTGAATAATCCCTCTTCTTCAGACATACGACGAATACCGCACAATGCGCCATCAAGCTCGAACCGGAGGGGAAACCGCTAGCTCCTCCTGCGAATCAACATCCTCAGCGGAACTATAGCCTTGCCACCACGGGGATAGACGAGTTGTGCGCCTCTTGTCGTGGTGACTAGAGAAATGGTGCACCTTGACTGGGCTGGAATTTTGGGTTTTGCGTGCGTCGGATGCGTTGATATAGCACTCGCACGTGTGCTCATTCAGTCCACACCGGTGTCCTCATCGGTCAAGCTGCGGTGGACAAGTCTCCATTACCCGATACGATGTTGGATCAATATCCTCCAACAGTCAGGATCGAATCAAGTCTTTGTTCGGCAATTGGTTGCGTCTTAGTAGTTGTCTTTGAGACCCATATAGATCATTTAGTTTTTGCTCCAGTGATTTCTCTTCTTTGTGCTATGAATACTCTCAAGAACGGACTTAACAAGCTCGTAAATTTATGTAGATGTTCTATGTTTGATGCAACTTTACTTTTCACTACAGCTATCACATAAACAATCAAGTAAAACGCTAATAGAACATACCAGTGGATCTACAGAGGACAAACCAGAAACAGAAAAATGTGGTGGTGTGTTACAGCGGTCAACAGGATGCTTCAACCAACAAAGTCTTCTTGGTCAACCAACCCAGCATGTGTCACAACGGCCCTGTGATCAAAACGACCACATGGTCAACTCACACATGGTCAACTCTAAGTCAACCCCAGAAAAGTCAATGCTGCCCATAAAAGTCAACACAGAACAACAACAAGAAAGTCAACGCATCTCGGTCTTTGGTCAACCTTTTGACCTCGGTTCTTGTGCCAATGTGTACGACCTTCCAAAATCGAAGTCTCCACCAAAATTCAGCCTCTTCGGACCATGTGTTGACCAAAGTCAATGCTGGTCAAACTTGCGTGGAAACCTTAGCTGCAGTAAATTCGTCCTTCTTCCGACGTGTGAACCGAAATTGCCTCCAAGGAGCTCGTACTAAATCAGAAGAGGAGAAGACGTGTGCTGAGATGAGTGAAATGATCTCCAACATTGACTGTATATATATCCATCATTGAGGTGTGTGACACATCTATTGGGGGTGTAAAACCTTAAGGCCGACCTACACATATTTGAAACTATTAAAAATAAATTCAAAATAAATGTTCTGCTCATCAGATTAAGATCAATTTTATATCAATCTTACACCTCTCTGAAAGAGGAACCCAATAACAATATTGGTATCTTCATCTAAGCATCACAACATGGAGTTTGGACCTAGTTGTCCAATTTTAACACTCCCTCTCAACTAGGAAAAACTCCATCCACCTGTGCAATCAAACATCGTGCGTCATCCCACTGTAACTTGCTTTGTTGGCCTCTTTATTTCAAAACAGAAGTGGGTCAGTCACAAAGACATCATTCCTCGACTAACAGATTCAGCCCAGAGGTCCGAAACCTCTATTAGACTCACAGAGAGTCTCATACCAACTCGAAGTTGGTTTACCTGACCCGAAGTCAGTTGGAGGTTCGAAACCTCACTATACTTGATCCCAGATCAAGTGGTTGGACCATGCCATCCTAGATAGAGAGTACAGCAATCTCTGATGCGTCCATCAATCTTTGCTACTAGTCTCTAGCTTTTCCCACCTCATTGGCCAAATGAGAGGTACTTCCCATGAGCCCTGAACTCAGTGGGTAGGATGTGCATACGGGGCATAGATAATGAGAGGTGAACCAACTCAAAATCACAACGGTGGGACCCAAACACACCAACAAGGTTCGGCAAGCCTAGCCTTGAGGTTGCTTATAGCTTCAAGAAGCTATCCCCAAAGCCCCCCAGAGCTCCCAAAGCTCATCGTCCAACAGGACCCACATCATAGGGTCATTCCATGTAATATCCCAAATGGGATATTTTAACTAAAATGCAAAAATAGACTTGGGCAGCAAAATAAATGGAAATAAACACACAGCCACCAATATAACACAATGGATGCCGATAAAATTATTGAGCCATTTTATTAATTCATGGTAAAAAGTACATCAACATAAAGGAACAACGGAACTTGAGCTTGCCAAGCAAGTGGAGCAAAACCCAGAAAGATCTACGGCCCAAGCCCCGATGAATGACGTTGGCAATGATGTAGATGGCTCGACGAAGGCGCTACAAATCGGCTACGGCAAAGGGCATCATGAACCCACTAAAGCAGTTGAAGATCTGAATGATCTTCACACCAATCACTGAAGTGCGAAACCTGAATAAGTCTCCTCGAAGAGTTGGGTTTTAGTCCAACACTCACAAATCACCCGAGGGTTTAAAAGTCACAGGGCTACGAGTGAAGTAGAGAACCACGTCTCACACCTCTCATACAATAAAATAACATGATCCAAAAGATATCCCTCAATGGCCTCCTCCCTTTTCTTTTATAGATCTCTTGGAGCCTTCTAGAGCATTATTTTATTCATGGTGCACTTTTTCCTCTTATTAAAATATTCTTTTTTAATGCAGAAAAGAGTAAATCGGTTACCATGTCTCCTCTGGTCACTGAAACTCATGCCCAACCATCCCATCATGTAGGTATCCTCATCCTGGTTCCAATGAGCTATTACACTAAGGTGTTCCATCATGTATTCCACCTGGAATGCCACCTTGAGCATAATCAGCTGAGTTAAACCCACAAATAACTCAAATTTCCGAAAGTTGTCGGAATGCACCGGAACGAAAGTCAAACTGCTTGGATGATGGAATATATCAAGCGAATGCCACCGGACATCATGGAAACTCCTCAAAACTCCTCCAAAATGCCCTTGAGCCCACTGATAGCACCAATCTGTAACTGTGACCTGTCTGCTCCTAACTCTGAAAGTCCAACCTAGCCCTGTCATAGGTGACACCAAAAATGGGAATATTACAAACCTTCCACCGCAAGATTGCTTGCCCTCAAGCAATCCAAATATGTGGGCCACCTTGTTGGCCCGATGTAACTGAGACCCAATGCCTGGATCCCATACAAACCCCTGGGTGCAGCTATGCACCTGTGTCAAGCCACTCGGAATAGACCTCTCAATGCCGGGATCCCAAACTGATCTCTCACTGTACTAGTCAACAAACAATCCTCCCGAACCCCAATGCCACCATGGCCAATCATCGCCCAAGTTCCACTGCTCGGACTGCGCACTGCCTCTAGCTATAGATGATGCCCCATGAAGTGAAGTCCGCCAACAAGCATCAATGATCCCTGGCTCCTGTAGTGTTGTACCTCTAACTATATAAGCTGCCCCACCAACTGCGTACCAACTCATCACCTCTCTCCAATCCAAGTCTTGACTCAATCCCACACTGATCCTGCTCTCCTGAAATCGAGATGGAGTGCTAAACAAATGACGACCTGTGCGCCACTGCCAGCTGGAATCTGTAACATCTGCTATGTCTAAGGGCCCCTGCTCTGTTGTGCTCCCTACGAAGAAAATCGTACCATCAAGAGGGTACCAACTCATGATCTCCTACCAATCTATCCTAGAAGAGGAATCCAATGTAGTGTCAACTGCATACGGAATATGCCTAGTGAACTGTCGCCAGCTCATAATCAACTCACGCTGCTCTGTCTCATATACCAACGAAAGTTGCCTATAGAAGAAGCCCCTCTCTCTATAATGGGCCAAAGTGGGCAAGATACGCTGCAAGCCCTGTCGATGTACTCCTGAAGAGTGCTCCTCCGTGGAAGTACTGCATCTCTGTTGACTGCATGTGCATCTATCTGTACCTCATCAGTGTGTCGGCCCAACGATGGATGCTCCACCATCTCCAACAGCTCATCCCTCTCCTGATCGGGAATGTAATGCTCCTGCTGTCTACTAACCCCCTGCAGAACTATCCCATCAACCTCCAACATCTCCAGAGGATATGGATCTGCAGCTGCTATCACCGTACTCGGTATTGGTGCATCTGACTGCTCCTCCTCAATGGCTGACCCCAAGGTTAGCTGCATATCCATCATAGACTCAATGTGAGCCTCCATCTGACTCTTCCCCAAAGGACTATCACACATGATGTGCATAGTATCCTCCTCTGCTGACTCATGCTCCATCATATGCTACTCCGGCTGAATCGTCACAAGTGACTCATCACCCTGAGTATCTCCTGTAGATTCCCCTGACTGCTCACCCTACACACTGAAATACAACTCTGGCCTACTGTCATCAACTTCGCATGACTGCTCTCGCTCCCCAGAAGCATCCTCATATGATCCCATAGACTCATCTGAAGAAGAGTCCTCATCCTGGCATACAGTAGGAATGTCCTCCTGTTCTGCCTCTGCCACATCATCTGCATCACTCAAGCATGAGTGATCAGGCCCCCATGGTTCTTTGCAAATGAAGCAAAGTCCCTTCCTCCTCAGTTCATTTCTGCTGCATGATCCACCAAACTGGAATAGCTCCTCCCTGGTCAACTGTCTCTTGAAAAGCTTAATGTTCTGCTCAACCAGCCCTTGGGCTAGTTCATTAGCAGCAGGTGAGACCAACTGCTCTCTCCTCCAAATGCTCAGCAACCTAGTCTGCAACTCCCAGCAAATGCCCTCACGGAGTCCCATACATGACGACAAGATGGACTGCATGTGTGCTATGACTGTGTCAGAATGATGTCTCCTAATGTTAAAGAAGCATTGGAACATCTGCAGAATCAAGCCATCACACTCAAGGTCAAACATGATCTCATAAGTCCGGGTCATGGCCATGACTTCTAAAACCTTAAGCTTCCTCCCAAATGTAGAGCCTGCATAGTTGTCCAAATCCCGAAAGGTTCCTACTATCAATTTGAAAATTCTTTTCATAATGTCATCATTGTAGGGAAGGAAGGGTGTTGTTATCCACAAAATATCGTTGAAACAAGAGGCAACTATAAGCTTGACTCTCTCACTTGGATGTTCCAAGAATCTAGCTTGTACCAATGCAAGCATAGATGGCTCCAAAGCCCAATTTAAACTCCAATCAGATTTCTCTACCTTTGAAAGGCAGGATTCCAGTTTCTCAAACATGGGAAAGTCATTTTCCGATCTTCCACTCTTTAAGTCCATACCGAGTGCATAAAGCCAATTTCCCACTTCTTCCTCCTTATGTAAATTCCTCGGATGTCTTTGTTGGAGCAAATTATGTACCTTCTTGGAGAAGGGTCCGTTGTTCTGTTTTGTTTTCTGGTCTTCTGCTGCATGGTGGTTCAAGGAACCAACTTTTATTCTTCTCAAGCTGTTTGGGAATCCCTCCATGGTTCAACCAATGATGTGGTCACTGTTTTTCTGAGTTGTTATAGTGATGTAGGTGTAGTTTTTGTCAATCAGTTCAAATACATACTACTAGAAATTGCTCCAGCAAGCTCCTCCAGAAAATGCACTGTTGCTCCAAGACTACACTGCTGCCTGACTTCGGCCTCTGATTTACCCACTGAAAACTGCTTAGAAATTCTAGGAATTTGGGAAGGCGATCCTTGCCCAAAACCCAGAAAAACCCAGAAAGGGTTTCTTCTAATTCCAACCTTCAAAATCTGACCCTTTGTAGTTTGGCCCTCTTCCAATTTCGTTTTCTGGCACTGCAGCTGCTACTGTCAATCATTGCTCTCCAAAATCCCAGCAAACCTCCTCATATGGCTCTCCTATCAATTTCCCAACACCCCAACTCTAAAATCCCACCAATGCAGCTCCCACAAATGCAACTCCCACAAATGAGTCTCCTCCAATGACTGCGTAGGCCCTTCTAACCAAAATAGCCAAATAGCTGCAACTGAAACTGGAAACCCGCAGGCTGATCCAAGATTGAAGCTCTGATACCACTGTAATATCCCAAATGGGATATTTTAACTAAAATGCAGAAATAGACTTGGGCAGCGAAATAAATGGAAATAAACACAGCCACCAATATAACACAATGGATGCCGATAAAATCATTGAGCCATTTTATTAATTCATGGTAAAAAGTACATCAACATAAAGGAACAGCGGAACTTGAGCTTGCCAAGCAAGTGGAGCAAAACCCAGAAAGATCTCTGGCCCAACTGATGAATGACGTTGGCAATGATGTAGATGGCTCGGCAAGAAGACTGCTACAAATCGGCTACGGCAAAAGCTGTCACTGAACCCACTGAAGCACAAGTTGAAGATCTGAATGATCTTCACACCAATCCCTGAAGCTCTGCGAAACTTCTGAATGAAGTCTCCTCGAGAGAGTTGGGTTTTCGTCCAACACTCACAAATCACCCGAGGGTTTCCGTCCTAGGGCTACGGCTGAAGTAGAGAACCACGTCTCACACCTCTCATACAATAAAATAACATGATCCAAAAGATATCCCTCAATGGCCTCCTCCCTTTTCTTTTATAGATCTCTTGGAGCCTTCTAGAGCATTATTTTATTCATGGTACACTTTTCCCTCTTATTAAAATATTCCTTTTTAATGCAGCAAAGAGTAAATCGGCTACCATGTCTCCTCTGTTCACTGAAACTCATGCCCAACCATCCCATCATGTAGGTATCCTCGTCCCGGTTCCAATGAGCTATTACACTAAGGTGTTCCATCATGTATTCCACCTGGAATGCCACCTTGAGCGTAATCAGTTGAGTTAAGCCCACAAATAACTCAAATTTCCGAAAGTTGTCGAAATGCACCAGAATGAAAGCCAAACTGCTCGGATGATGGAATATATCAAGCGAATGCCATCGGACATCATGGAAACTCCTCAAAACTCCTCCAAAATGCCCTTGAGCCCACTGATAGCACCAATCTGTACCTGTGACCTATCTGCGCCTAACTCTGGAAGTCCAACCTAGCCCTGTCGTAGGTGACACCAAAAATGGGAATATTACATTCCACGATACCAAGACTCTCGAGGAACGTTTGGAACTTGACCTTCCCTAGGGGCTTTGTGAGAATATCCGTGACCTGCTCATCAGTTCCTATATGATCGAGCCTTATGGCGCCTCGCTATACCATATCCCGGATAAAGTGGTACCTGATATCAATATGCTTGGATCGATCGTGGAACACTGGATTCTCGGACAAGCGAATTCCACTCTGGTTATCACAGAGTATCACGGTGGTATCTAGCACATGTCTGAACAACTCACTAAAGAGCTTTTGCAACCAAACTGCTTCACAACAGGCCATACTCGCTGCAATGTATTCGGCCTCAGCGGTGCTCAAAGCCACCGACTTTTGCGTCCTGCTCATCCATGAGATTGAAGCAGAACTAAGATTGAAGCAGCATCCCGATGTGCTCTTACGATCCACCACACTGCCAACCCAATCGGCATCAGTATATCCAAGGAGTGTCACGCTCCCGGCAGTGTATCTCAGCCCATGGTTTATCGTTTCCCGAAGGTATCTTAGAAGATTCTTGGCACCAACCCAGTGAAAGTGATGAGGCTCAACCATCTGTTGACTCAAATTGTTCACTGCAAAACATATATCTGGACGAGTGTTCACTAAGAACGTCAGGGCCCCTACGAGTTGACTATACTCAGTAGGATTAGACAATATGGGCCCAACAGCACTGCCACTCAAATTCTTGAAGTTGAGCTCCATTGGTGTCGACACGGACTTGTAGTCCACCATACCAAATCTTTCCAGAAGCTTCACAATGTATTTTCCTTGAGAAAGGAAAATGTCGCCAAGTCTCTGCCAGACCTCCAGGGCTAGGAAATAGTGCATCAGTCCTAGGTCCTTCATCTCGAACTCAACAGCGAGCTCCCTCTTGCATTAATGAATGAGAGGGTCAGCACATGTCAGGAAGAGGTCATCCACATACAGCACCAGAATGAGAGGCTTCCCCTTGACAACTTTGAAGTAAAGGTTCGGATCAACGTTACATCGAGTGAAGCCCAACTTCATCAAGTAGCTATCTATCCTCTCATACCAAGCTCTGGGTGCTTTCTTTAGCCCGTAGAGGGCTTTCTTCAACCTGCAGACATGGGTGTCCCAATCTTGGACTTCGAACCCCAGAGGTTGCTCCACATATACCTCTTCCTTTCTCTTACCATGCAGAAATGCGGTCTTCACATCCATCTGATGAAGACTCCATCCTTGCGTAGCAGCAAGGGCTATAATAGATCGAATGGTGGTATATCGTGCCACAGGTGCAAATATGTCATCATAATCTATGCCTTCTTTTTGAGAGAAGCCACGGGCAACGAATCTTGCCTTGAACTTTTCAGCACTTCCATCAAATCCATGCTTGATCTTGTAGAGCCATTTCGATGTGACAACTGCTTTGTCCTTCGGTCTTGGAACCACATCCCAGACATCATTCTTCATAATGGACTCATACTCTTCGTGCATAGCATCCTTCCAGACTTAATGCTTTACAGCTTCCTCAAAGGATCCAGGCTTGGATTGTACAATAGTACTCATGGCTGCTAGATACCCTTGGTATCTACTCGGCTTCTTGCTTTCACGGAATGTCCCCCTTGGGGCCGTATGTCCCTTAGCATCCTCGAGAGTGTCCCTGAGCCATGAAGTTCTCTTTCCCAATGAAGGAGGTGGATCAATCGAGTTCATCAGTCCTTCAACATCAGGCATTGTTCAATCCTTCGGTTCTTCTTGATTTCCAAGCCTTGCTTCATGATCTTCCTCAGATCTTGGAAGATTGACTACTTTCCTCAGGGAAGCATCTTCGTCAAAGGTGACATCGTGGCATATCTCTACTTCCCTTTGACCTGGCACATAGACTCTATAGACCTTCAAAGTTTCACTATAGCCCACAAACATTTCTTTCTTCCCAGAAGCATCCAACTTGCTCCTCTTTTATTTCGGCACATGAAAGTAAACAGGACATCCAAAAACTCTAAAATGTGAGACATCAGGTTTCTTACCAAAGAAAACCTCTTTGGGAGTTTTGGAGTCTAGAGCGGAATGCGGGCATCGGTTTTGTATGTACACAACAGTGTTTGCAACTTCTCCCCACAGAAACTTCGGTAGACCTTGGTCACATAGCATGGCATGGGCAACTTCCACAATGGTCCTGTTCTTTCGTTCAACAACACCATTTTTGCTGGGAGTATAGACAGTTGTGGTCTCCCTCTTGATGCCAGCTTCTCTGCAAAATTCCTTGAACTCATTTGTCTCATATTCAGTGCCATTATCAGTTCTCAAAATCTTGATTTTCTTCCCTGTCATATTTTCCACCAAGGCTTTGAAGGTACGGAACCACATGAAAGCCTCATCCTTCTTCTTTAAGAAGTATATCTAGGTTTTGCGAGAGAAGTCATCTATGAACGTCATATAATATGAACATCCTCCCAAGGATGTCACGGGCAGCATACCAAATAGATCAGAATGGATCAATTGCAAGACATCAGATGTCTTTGTGACACTTGAGGGGAAAGCTCCCCTTGTATGCTTTCCTTCGGCACAACCCTTACATACGCCTTCATGATTATTTGAAAACTCGGGCATCCCTGTCACCACCTTCCTTGCTTCGGGAAGGGCTTTGTAGTGAAGGTGTCCAAACCTTCAGTGCCATCGTTCAGTCTGTCGGACAGTATCACATGTCATTGCTCCCAGTGGACTTCCTCCAACTTGGTACAGTGTATCAACTTTAAACCCAATCGAGATGGCTTCCTTGAAGCTCTTCTTCCACGTGAGCACCTTTCCATCAATGAATGCCACATTGAAACCTTTGTCTTCCATGGCCGATATAGACACAAGGTTCTTCTTCAAATTTGGTACATAGAGACATCTTGCAAGTGGAGGACTTGACCTTGAGACAAGTGGAGGGTCACAGTCCCTGTCCCTTTCATGGGATATGTGGCATTATCTCCAAGGATAATTTCCAGATTAGTATCCTTCTCAACCATATTAGAGAGTGCTTACTTGAACCCAGTGATGTGCTTTGAGGCACCACTATCTATCAGCAAGACATCCATAGTGTTGGGTGGAGATGCAACAGAGAGGGCAGATACAAGAATATATTCATTTCTTTTATCAACAACATGTGATTCCTCATACCTGGAGTTTCTTGACCTTTTGAAAGGTTGATCATTTCCGCCGGAGGGAGCCTTCCTTTTTCCCTTGAACCCTTTGTTCCTTTGATTGTCATTCCTACGGTTGTTGTTATTATCATCACCATCGGGAGAATCCTTCTTGAAAGGACATTCTCTAGCATAGTGACTAGGCCTATGACAAGTGAAACACTTGCCCTTCTTTCCTTAGGCCCTTGCTTTTCCCTTGTTCTTCGGACCGCCAAAGTTCTTCTTTCTAGAATGAGCAGCATATGCAACATTTCCTTCATTTCCATACTCCTTCATTCTTGATTCTTCTTGAACACATCTTGACAGTACCTCATCAAAGTCAGGGATCACATTATTATTTAGAATGGTAGTGTTGAACACATGCCATTCAAATGAGAGCCCTCCAAGTGAGGTGAGTACCATCTCTTGATCAACTATTGTCTCCCCAATAGCCAGCAGATTGTTCCTGATCTCGGTCAGCTTCAGAAAGTATGATTGGACAGACTCGTCCTTGCCTTTCTTTAGATTCTTCAATTGATTCTTGAAGAATAGTACTTGATTTGCATTGTTGGCCTTGAACATGAGGATCAATTTATCATACATCTCTTTGGATGTGCCCAACTCAGAGATGTAGGCCACCAAACTCTTATGAATGGATTCCCTGATCATCAGCTTTGCTTTAATATCCCCCTTCTTGTACTTTGTTTTGGCAGCAGCAGTAGCAGTGGATGGAGGTTCTTGGATTTTACCCTGCACATAGTCCATGACATCTTGGTCTTCCAATTTAAGATCCAATATCATCTTCCAAGCATGGAAGTCATCCTTCCTAGTCAATTTGTCGTCCTCCTTGAAGCCATAGTTTGTGGAACCCATTTCCTTCTTCGGCGATTGCTACAAATAGGGCTTGTCTTCACCTCAGCTCTGATACCATGTAAATTTATGTAAATGTTCTATGCTTGATGCAACTTTACTTTTCACTACAGCAATCACATAAACAATCGAGTAAAATGTTGATAGAACATACCAGTGGATCCATAGAAGACAAACCAGAAACAAGAAAATGGTCTGGTGCGTTACAGCGGTCAACAGGATGCTTCAACCAGCAAAGTCTCCTTGGTTAGCCAACCCAGCATGTGTCACAACAGCCCTCAAAACAGCTACACAGTCAACTCAAAGTCAACCCCAGAAAAGTCAATGCTGCCCAGAAAAGTCAACACAGAACATCAGTAAGAAAGTCAACGCAGCTCGGTCTTCGGTCAACCTTTTGACCTCGGTTCTTGTGCCAATGTGTATGGCCTTCCAAAATCGAAGTCTCCACCAAAATTCAGCCTCTTCGGACCATGCATTGACCAAAGTCAACGCTAGTCAAACTTGCGTGGAAACCCTAGCTGCAGTAAATTCGTCCAAACCCTAGCTGCAGTAAATTCGTCCTTTTTTCCCACGTGTGAACCGAAACTGCTTCCAAAGAGCTCGTACTAAATCAGAAGAGGAGATGTTGTGTGAGGATGAGATGGTGAAATGTCCTCCAACGTTGACTCTATTTATATCAATCATTGAGGGTGTGTGACACATCTGCTGGGGGTGTAAAACCTTAAGGCCAACCTGCACATATTTGAAATTATTAAAAATAAACTCAAAATAAATGTTCTGCTCATCAGATTAAGATCAATTTTAGATCAACCTGACACCTCTCCGAAAGAGGAACCCAATAACAATATTGGTATCTTCATCAGAGCATCACAACCTAGAGTTTGGACCTAGTTGTCCAATTTTAACAACTCACACCCAGAAGTACTGCAAGTTTGACTCAAAATGCGGATTGCAAACCTCTGCAATTCAGGACAATGGCTACCAAATGCCTCCCACCATTGTGCTGCAAAAAATGAGTTTCAGTTAGATCAACAATTTATATCCAACTTTGAAATTGAAATTATAAACAATTATACAAAATAATAAAAATTAAAATATGAATTTGAAAATTGAAATTCTTTGTTTACTTGGCTCATCTAATTCCCTTGCAATCCTTGCAAGGTTCTTGCTAAAGGTACCTGTGGCTTGGCTGAACATAGTGATCTGATTGTGTATCTTCAACTGCTCACTCTCTGTGGGGATCATGCAATCAATGCATTCAATCAATCCATCTCTAACCTCCCCATTCAAAGCTCTTGCTTCCTGAGCTTTATAATGATACCTTGGGTTCAGAAAATACCCAGCTGCATGTATAGGGCGATGGAGTTGATTGTTCCATCTTTGATCAATGATTGCCCAAATGGGCCCATACTTACCCGCTCTGTCCTTGTACGCTGCCCTTATTTTCTCCTTTGCTTGATCCATAGCCTCATAAATGAAGCCCATAGCCGATCTTTCCCCATCCACCAAGCGCAACACCTTAACCAGTGGCTCAGCAAGTTTCACAATCTCTGCTGCCTTTTTCCAAAATATTTCTTCATTGACTTTCCTTTTCACATCTTTGTCATCCTGTTTGCGAGCCCACTGACGTTCATTCCATTCATCACTAGAAAACAACTTTTGCAAGTTTCTATGTTAGGCAAGCATAGATTGCAATGTCAAAAAATGTGTTGCAAATCTAGTGATGGCAGGCCTAATAATTTCCTTGCCCCCTTTTTCCTCATCAGATTCAGAATCCATGAGTGATTGTAAATATATTTTGTGATGCATTTGGCATGCTCTATAGTGTTCTTGATCCAGTCTATTTTGCCAATATCCCCAAGCATGAGGTCTATGCACTGTGCAACACATGGGGTCCAAAAGATGGTTGGGTGTTTTTCCTCTAACAATTTACCAACAAGAACATAGTTAGAGGCATTATCTGTGATGATTTGAACAACATTTTCCACCCCCACCTCTTCAACAACCTCATCCAAAAGATGAAACAACAAATGTGCATCTTTCACCCTATCAGATGCATCAACTGATTTTAGAAACATGGTTCCCTGTGGGCAAAAGACAAGAAAGTTTATGATGGTACAGTTCCTCTGATCAGTCCATCCATCTGACATGATGGTACATCCTATATGTGCCCATGAGTTTTTGAACTCTTTCAAATAATCATCAATGGACCTAATCTCTTTTTGCAAAAGAGATCCTCTTAACTCATGCATAGTAGGGCCTTTGAAGCCCTTTCCAGAAGCATATATGGCATCAAAAATATGTTCATAATATGGTGAACGAGTAGCATTGAAGGGAATATCAGCATCATACCACTATCTAGCAATGTAATCACAAGCAACGTCTCTCCATTCTTTTTTCCAATGAAAATCTAAAGTGGGTTGCACTTGACCTCTACTTGGAGGACTAGGACCATGTGCACTATCAGAGGGAGAAGAGGGCATGAAAAAACTTTTGATAGTACCCTTATTTCTCGTTGCACCCTTACCCTTTTCAGAAATAGATTCCATAGAGGGAGGAACATAGCGAAAGGGGTTTGATGCATCAGTGCAAGGGATAGATGAAGAACACTCATAATTAAAACTTGAGTTGGCAGCCATCATGTGTTGTAGATTTCTCTTCCTCCCAATTTCAGCCTCTATTTCTTTTTGCCTAATTTTGTCTTCCTCAAACTTCTGAAATTGCTCTTTCAACTCCTTCCTAATTTCTTCAATGTTTTGTGCTTCACATGGAGTAATTTGGCCTCTAAGACTAACCAAATGTGGTTGCAGTCTATGAATGCCCCCTCCACTATCCCTTAATTTTTCTCTTACAAAATTTGCAATGCATTTGATCATCAACCATTTCAGCATATGCCCAAGCAACATCTTTCACTCTAGGGGCCATTTTGGATTGAGTTTTTGACTTGGAAAGAAAAGGTTTAAATCTAAAAATGAAAACAAAAAAAGACTATTCATTCTATGTTCATTTCTTTCACCAAAAGCTATGTTTAACATTTTCAAATTTGCAAAATAAATAAAACAAGCAAAGGCATATTTTAGAAGAGAAAAAATAAATACCTCTAGCCTCTAGCCTCCTCAATGCAGCTCCAACAAACCAACTTCTCAATGCTGCTCCAAAGCTTGCCCAATAAGCTCCTCACTGCTGCTCCAAAGCTTGCCCAAATATTCCTCAAAGCTGCTCCAAAACCAACTCCACAACTCTTCACAAATTCCTCACAAATGCTCAAGCAAATTCAATGAGATAGATGTGAGGTATTGAGAGGGGTTGGGTAGGTTAAATAGGATGGGGAGGGGTTAGATACACTAACAAAACCCTAACAACAAATTAAAAATTGATTTGAAGTCCATTTTTTGCATTTTTTGGGGCTCGCGGCCGGCTGGGAACTATTCGGCCGAGCCGGTAGGTTTGTGACCGAGCCGGCCGAGTCGATGTATGGCTCGGTCGACTCGGTCACAAACCGGCCGCCGGACCGGTTTTACCACCGAGTCAAACCAGTCATCCCTTTGGCTTGGTCAACTCGGCCAGTTCCTTGCCTGGATGACGGAGTTTTAAAACTATGGCGTCAGCCTATGCGTGGCCTCTGCGTTAGCCTGGCTGGGTTGCGTCCCTCCTGGTGCTGCGTTGCCCTCTTCTGGATCTTTGCTGCTTCAGCTGCCCTTCCTGTAGCAATTTTCCTCAACTGCTTTGTTGGTGGATCAACTTGATCTTGAATCCTTTGATACCATGTGAAAGTTTCAAAACAGAAACCCTACTGCAGTGTCTTGATCTAATTCACCTACTTGTTTGATTAATTAACAAGTTATTAATTTGAATATTCAGAAAAACGCTAAAGCAAATACAAACTATAGTCTACACATCTACAAATCATTTGCTAAACAACACACACATTTGACAAAATTACACAAATTTTTTGGACAAATGTCCCTGGAAAAGCCCAATGTGAGAAAACAGGTGCAACAACTCTAGAGGGTTTTATTATTATGCAAAACCTGAATACAACAATATAGGCACCAGAAAGTTTTGCCCTACAGAGAAATTACACGGCAGTTGTACCTTTCACTCGAAAATAGAGAATATGGCTGAATCACACCCTTAATGAGGATTTACAAATAACGAGCCCTTTCTGTCCCACTGGAACCCTCAATGTTACCTCTACAGCCTCTGCGTCAGCCCCTACTGGCCAGTGTCCCCACTGTGTCACCCTCACTGGTGCTGCGCTGCCCTGGCTGGGCCTGCGTCACCCTAGCTGGTGCTACGCTGCCCCTGCACTTCTCTGGCTGGGTCTGCATCACCCTGGCTGGGCTTACGTAGTTCTCTGCGTGGTGTTGGTTGAATTGCGTCCTCCTAGCTGGCTCTGCACTGTCTGGTACAAGCTTCTTCTCTGCTGCTATATTCTCAGCCTTGGATTAGAGCATCCCTTCACTATCTCTGCCCCTCACTGCACTACATACTCTCTTTGAATTCCTCAGCAAACCCCACCCCAGAAATTCGACTTAGCTTCAGTGTTCTGCTTGTGTGTGTGTCCTCCAACTAACCCCAAGCCTTTCCTTTATATTTTTCTCGTTGGAAAACCAATGGTCGTGATCTAATCTCTAATCGACAGCTCAGATTAAAACATTGCTTGATCCACGTCACTTTGAACATTTCATCACATGTGTTAATTAATTCACTTTAATTTTTCTATTTCTCTAAGTTAGACTTAGGGTCCTCATTAATAAAAAATTAATTATTTGAATAATTCATACACCAGATGAAATTTCTCCAAACGCTTTCTGGGTCTTGGAGATCTCGTGTGTCTTAGCCCCTCCACAAAATTTCGGAGCTAGAGCACACCCGATGTTACCCCAAAATCTCAACACCTGGATCTTTGTGTTTGCAAAATCCCACAAACCATTCATTTCAGAACAATAGTGATATGCTCCTTCCATGGACTAAAATTGGTGGCCCCATCCAACCTGTCTTCATATCTCAAACTCATTGATGTCATTTCACAAATCGACCTTCATCACAAAATCCTAGCTGCAAAATAAAAAATGTTTCTGCGAAAATAAGGATTAAGTTAATAACTTCTTGTTGTACAACCCTTGTGATCCTGTATCCCTCCCTCAGAGTTTTTATAGCTCTGATGCCATGTTAAATTTCTAATACCAACCCTAATTTATTTATACCTCAACAATTTTTATTCCCTGAAAATTATTAATTGAAGTTCTGAATTGTTGTGAAATTAAAATCACTCATATTTAACTTCTGAAATAAATTTGGAACGGAAAAATAAAATCAAAGAGATTAATCACATCACAACAATAAGTATACACCCATAACAATTTTTCTTCATTAAAATCCTCTAGAAAATATGGGCATAGACCCACGAAGAAATATACATAGAAAAATGCATTCTTGGAACCTGTAACTCAGCCCCCAATGGAAAATTCGGCCCACCAGAAAATCAGCCTCCTAAAGAATTCATCCCTAGAGAAACTCGGCCTCCACCACCATCAAATCAGCCCTCCTCGTACGACTCTTGCACACTCAAGAAAAATTGGTTCACTGTATAAATCAGCCTCTCCACGACTCAACCTCCTCTGTTCTTCAGCTACTCAACCTCTCGATTTCCTGAAGTAGACCTCCTGGAAATACTCCCGAAATTTCCCTACACTCTTCCTCGCTTCTCTTCAATCTAGATGAGCTCTCGCTCTAGAGAAAATTGCTTCCTCCAATTGTGTGTCTTCACTTCTCCCTTAAGCTTATTTTATAACTTTATTAAGCCAAATTCCTAACCCTAATCTCTTTAGTGATTGATGGTTGAGATTAGATCTCGCCTCACTTGAGATCAACGGTTAAGATCATATCTAAGTCACTTAAATAATTTTATTATTTATTTTTAGTACTTTGGCATAATAGTCCACAATAATTAATTGACTTTAACTATTGTACTTATCCTAAGTTAAACTCAGAAAAGAAGCCATAAATCATTCACCTAAAAAAGGCAATCAACCATCTTCTACATGCTAGGTCACCAAGCTCATGTAGAAGACCTTCTGAAGCTACCAAGAACTTCAAAAAGAAGTATACCACATCAAACACAGAAAATAATATGCCATAGATCATACATATAGAAGTATAAGTGTAGATTTTTCATTTGATGTTGATAAAACATATTACATAGAGAAAGATGATAGATGGAAATGTCAATGTAGTTTCTCATTTGATGTCATTAAAACATATTTATAGATAACATATTATATAGATAAGATGATAGGTGGAAATACCAAAGGAAAAAGCAAAATATGGTAAAAGAATCTCATCATTCATCCTCCTGGATCTTACAATCAAAATCATTAGTATGACCACCATTGACACTGCCAGCATGATCTCCTCCGTCCTCAAACATATCCAGTCCAAGTGTTGCATTTGCTGCTGTGGCAGATGACTCTTCAAGAAGATCACCATCATCAAATGTGACTAGCTCTTTGTACTAGTGCATTAAGTTCCAAACATTGTTACTTTGGAAAAAAATAGCCAAGGCCAACGCACAGGACATTAGTCATTGGTCAACTAAAAGGAGAGTGTCAGACATGTGTCCTGTTAATACCTGACACTCTGATCACAAGTGTCCTTGGTGTCTAGCTGTCCCACAAAGGCATGCAAAACATGCTTTCTGAAAGGAGAGTGTCCTATGACTTGGATTATAGCCAAACACATTATTATAATTTTTTAACGCTTTTGATTTAGTGTCAAGCTATATATATTGTTTGTTTTCGAGTTTTCTTGGTTCATTTTATATAGTACATGGGTATATCAATTGGTTCAATTAATCTTTAAAACATTAAACTACCAAAAGAAATTTTGTTATTCGAAATGGTAGTGTTTAAATGAATAATGTCTTTCCTGAACTTGTTTCCATTTCAGGTAGTATTTCTTCACTTATGAATATTTCCTCTGCCCCAGTCCTTTAAATAATCGCGACGGACATTAAGATATGGGTTATATTTTTGTCATTTAACATGTTTCTTGCAATTGGTGTTGTGTTGGCCTGTGTGAAGTTAAGGGAGTATGTTGATGATACAGAGGATTATATCAACATCATGCTAGATGACAAACAAAATCAGCTTTTGCAGATGGGTGTAATGCTGAGTACAGCAGCGCTTCTGCTCAACTGTGCCATTGTTGTATTTGGAATCTTTGGCATGAATATAAATATTAGCATATTTAGTCCACCAATTGGTGGCACGCGTCAGTTTTTGGAAACTGTTCTTGGTAGTATAGCTGGATGTGTAGTTCTCTATATTATTGCCATTGTCTGGGGTAAAAAAAAGCGATTACTTGAATGAGGTGTTACTCTGCAACAGTCCGACAAAGCGAAACGCATTTTATTGGCATTGCTTCGGGTAAAAAGAGGCGATTACTTGAATGAAGTGTTACTCTGCAACAGGTTCAAAGAGACATACTTTATTAGCTAATGAGTCACAACATGACATGACTGTTTTCTATTCTTGATATGTCTTCCTTAATGACTTCTAGCAAGGCCATGATAATTTTAAACATATGATCGATTTCAATCTCATACAAGAAAAGGAGTCACAGTAAATATTTCAGCTTTGATCTTTTAGGTATAAATTGAGGGAAATGGATAAAAGGATTCCTCCTTTGGACACTGTAGAGTTTGCGTCCTGTTTATCCGTTGTCCATTTCAACCATTTCGTTGCTCCTTACTATAATCAGCATTTTGATTTAAGAACTTGGTTCCTCAATGTGCAAGTTATTTATCTATCTCATACTAGCTTGTTTAGAGATGCCTGCTATTCTTTGATGTTCTTTCGTCAATCTCTGAAAGTTTGGGTTTGAGTTCCATTAAAAAAATTGACCGTACTAGATGTTGAATGCGCAATTACACTATTTCTATTTTCCACGTAAGCCTTATGGACTCAATTCCTTAGGATTGCTGGTTCTAATAACCATGTTTACAGAACAATCTATGTGGAGGAAAAACAATACATTCCACTTGCATGTACTTGGATAATTAAATACATTTAAGTGTCCATGGTGAAGGAAAAATAAAAATTTTGCTCATTTATTTATGAGCATGTGCAAGTACTGATGGTCCAAAATTATTAAACACAAAACCCCAAAACATGGCTAAAAATATTATGTGGACATTAATGTTCAATATGGGAAAATTTCTCTATAATGAAATACTATGTTGTTTAATGGTTAGTGTTATTCTCTGAAAATGCAAGCATCACATATTTTAATGGCCTTTTTCTCTCATCAAGCATAGTAGAATATGTAATTATCTCTCTCATTTTTTAATTTTACATTATGTTATTAATCTATTTGTTGAGTAATTGATTTTTGTGCTTGATTCTTATAAGAATTATTATGTTATTAATCTATTTGTTGAGTAATTGATTTTTGTGCTTGATTTTTATAAGAATTATTGGTATACATACAAGGTATGTGTATGCTAGTTACATATCCACACCTCGCACAATTACACTAGTACTCTATAGCCTATTTGTTAATTTTAGATAACCACAGTATGTTCTATGCTTAATGCAGTTTACTTCAATCTTTCTTCTAGGCACAATTCAAATTAGCAATCACATAAACATGAAAGTAAACGCTGATAGAATATAATAATGGATCGACACAAAATAAGTCAATATAATAAATCAGAATTTGTAATTCTTCTTGTCCAACAAATATAGAGAGAAATGTTTATTACAGCGGTCAACAGGATGCCCTAGCCATCAAAGACTTTTGCTGGTCAAACCAGCTCTTCCAACCTCCAAGAGATTCAGTCAAACTTGGTCTTTCTTCAATGTCACGCAGCCCACAAAACAACCCTTAAAACCAGTCAACGCAAGTCAATTTCCTACGGTCAAAGATAGTCAACGTTGCGGTCAACTGTAGTCAAAGTCAGCAGATTTCCTTGATTTTTGTGCCCTCCAATATAACCTGCCTAAATCGGATTTTCTGGGCAGAAATGGTAGTCAAACTCCAAGGTTTGACCCACAATCAACTCTGGTCGACGCTCCAAAAAAAGGCCCTAAACACAGTCCGAAATTCAACTTCCTATTTTCACACGTGGGAGAGAGAGAGAAGCCTCCAAAGGTTGTACGAACCAATCTGATGATGAGGAATGTGTGTGATGAGATGATGATCAAATGAGCATCAAGTCTCTCCAATTTATATCCATCAATGAGGGTGTGTGACACATCTTTTGGGGCTTGTGAGCCTACATTACAATTCTGGTTGACCTTAACAATTTGCACGTGTGGAAAATAAAATCAAAATATAAGTTATGTTCATCCAAACAAGATGATCTTTAGATCAATCTTGCACCTCTCCGAAAGAGGAATCCAACAAAAATACCATCATCGTCATATGAGCATTGCAACATGGAGTTTGGACCTAGTTGCCCAAAATTAACATTCCCTCTCAATTAGGGAGAACTCCATCTGTCCACCTGTGTCATTTTGTCATCTAGTGCCATCATGTACTATCATCATCATCGTGCAATCCTGTGTCATCTTGCTGTAACGTGCTTTGCTGGCTCTTCACTGCACAATGAGTGTGAGTTACAAAGACATCACACTCTGCTGACTCGGAGTCAGATTAGAGGTTAAAACCTCAATTGGACTCAAGGGAGTCACATACTGACCTTAAGTCAGTTTAGAGGTAAGAACCTCATCAGACTTGATCCCAGATCAAGGTGTTGGACACATCCCATCCTAGACATAGTGAGTACAACAATCACCTATGTGTCCATTGGTCATGTTATCAGTCTCTATCCACATTTCCCGCCTCATTGGCCAAATGAGAGGTACTTCCCATGAGTTCGAAACTCTATGGGTAGGATGCATGCGGGGCATAGATCAAAGAGAGGGTGAACCAACTCAATATCATAACACTGGGGAAGAAGCACACCAACAAGGTTCAGCGAACCTAGCCCTGTGGTTGCTTATAGCTCCAAGAAGCTATCCCCAAGCTCCCTAGAGCTCAAAGAGCTCATAGTCCTGTTGAAAAGTGTAACTAGATCGGTCTTCATGTTGACTATGTAATTATGTACTTATGAAAAGAAGAAGTCAAAATAATAAAATGTATTTTTGTTGAGCAAGATTTATTAAGTAGATAGACTTCTTCTTGATGTCTATTAGGTTTGAGTCTTCTAGGCATAGAATATAATTAAAGTGTCATGTATATATATGAAGGTATTAGTCATTAGTGTATGCTCCAAATGTTGTCATGAGTCTTGTCACACGTCCAAGAATTTGTGGCTTGTAATAGCCCTCACCAACGCTGGAAAACCAACACTTATGATATGCCACAAGTCAGGCTTTAAACATCTAGATGAGTCGGCCTAAAATTTATAAGCATGGTCGGCTTCTAGACATAAAACATGTCTCTATATATATACATATGCCTGCGGCTCATTCATACAATGTTGATCAAGGATCTCTGTATCACATAATGCGAATAATACACAATCACACAGTGCGGATAATATACAATGCGGTCAACACAATACATCATATACAGTGCAGTCAACACAGTGATAGGGATCTCTAAGGAAGTGCGAACATCCAAGAGACAACCTTTGTAGATTCTTAAAGACATTTTTAGTGCGATTTTCTGAGAAGGTGTTTCAGTGCATAGGTTGAAGAACTTCTGCGATGATTACATGACATACAGTGTTGAAGCTGTGCGGATCAATCTGAAACAATAAGTGCGGATACCTGAAATATGATAAGTGTTGGTGTAATTTCTCATTTCAGGAAGCATTCATAAGGTGGCATTTGCAGATGTGTCACAACCAATAGTTCGGATACTAGAACAAGAAAAAGTTTGACTGAAGGCTACGGTTCAGAAAGATGGAGAAAGGAAGGTATAAAGAGAAAGCATCCTAAAAGAAGAATACAAGTGAGGAAGGTAAATCTGTGATTTACCTTCCCAACCACAATACAACAAGAAAATCTTGGAGATCGAGTTCTCTAGTGTAGAACAGAGCAGATCGTTGAAGAAGAGAAGAATCAAGTTTAAAAGGGCAATGACAAGGTCTTGGAGACATTCCTAAGTCTAGGGTCTGAGTCTGGGTCATGGTACTTGTCATCTGATGATCTATCAGAATAATTCTTTGCGGGTTTTCCTCTCCAAGAGGGAGAGGTTTTGCCCTGGCTCTAGGAGCCTAATTTTGTGTCTCATGCATTTTGATAATTGACTTGATGAAATACTAACTAAGCTAAAGAAAGAAAGACACAAGTAACTCTAGCCCTACAAATTTTCTACAAGTCCAACATTTTCTCAACAAGTTCAACTCAGGCCCTATAAATTCTCAACAAGTCCAACTCAGGCAAGAGCCTCAATATAGGGTATGTCAACGATACCAAGCTTCTCACGGAAGGTTAAGAATTTGACATTCCCCAGGGGCTTCGTGAGAATATATGCGACCTTCTCATTAGTCCCAATGTGATGGAGCCTTACGGCGCCTCGTTGTACCATGTCTCGGACAAAGTGGTACCTAATATCAATATGCTTGGAACAGTCGTGGAACACGAGATTCTCAGAAAGACAAATCCCA
Organism: Pinus albicaulis; assembly: GCA_034641835.2. Lineage (NCBI taxonomy): Eukaryota > Viridiplantae > Streptophyta > Pinopsida > Pinales > Pinaceae > Pinus > Pinus albicaulis. Next base: position 759,827,885 of record CM076572.1, on the reverse strand, counting down.
CTTTGGTTATCACAAAAGATAATGGTGGTATCTAGCACATGTCCAAACAACTCATTCAAGAGCTTTCTCAACTAAACATATTCACAACAATTCATACTCATTGCAATATATTCGGCCTCGACGGTGCTCAAAGCAACCGATTTTTGCTTCCTGCTCATCCAAGATATCAAAGCAGAACCAAGAGTGAGGCAACATCCAGATGTGCTCTTACGATACATCACATTGCCTGCACAATCAACATTGGAATATCCATGAAGCCTCATACTCCCGACAGTGTATCTCAGCCCATGGTTGATTGTGCCCCGAAGATATCTCAAGAGATTCTTGGCATCAATCCAATGAATGTGATGAGGGTCAACCATATATTGATTCAATGTGTTCACTGTAAAACATATGTTCGGACGTGAGTTCACTAAGAACATCAAAGGCCCCACGAGTTAATGATACTCGGTGGGATTTCCCAACTCGGGCCCAACAACATTTCCACACTACTTCTTAAAATTGAGTTCCATTGGAGTAGTCACGGACTTGCAGTCATCTCTCTAGCAGTTTCACTACATATTTTCCTTGAAAAAGGAAAATCTCACCTGGCTTTTGCCAGACCTCGAAGCCTAGGAAATAGTGCATTAGTCCTAGGTCCTTCATCTCGAACTTGGAAGCTAGCTCCCTCTTACATTGATGAATGAGGGGGTCAGCACTTGTCCAGAAGAGATCGTCCACATAGACAACCAAAATGAGAGGTGTTTCTTTATCAACCTTAAAATAAAGGTTTGGATCAACATCACTTCGAGTGAAGCCCAACTTCATCAAGTAGCTATCGATCCTCTCATACCAAGCCCTGGGGGCTCACTTCAACCCATAGAGGGGATTTTTCAACCTGCATACATATGTGTCTCTATCTTGGACTTCAAACCCCAGAGGTTGCTCTACATAAACCTCTTCCTTGATTGAACCATGTAAAAAGGAAGTCTTCACATTCATCTGATGGAGATTCCATCCTTGTCTTGTAGCAAGGGCAATGATCGATCGGATGGTGGTATAGCGGGCAACAGGTGCAAATATATCATCATAATCTATGCCTTCCTTTTGAGAGAAGCCTCAGGAAACAAATATTGCCTTGTACTTTTCAGCACTTACATCGGCTCCATGCTTGATCTTGTAGAGCCATTTTGAGGTGACAACATATTTTTCCTCCGGTCTCGCGACCACATCCTAGACATCATTCTTCATAATAGACTCATATTTTTCATGCATAGCATCCTTCCAAACTTGATGCTTTACGGCTTCTTCAAATGTTCCAGGCTCAGATTGTTTAATAGTACTCATGGCTGCTAGGTACCTTTGGTACCTATTCAGCTTCTTACTTTCCTGGAATGTTCCCCTAGGAGAAATATGTCTCTCGGCATCTTTGAGAGTGTCTCTTAGACATGAAGGTCTTCTTTTATTTGAAGCAGGTGGATCTATAGGATCCATCAGACCATCAACCTCGAGCATCGACTCATCCTTCGGTTCTTCCAGCTTCCCTGCTTCTTCTTCTTATTCTTTCTCTTCCTTTGAGCTAGGAAGATTCCTAACTTTATTGATGGTAACATCTTCATCGAAGGTGACATCGTGGCATATCTCCACTTCTCTTTGACTAGGCACATAGAATCTATATACCTTTGAGGTTTCACTATAGCCCACAAACATTCCTTTATTCCCAGAAGCATCCAACTTGCTTCTCTTTTCTTTCGGCACATGAAAATAAACAGTACTTCCAAAAAATCTAAAATGAGAGACATCAAGCTTCTTACCAGAGAAGACTTCTTCATGAGTTTTGGAGGCCAGTGCGGAATGTGGGCATCTATTTTGAAGTGCACAACGGTATTGGCAGCTTCTCCCCATAGAAACTTCAGAAGACCTTGGTCATAAAGCATGGCACAGGTAGCTTCCACAATGGTTCTATTCTTCCTTTCAGCAACACCATTTTGTTCGGGAGTATACACAGTGGTGGTCTCCCTCTCAATTTCAACTTCCCTGCAATAGTCATTGAATTCATTTGACTCATACTCGGTCCCATTATCGGTCCTCAAAATTTTGATCTTCTTCCCTGTTTGATTTTCAACCAAGGTCTTGATGGTACAAAACCACTTGAATGTTTCGTCCTTCTTCTTCAAAAAGTATATCAAGTCTTGCTGGAGAAGTTATCTATAAAAGTGATATAATATAAGCATCCTCCCAAGTATGTTACGGGCAGCATACCAGATAGATCAGAATGTATCAATTGAAAAATATCAGATGTCTTCGTGACACTTGAGGGGAATGGTCCCTTTGTATGTTTTCCTTCGGCACAACCCTGACATACACCTTCAATATCATCTTTGAAATCGGGCATCCCTATCACCACCTTCCTTGCTTCGGGAACGACTTTGAAATGAAGGTGTGCAAACCTCTGATGTCATAGCTCGGATTGAAGGGTTTTGTCACATGTCATGGCCCCCAACAGACTTCCTCCGTCCTGATAGAGTGTATCAACTCTAAAACCAAGTGTTAACGCTTCTTTGAAGTTCCTCTTCCAAATGTGTAACTTTCCATCGATGAATGCCACCTTGAATCCTTTCTCTTCCTTTGCCGAGATAAACACTAGATTCTTCTTCAAGTCAGGGACGTACAACACATCTTGCAAGCGGAGGACTTGACCTTGATTTAGATGAAGAGTTACAGTCCCTATCCCTTTCACGGGATAGGTGGCATTGTCTGCAAGGATAATTTCTAGATTATTATCCTTTTCAATCAAATCATAGAGGGATTCCTTGTATCTAGTGCAGTGCCTTGAGACACCACTATCAATCAACCAATTATCTAGCGTATTGGAAGGAGATGCAGTAGAGAGGGCAGATATAAGAATATATTCATTTTTCCTATCAACAACAATAGATTCATCATACCTGGAATTCCTTGACCTATTGAAAGGCTGCCCATTTCGACTTCGATTAGAGGGAGCCTTCCTCTTTCCTTTGAACTTGTTATTCCTTTGATTTTCATTCCCCATGAAGTTGTTTTTGTCATCATCTCTAGCAGAGTCCCTTCTGTTGTGGCACTCTCTTGCATAGTCACCAAACTTGTTACAAGTGTAACATCTTCCTTTTGTTCCTTTGGTACCTGCTCTTCCATGGTTTTAATTTATCGGACCACCATTGTTCCTATTCTTTGCATGAGCGATGAAGGCAATAGGGTCACCTCCATTCCCATTCGAGGGATGGTATCTCTCCATCATCCTTGTTTCCTCTTAAGTGCATCTCGTCAACAATTCATCAAAATCAGGAATCGCATTGTTATTTAGAATCGTAGTATTAAATACATACCAGTCACGGGGGAGTCCTCCAACAGCAATGAGAACGAGCTCTCGGTCAATTACTTCTTCTCCAATAGCTAAGAGATCATTCCTGATTTTTGTGAGCCTCATAAAATAGGATTGAATGGATTCTTCTTTACCCTTCTTGATATTCTTCAACTTGTTCTTGAAAAAAGGAACTTGATTAGCATTGCTAGCCTTAAACATGCTAACAAACTTATCATACATCTCTTTAGATGTGTCCAACTCAGAGATATAAGCAACCAAGTGCTTATGTATAGAATCCCTAATAATCATCTTCGCCTTGGTTTCTCCTTTTCAATACTTTGTCTTTGTAGTAGCCAGAGCATTTGATGGAGGCTCATTTATGTTCCTCTGAACATAATCCATGACACCTTGATCTTCCAATACCAAATCCAAAGACATCTTCGAGGCATGATAATCAGGCTTATCAGTCAGCTTATCATCAAATTTGAAACCTTTATAGGTTGAGGAGGCCATTGGTCCTTGATAAGACAACTTCTTCGGTGATTTCTTTTCACACTAGCTTGGGCTTTGTCTTCACCTTAGCTTTGATACCATGTTAATTTTAGATAACCATGGTATGTTCTATGCTTAATGTAGTTTACTTCAATCTTTCTTATAGGCCCAATTCAAATTTTCAATCACATAAACATGAAAGTAAATGTTGATAGAACATAATAATAGATCTACACAAGACAAGCCAATATAATAAATCAGAATTTGTAATTCTTGTTGTCCAGCAAATATAGAGAGAAATGTTTGTTACCACAGTTAATAGGATGCCCTAGCCAACAAAGAATTTTGTTGGTCAAACTAGTTCTTACAACCTCCAAGAGGTTCAGTCAAACTCGATCAAACTTGGCCTTTCTTTAGTGTCACACAATGCCCACAAAACAACCCTCAAAGCCAGTCAACGCAAGTCAATTTCCTGCAGTCAAATTCAACATATTTCCTCGATTTCTGTGCCCTCCAATGCAGCTTGCCTAAATCAGATTTTCTGGGCAGAAATGGCAGTCAAACTCCAAGGTTTGACCCACGGTCAACGCTAATCAACGCTCTAGAAAAAGGCACTAAACACAGTTTGAAATTCAGCTTCCTGTTTTCACACGTGGGAGAGAGAGAGAAGCCTCCAAAGGTTGTACGAACCAATCAGATGATGAGGAATGTGTGTGATGAGATGATGACCAAATGAGCATCAAGTCTCTCCAATTTATACCCATCAATGAGGGTGTATGACACATCTTTTGGGCCTTGTGAGCCTACATTACAATTTTGGCCGACCTTGACAATTTGCACATGTGTGGAAAATAAAATCAAAGTATAAGTTCTGCTCATCCGAACAAGATGATCTTTAGATCAATCTTGCAGCTCTCCGAAATAGGAATCCAACAAAATCATCATCATCATCATCATATGAGCAATGCAACATGGATTTTGGACCTAGTTGCCCAAAATTAACACTATTATATTAGATGATTAAGCAATGGTTAAGCTTCATCAATGAGTAAGTTATGATTAACCTTAAGCTTGATTGATGATCATGCTTATGGTTAACCTTAAGTTGGATTAATAACTAAGATTGATTAGTAATTAATTAACCTTTAATCGTAAATTATAATTAATAAATTATAACATGATTTATCTGATATCTAAATTAATATGATTCTTATGAATCCATAGGGTTGATTGATATTAAAAGATATTATTATTTTATTATTAGTAGTATTTTATCATTTTATCATTTCTATGTGCCTTGAATTAAATTTTACATTAGAGGGGTTGGTAACATTCATTGGGCGGGGGAGGAAGCATGGGGGCATTCTTATAGGATGCCTTGGGAGAACTTGGGGAGGAGAGGGGAGATTTATTCTCTTTCGATGGGGGGAGAGGTTTTGTTTGTGGGATAGAGTAAGGGATTTATTTTTTTGTTGGGCACAAGAGGGGTGTTGACATGGGGATCTTAGACACACTACAACTGTAGTTTGGAATTGGGCTCAGAGAGATAGGGAACATGTAGAGGTTCCCTATGCTAGGAAGTCAAATGAACTTTCCTAGTTGGCAGGGTGTAACACTCCCCCTCACCCCTTTGAACTACCTCAACTGCGGGAGGTGTTGCTTATTGAATTTACTTAACCACCAAGGTCTATTACAATGTTCCACAAAGACTTCGAGACAGGGGGGTGCGGTGTAGGAAGACACACAGGGGGGTAGTGCAGGAGTACCCTCAAATTTTAGGAAAATTTAGGGGGGATGAGGAGATGTCGGGGTATATAATTTTATTTTTCATATATACATAAAATTCAAATTCATATTCAATAATGAAAGCGTAAATTCATTGATCCATACATAATTGAATTAAATAATGAAATTCATTGATTCATTGATGCTATTTATTAATGATGCACTCTTTCTCATTGTGGTATCTTAAAAATTTATTTCTCTAAAAAGGATTTTGGACCTCTATTTCCATGCCATAGTTATGGAAATCAACATGGGTAAATCCATATTACTCTACCATTTTCCTTAGGAAGGTTTATCACATTATTTGGACACACTAATTCCTTTCTCTCAAAAGAACTTGGATGATGGTACGAAGTACCTCATTTTTATTTTGAAGTATAATGCTTACTTTTTCAAGGATTGGCTTTATATGTACAAAAAATTTAAATCCTACATCTATTTATGGGTCAATATATGATTGTCAAGGGTTGGTCATCAGGTAATTTTAAAATTAGTGTTGGAAAGTATATCGGTATATTGGAATTCTGCTACAAAAGTTTTGCAAGGATCCTCGCTAAAATTAGGAAAGCTAAAATCCATTTTATTTGGATAAGGAATAGGAAATTTGGAAACATTCCTCTTGACAAATAGTCAAGCATTGCTCAACCCAATTTTTTGGTGGCATAGACCATAAAGAATATTTATCTCTTTAGTTAGGTGCTTATTGCCAAAATATATGGGGACTTAATTATATAATATTTCTATGGGGAGGAGTGATGGCTTTAAATTAAATTGGTGGCTTTGAAGTGGAAGACTAGTTCTGATATCGATCAAGAAAAGTTCTATTGTATGGAAATATTTTATTGATGCTTTTTGGCTTGTTCCTTTTTTTACAAGGTCGATTATTGAGATATCTATTCCAAAAAGAAAAGGAGCAAGCTCCCATTACATGAAGGGATTAAAGAGAAGCAAACTTAAGGAGATAAGAGTGGGAGATTAGTCCTGATTACCTAAAGGCTTGTTTCCAAAATTTCCCCGATTTCGTACTACATTTTTGGCATACTGCCTTACAAACTAAAAAAGCAGAGAAACACATTTACATAGCCTAATGGAAAAATATTATTATATGTCGAGGGGAGGTCCTTCATTATCTTCTGAGATATTCTAGTTATTGTTTACTTATTGTTCTTGTTGTGATCTTTGTTTACTGCCTTGGTAGTTAGAGTTTTTTCCCTCTCGATTCAGGGTGATGCTCTTAAGATAACTGCCAGTCTCTTCCATGTGAGAGCATTTGCTTTTTAGGACAACTATTTCTTCATTTTTCCCCTCAAGCTGCCTCTTCAAGGCTAAATTATCTGATTTTACCAACAACTTCAAGTCTTGAATTGTCTCTCTTACTTTTTCAATCATGAATTTATTAGCTCTGCACATGGTGCATCTCTCGTTTTGTGAGGCTCTTTATATTGGATTTATATCCATTTCTGTTTGCCGAGGAGACTTATGGTCGATTTGATGATGGTGAGTGGCACATAAATGATTCCTCAGTGCGCTGGAGACAAGGAGAAGGATTGTGCCAAGATAGCTGCATAGTTGTGTTAATGATTGGAGGAGCTCGCACGCTTGAGGAAAAATACTCTAAAATAAAATATCATTAAGATAACAGAGAGGGAGGTTTTGGAGAGAGATTTTTATAGCTGCATGGAGTGTTATTAGTCCCCCCAACTTCCCAAGGCTGAAAGTGGGATTGAAGGAAGGTAACCACAAACCAGGCTTTAGGTCAGGTAGTTAGCCCTACTAGGACCAACAAGGGCTCTCTCGTTATCACTTTGCAGTCAATGGATTGACTTAATATCTATTGATCTTAGGCTAGATATGTAAGCTCAGTAAATAGGATTTTTTTTATGTTTTGAGTGTTGGATAGGAATGTTAGTGAGGAGGTTAGGTCTAGGGTTTTTAGGTTTGAATTCCAAGGCCAATTTGCAAAGAATGTGTGAGGCTAGATAGGTAGTTTGAAAATATGCTTACATTAGGGGAAATTTCAGGTCTAAAATTGGCCTCCTAAGAAAAATGTACAACCAAAATAAAATTTATAAGAACTAATAGGATTCAATATGATGATGTCAACCATGGGGGATGATTCACCAATTTTAGAGTAAAAAAGTACAAATATTAAATAATAATAAAATAATAAAACTACTTTTTCAACTCGTATTTTCAACTTATCACCCTAAGTTTTTACTCAAATTTCGAGCGAGAGTATTCATTGGATGAAAATTTTAATTCCTCATCGAAGGAGTACCCATGTTTCATACTTTCGATGAACACTGCTACAAGAAAAATGATAAATACATGAAAAAACGTGATTACAATCATGTTTTTCATGTATCAGGATCCATCAGAAGTATGCAACATGGGTACTCCTTGAATGAAGAATCAAATTCTGCATCCAATGAGTGTTTCCGCTCAAAATTTGAGTAAACCCATAGGGAGATAAGTTGAAAAAATAGTTATTTATTTTTCCCTCTAAAATTTGATGATGTAATCTAATATTATTTTATTATTTCCACTATTATTTTATAATTTCCTTAGGAGGCCCATTTTAGACCTCAAAATCCCCCTAATGATTGGTTATTAAGTATAGGATGAAATGATAGAGACTATGAATGAGCACTGAGGTGAATTCATTCATTTAGAAGTAAATAGAAATATCATGTAAACCTTGTCTAAAACAGAGAATGAACAAACATGATTTCTGCTTATAAGATTACAAGATAAACACATGGAAAGATGTATCTGAAAGAGGAAAATATATCATTTAACATGAATAGATAAACATACATAATAAAAAAGAAATGCTCCAATGCATACCACATGATTCTCAACACAATTTCTGCAAGACTTCCTTTGATTTCATTCCAAAATGTTGTTACAATAGTTCCACTACAAAATAATATTATCCAACGCAACAAAAAACTAAAGAGGGTTTACTTATAGAAATATGAACCATGACACCTCATCAGGTCGAAATCCCATCCAAAATGCATCATAAATACATAATATGAGTCATTTCCTAGATTCTAGGGAGGTTAGAAACCATTCCCTGAATTTGTGTTATGAACTAGGAGCGTGTGTTCCTACATTAAATTACATGTCCCCTTGTGATAAGAGAAAAAAACCAACTCAATTACTCTAATTCCAACTCATAGGACAAAAAAAACTTGAATTTCTGACATTTTTTGAACTTGAAAAGTGCCCTAAGGAATCCAATGCAGATGTGTAACATTTTTGACAGAAGCGTGGCAGAAGTTTGCAGCCATTTTTTAGGCACTTTTAGGAGTCGAAATAGAATTATGAAAGAACGGTCAACTAGACCTTTGTCTAGCTTCCAGAACATCTTGAATTTTTCAAAATGACCCTTGGGAACGCCTCCAAAAATTCCTTCTCCCGAGGTTACTCTAGAAGTGTAGCAAGGCCTCCAAAAAAGTGGCATAAGCATAGAAAATGAGTGGTTTTTGGCCTTTTCTGAAAAATTAAATTCTGTCATGCAAAGAGGGTTCCTGATCTGTGATTTAATCATCAAAATGCATCCAACCATATAAATATATCATCATTTGGATGCCCAAAAAAGCGTACCAAAATTTTGCTACGCTTCTATGAAGAGGAAATTTCCAGATTTGTGCAAAAATACAAAAAATACCAAAATTCTTCAAAAATTCTCAAAACTGGTTTTGTAGCACCTATGAGCGATGGGATAAATAGCCAAGGAAGCTTCAAACAACAAATATAACTTATCCTTCTCTTTAAGCTTCATTTGAGTTTCTTTTAGCCTTTTCTTCAATTATTTTAGCCTTATTTGTGAAATTGTGTTCCTGCTGTGATAATGATTTTCCATGTGTCTTTGGATATTATTACCCCTCTTAGATCTCTTCAATAGCTTCTCCAAATTTTCATTTCCCCTTTCCAACCAAATTTCTCTGTCTTGATTGATCTCCATAGCTATTAGCTCATCAAAGGTCAACTCTTCAGGTGGATGAGTTGGTTGTCTTTCTAGCTCCAACGCCCTTTTGAGGCCTATTGTCTTTGACCTTCTTGGATGTGTTTCAGTTTCCATGTCTTGCATTTGATCAACATCTATGATCTGCTTACCTTTACCTTTATCCGCATCTAGGTCTGGCTTAGGTTTTCTTTGTAACAACTGCTTCACCATCAATTGAATATTTTCTTGTTTTAGGAAAGTGATTTGAGAATTCGCATTGGAGAAAATATTCGTCAACTCTACTATTTCCTCATCCTTCTCCCTAATTATCTCCTCAGCGGATTTGATCTCAAACTGATATGCTACCTCAATCTCCAATGGCGCTAGTTCACTATGTTGGTGCAAAGTTATTTCATCTTGATATGAGAGGATGCTCCTCTATTTTACTTTGTTCAACAATAGTGTCAAGTGTAAGTACACTTTTGATATATTTTGGCACAAATACCTGTCTCATTCCCTTCTCATAGGTATGAGTAAACTCAAAAACCATAGGAGCCTTTAAAATCTAAGTTTTCATGCTGAAAGAGCTAGCCTCCATTGGTTGTGCTGACAATGATGGTGATGATTTGCTATGCATGACAGGGGGGCTAGTGGTGGGCACTGTTGCTACTCTTTCCATGAAGGTTTCCCAAGTCATGTTGATGGATGAAAGGTGATGCAACACAATTAGTTTGACCAAACCATGGTGAAAAATACTTGGGTAATGATCTTTTTCTATGCTCTGAACCCTCTCAGTGATTTTGGTCAAACTCCTGTACAATTAATGTGGCAGGTCAAGTGATTTGATAGAAGTGAAATGCATCAACGGCCTGATATGGTACCTATACAACTTGGAAAACCTTCCTTCATATGTGAAATACCTCATTATTAACATCATCAAAGGAGCATATTTTTTAAGGAGGTGTCTGAAAGGGAAGAGATACTTTGGTTCCTCTCTAGCATGAGGTTTGAGAATTTATTTGTAATATTCAAGGTCTAAGTCCATGCCCTTTGTTGGGCCCAAATTAAGGTATGTTCTCACCCGGTAATTACTTCAAATTATGTTATAATTTTGGGGAATTCTCCTTCATCTTAACAATAAAGAAACAAAAGATCTATGAAAACGAGAACAACTAAGTTAACGACAAAAATGATGTTTTTATAACAGAAAATGGACTTCTTTTATCTCCGCATGTAGGAAGGCAGAGTAGCCAAACCGACAGGAAACAAAAGCTAATCAACAAATGAAAAACATGGGAGATCTCGGTAACGCCCAGTGGCCGGTAGAAGGCAGACAGACAAATGCGAGCCCAAGAACTCAAACGACAGCCACGCGTAGCAGGCTGTCGTTTGGGGAATATCTTCTCATTTTGTAAAATCACCTTTAAAGGGACGAGGGAAATCCATTCTGGGGGGAATCAACTTGTCTAATTATATTTTTGTAATATCACTGGAAGTAGTATAGAGTTGAACAATGATCTATTGAAGTTTTTACTGCGTTAGAGATTCTGGTGGTCTGGGCCCAACCCCTGGAAGTTCCTCGCAAATTCCCATATTGTGGGTAGTCGCAGAACCAATGTCTAAGTATCTAATGTAGTTGTAAAGTATACTCCATTCAATAAAATTTCAGTTACTTTTCCTTCAGAAATGTTAGAAATTGTGTTCTTTGAGTTAGATTAATCGCATTTATATTTTCTGATTTGTCATAATGCTTCTGGTTTCTTTCAATGTCATTGCAATTGGTTCACAGATCGTAGAATAGTTGCTTTCAATGTTACTCTCCCTTGCGGATTTCATTCCCCTTTCAACATAGCGAAGCGTTCGATCATTGATTAATGTCAATTAATTAGTTTACAAGAGAATTCCATTGCAAAATTATCTAAGTAATTATTGTTGTTCAATTCAATTTAATTGCTGCTCAGTTCATTTAGACCGCCATTCAATTCAGTTTGATTGCTGTTGTACGATGTAATTTAATTACTGTTCAGTCTATTTAGATTGTTGTCCAATTCGATTAGACTGTTGTTCAGTTCATCTAGATTCTTGTTCAATTTAGTTAGACCACTGTTTAATTCAATTAGATAGTTGTTCACTTTATTCAAATTTTTGTTCAAATCGTTGTTCTGTTGTTTGACCATAGGCTAGACAGAAGAATCAACTAAGCCATCCTCGTTAGGTTAATTGAATTCAGAAGGCGAGATCATCCTTCCTCATAAGTAACATAGAGTAACTATTAATCAATTTCACTCGCATATACCGTGCCAACACTCTTGAAATAAGAAGACTTACCACGGGTTGATAATTAAATGAGAAGCACTAGAGTTGTCCATAAGAAGCCACCTCTGGAAACCAACATTTTGGCACCGTTGCCGGGGAGAGTGTTAAGAGTGATCTCCTTCATTCATCTTTTTACAATGCTGTGAAGAATTGGGTATTAAAAACGAGAGGTAAGAACCTGTGTGCCGGCAAGCAACATGCTTGCCCTTTAGCCCGCTTCCCAGCAAGTCATACAAAGACTAGTAGAATAGGTGCTCTTGTTTTATGACTAGGAAGAAAAATATAGAAACAATCCGAAATCATTCACAAACATCCTCGCAATCCAAAGGACTGGTGACCCTCGGAAGAACAACATATATAGACAAAATCATTAAGAAAGCTGAATATCAGGCATCTATAGAACCTAGAACTGTTTCCATTCAAAGTCTTATCATACTCCCTCAGGCGGCAGCCTCACCATCTGTAGCCTACGCAGAGATTCACTATGAGACAGAAAGGTCTAAGCGGAGCCTTGAGACTACCAATCATATAGGCACTAACCCTTCAAAAGAGGGAGTTTCACAACTTATAGGAAAGGGGAGGAGAGACTAGTGGAGGAATTCACATAGAAATATCAGAACCTAAGTCCCCTGAAAAAGTGGTCGAAACAGAAGTACTTAGGATCCCAGATCAAGGAAGTGTTGTAAAACCACCACCGCATTCACCTCCCAAACCCATTGGAATTACTCCTCCAGATCAGGAAATTCCCGAAGATTTCTGGCACCTCTTTGATCAGATGGGAAATAATCAAAACCAGAATCAGAGGCAGACATCAACATTAGAATAGCCCATTGTTGATTATGCCGCCAACGCCCCTATGAAAGCCTTTCCCTTACACAACATTCCCACCTTTCATGGATTAACCACAGAGGACCCTGATGCATTCCTATTTGAATTTGATGTCTTATGTAGGGGATATGACTACACCACTGATCCTCAGAAACTAAAAATATTTCCCTCTACCCTAAAAGGATCTGCGCTACGCTGGTTCATGGGATTAGGTGGGGGAACTATAAATAACTGGGACCAAATGAATAACATTTTTCTTACCAAATACCAATACTATTGCCGAACCCGAGATCTAAAAGATGAAATCTTCAATATGTCCGCAAAAGACAATGAAACATTAGAAGAATACATAGAAAGATTTCAATACAATTTACAAAGGTCTCCATATACCACATTATCCAAGGACATCTTAAAAGCCACAATGATTAAAGGAATGAAAGAAGAATGGGTGGAAACACTTAATATAGTGGGAAAAGGAGATATTTACCAAGAGGAATATGATGATATTATTTCCCTATGCATTAGATGCTCCCGGGGTAGTGCGCGAAATCGACCAAGTGGGTGGGATTCTATAAAAAAGAACCTTAAAGATGGCAATGTAACTAGAACAGAATTTGGAAATCTATAAGAGGATTTCAAAACTGACATCTTGGGTACTTTGACAACGTAGCTCAACATTTTACAAGCCAAGCAGAAACAAGCTATAGCGGAACAGAACTTGGCCGTCTTTTTCCCAAGATGCTGGAAGAAGCACAACCAGAGGGAATGTCCGTTAGACATGGTTTAGACCTGTGCCATCTGCACCAAGGATCATGCCATAGAACAATTTCCTTCACTTCTCGGGCTGAAAGTAGTCTATAAGGAAGCAGAGGAAGAAACTGAACCAGTCTATTTAATGAATCAACGTCGACAATGGCAAGCACGACCAAGTATGGCATCAAACCTGCCTTAGTTCTTTCCTTCTTCGTAGTTTAACCCGCAAAACCTAGCAACAACATGGCAGACTCAAAATATTTTTCCTGCTTGGCCAAACCAGTCATTTCCTATACCACCCTGGCCTACACAACCTTCATCAGGGAATAATTGGTCGAACTTCCCTTATTCTCCCCCTCATTGGCAAAATGTTCCATATCAAAACTAGTGGCCAAACCCCCCTCCTCAAAACACTAACTGCAACTGGCAATGACCCATGGGAATGACCAACCTGCTAATAGGAGCAGGGACCCAAAATCAACCTACGCTACCAACGCCATACCTGGTCCAGCACAACCAAGAACCTGTCATACGCCCCCAATTGCCAGCTCAGCCCAATCCTAATCCTAACAACAGACCAGTTCAACTAATTCAGATCATAGACAATCCAAATTCTGACACCGAACAGAAGCAGTGCAACGAACTAAGGCTGAGGTTAGGACGTACCATCTTACCTACAGAAGCTATGACTCCACCTCAGCCTCGAATTGAAACCCCAATAGAACCTAGAATAATAAACATAATGGGGCAAGAAACAGGTAAAGATAAGGAAATAGTTGATTAACAAAGACCTGAAGAACTTAGGGTGACTCCGCCACCATTCCCTGAAAGATTAACTCTGCCCAAACCTATAATCACTCCAGATTTTGACATCCTGGGGGAATTAAGAAACTTTTGTATCAAAATTTCTCTTCTTCAAGCTATCCAAGACATCCCTATTTATGCAAAAACAATTAAAGAGCTATGTGGAAAAAAAAACCAAGAAGACAAAGGTTGCACCCACCGTTCATGTAGTAAGAATGCTATCTGACTTTTTATTAGGTAGGGAACCGCCACTAAAATATGAGGACCCAAGAAACCCCATCGTAACAGTACAAATCTCTGGAAACTCATTTCCAAACACATTGGTCGACTTGGGGGTAGCCATTAACATCCTCACTACTGGGGCTTGTGAAAAGTTGGGCATATCAACTTTAGAACCGACGGCTACCCTGTTGGAAATGGCTGACAGATCTGTTATTAAACCAAAAGGGATAGTACATGACATCCTGGTCTCTGTGGACTCATGGGAATACCTAGCTGATTTTTTAGTTATTAACCCAAAAAACAAGATGGAAGGGCACCCATTTATTCTTGGGCAGCCTTGGCTAGCCACAGTAGATGCTTACATAGGCTGCCGTGTAGGTAGCATGACTATCACAAGAGGAGATTCCATAAAAAACATCATTATTTATCCACCTGCCAAACCAAGCATACCCACGGTAAAAATTCAGAAACATCCATGTACATATTGGGAGCAAAACATTCGCCCACCTCTGACATTAGTAGAAGCTCTCAAATTTAAGGATTAGACTGAAGATGACGTAATCAATAACTTTATGAATCAATCACCCACAGCTGGAAATTTAAAATGCCAGATGTTTAAAATAGTACTTGAAAATGAAGATCAAGAAAACCCTGTGACAGATATTGAAGATCATCATGTTTCCACGACTACTATATTTAACAACATACCCATTGAGATTGAACTAGGAAAAGTTCTGAATATTAATGGAAATTTGGATAATGCCCAAAAGCAAAGGCTCATATAAATCCTGTGGAAGCATCAAGGGGCATTTGCTTGGGATTACCAAGACATGAAGGGTTTAGACCCACAGCTATGCACCCACCACATCTATATTGATAAGAACGAACGCCCCATTAGGCAACCTCAGCGAAGGCTAAACCCGCACTTAAAAGATATCATAAAAGAGGAACTGCAGAAACTGTTAAATGCAAATTTCATTTATCCTATTTCAGACAGCAAAGGGGTCTCCCCCCTGTTAGTCGTCCCTAAAAAGAATGGGAAATGGAGAATCTGCGTAGATTACAGAGAACTGAATAAAGCAACCCAGAAAGACCATTTTCCCCTTCCTTTCATTGACCAAGTCCTTGACACACTGGCAGGGAAGCGGTTCTTTTCCTTCCTTGATGGGTTCAGCGACTACAACCAAATCCAAATAGCTCTTGAAGATCAGGATAAGACAACCTTTACCTGCCCATGGGGTACTTTTGCTTACCGAGTTTTACCATTCGGACTATATAATGCCCCAGCAACATTCCAGAGGGCCATAATTAGCATTTTTTCTGATTTAATGAACAAAGGGCTTGAAATCTATATGGATGAATTCACACCATACGGGGAGGACTTCGATCAAGCCTTAGAAACGCTAGAGAAGTTGCTGGAATGATGTATTGCTACTAGGTTATGTCTAAGCGATGCAAAATGTCACATGATGATGACAGAAGGAGTGATCCTAGGTCACTACATTTCTGCGACTTGGATACAGGTAGATCCGGCTAAAATAGAGGTAATGCTTCTATTACCTACACCTTGTACACAGACTAAGGTACACAGTTTTTTGGGATATGTAGGGTATTACCGTAGATTTATAAAAAAATTCTCACAAATAGCCGCACCTCTTTATGCATTAACTGGAAACATTGAATTTCATTGGAGTGATAAATGTGATATTGCTTTTGTGATAAATGTGATACTGCTTTTGCAGATTTGAAGAAACTGGTCTCGATAGCACCAATCCTACAGAGGCCTAACTGGAAACTTGCTTTTCACATTTCTTCAGACGCCTCCGACATAGCAATCGGCACAGTTCTTGTCCAAGAAGAAGACAAAAAACCTTATGCCATTTACTATGTCAGCAAAAACCTCACTCCAACTAAATTAAAGTACACTGTGACCGAGAAAGAATTCCTAGCTGTCATTTATGCTATTAATAAATTTAGGCACTATATAACCGATTATCAAGTATTCTTGTATATTGATCACTCTGCTATTAGATATCTAGCCAATAAACCAATCATGAATGGGAGAATAACTCGTTGGTTGCTGTTGTTGCAGGAATTCGATATAAATATCAAAGACCGTCCAGGAAAGGAAAACGTGGTCGCAGACTTCCTCTCTAGAGTTTCCAAAACAGACGACACACTAGCAGTCGATGATCAGTTCCCTGACGAACATTTGTTTGTTGTGATAGCAAAAACACCATGGTGTTAGCCCCCTAACTTGCTCTCTTTTTTCCATTTTCCCCTTCCTAAATCATAACCATTTATCTCTGGTTTACCTCTTTTATGCACCTTCATCTTGCACTAGTCCAAGCACGGTGACATATTTCGTATAAATTTTTTTTTTCATACTTTTAATTCAACTTAGCATTAATTAATCATTTATTACATGATTTCTTACTTTTAATCACTCTTTGTAACTTATCGATATCTCCAATGTTTATTAAGTAGTTAGAGTATTTACCGTGACCGCTGATCCTAGTGCAGGATCGGATCTTGCACCGTTGCCAGCATAGCAAATCCTTGCAGCAAATCCGAACCTCCTTGATCACCGCCTCGTTCTGAGCAGCTTCAGCCACGACAACAAGATCAACCAAAAGGCAGCCGAGACCGAATCTGCGAAGGATGAAAGCTGGAGATTGGCTACGGCCAGTTTTGCTAACTGTCTAATTTTGAAGGCTGAAAAGCTAAATTCTACGTTTGGTTATGTAATCGGTTGAATGATCTATTTTGGCCTTTAGCCAAAGATCTATATAATGTAGAATGTAAATAGGACTAAAAAAAGAGTTTTGGATAGCAGAGGAGAACAAAGACACAACCAGAGAGGCAGTAACAGGTTGCTGTATTTTGTTATCGCCTGGATCTGGGCTGGACGATGTATTAATGTATGTACTTGCCTCAGTGAATTAATAAAAGGGAGCTCTACCTCATGTTTCACAAATTGAATTTCTATATTTGAGCTAATGAATTGATTAAGGTACTGAGCAGCATTCTTATTTAAAAGGGAAACACACTGGTTGGCTAGGGCCCAACCAACCCAGCACGTTTACCCCATTTCCCGTTTTCCTGTAATTTGTGTTTACGCTGTCAAGTGTGATTTAACTTTAAGCACATGCATTCCTGTCTGAGTGAAAGCGGATCCGTTGTGTGAAGTAGATACATTTCCTTTTCCTGCAATTTCCTTTCCTGCACTTGATTTCAGATTGGTTTTCCTCTGCTTGGTCCAAGCAGGGGAAATAACCTTGCACCAGTGCACGTTGGTGTGATATCTCCTTTTCTGCAATTCTGTTTGACTGGTTTTCCCCCCCTGGTCCAAGCAGGAGAAATAACCCTGCACCAGTGCACGATGGTGTGATATCTTCTTTTCTAAAATTCTTTTTGATTGGTTTTCCCCGCCTGGTCCAAGCAGGAGAGATGAACCTGCACCAATGCACGTTGGTATGATGCAGCAAGCCTTCTTAGTCTACTTCCCGCAATCTTCTTTCTTTCATTAAATGTTTATGATAGGATAAATGTATATAGATTGTTTCTTTATTCCTGCACTTTTTTAAGATCATAAACATTCACTTTTTATGTGTGAAATTTGATTTAATAGTATAATAGCACTTGCCATAATTAAGCACTCATTCTAAGAATTAAATGCTAAGTGCATGAAGCTCTGATCCGGTGCAAGAACTAGTTTCTTGCCACGGGATTCGAGTGCTTTGAACCTGGAAAATTTCAAGCCCTTGTATGAAGTAAAAGGCCTTTAGTAAAGACACCATTTATACCTTCTGCATAAATCTCTGTTCCTGCACTAGTGCAAGAAGACTGCGATAGTGCATGACAGATTAGTGTAAGAAGGAAATCTCTAAAGGAGCAGGTTTAAGGGCCCATCTGATGAGGCTGATAAGTGTCTCTGATAAAGAAAAAACACACACTCAGTAGTTAAACAATAATTAGCTAGAGTGATTGCCTTTTATCTTTAATTCCCTCTTGCAAATGCATTCTTCCTTGTTCTAGTCTTAGATTATTTTGATGGTTCAAGTTTCCTTTTTCCCTTTTTAATTTGATTCTGCAATCTTTCCTTTAAAGAAAGTAGGGATTTATATTAGGAAGATTCATACCATCTCTGGTATTGTCTGTGCTTCGTCTCTAATTTTACGGATCCCCCGGGTTGACAAATTAAGTGTTGAGGAGTTGCTTAAATGTAATTCCTGCACCCAACATTTTGGTATCGTTGTCAGGGAGGCGATTTGATTTGGTAAGAATTTTCTGATTATACAATAGAGGTAATTTTTCCTTTATTTTTGCAGTATTGTTTGGAAAAGCTTCTTTGAAGGAATTTTACTAGTGTTAATTGATTTCTGACAGAATTTTTTTTACTAGAAGTTTTTTATTATTTTTCTTTCTCTTTTTTGAAATGAATGCATAGAAAAGGTAAGGGTTCGAAGCCCACTAAGGGCCAAAAGAATTTTGAAAACAATTCTCATATTGGGTCTCCTTCTAGAAGCAGGAAGCCCAATCCAATTCAAACCCATCAAGTAGGAATAATCCACCTGGATTCTGGTGACAACAGCTCAGGTGTGGATCAACCTGTTGAGAGCGGTACAAGTAAAAGGGAAACAATGGTGGACCATGAAGATCATTTGGAAGGGATTGGTGAAAACCAGGTAAGTGGAGAACAATCCACTTTTGTGTTTCCAATTGTGGATCCTGATACTGTGGCGCAAATGAAGAATATTCCACCATCATCTCTCCCTCATTTCCATGGTAAAGTTCATGAAGATCCTGACTCTTTTCTATTCGAGTTTGATATTCTGTGTAGAAGTTATGATTATTCAACTGACGCTCAGAAGTTAATATTATTTCCTGTTAAATTCCATTTTTTTTGGATTCGGGAAAGCGGAGCAACGAGGATGAACCCTAGCTACGCGTTCTCGGCTGCCTTCACTGTCACGGCCGTCAAGCCACCGCCAGGCTTCGCTGTTCTGAGCGATCGATGGCTTGAAGCTCCGCCCCTGCGACTGCAAGTCGCAGCAAACAATAAGACAGGCCGCGAATCTCAAAATCCAGGCTCTCACGCCGGATTTGGTATCTCTGCGAAAGGCGTGAGTGCTGAATGCAATCTGGAAGACGCCCCTTCACTCCAGCAGTACCCCGGCTGCTATGAAATCCAAGGAAAGAAAACCTTTGGCCCACCGAATCCTCAGAAAGAAGATTGGCGCCTCATCGCCAGGAAACCGAAATGGATCATGGATACCAAAGATCAGGCACGGAAGAGCTCTGCCGAGAACACATGGACTTTCGCCAACGACTCTGCTCCCTTGGCCCTGTTGGGCATGGCCGACGCCGTCACCATAGCAGGGAGCGAATGCACTGAGGGGTTCAGTGCCGCAGGCCTCCGAGGCCTCCCTTCTTCGACAATCCTCAGAATGCAGCATTGGACCTTCGATCCAGCAACAGATCCTGGCCAAGCTGCAGATCGAGGGTTCAAACCCGCCTGGAAATACGCAGATCTTACTGCAGGAACTCTCGACCCCTCCAATGTCCCTCTCTACCGGCGACTTGGCCCATAAGTAATCTCCAACGCTAGGCAGCACAAAGACCTCGGATCAGATCCCTGTTCGGGCACATTTCAGATTCAACTCCGGCTGCTCTCTGGCAAAACTATTTTGCTTTGGGTTTCCCCTTCAGATCTGATACAGAATCTTAAGCTTATCCTGGAACGACGGACTGGGATTCCCTCGCTACACCAGAGACCCCTCTTCCAAGGTAAACATCTTGAGGACCCTCTTCCCCTTTCTGCTTACAACATTAACAGAAATGATTCTATTGTATTTACCCTTCGTTTACGAGGTGGTGCTGCTGGACAGTGTTCTTCAGCCCCTACCTTCTCTTATAAAGACGCTGTTTATTCTCAGAACCCCAAACCCCCTGCAACCCCCAAACCCCAACCTTTTCTGGTTGACAAGTTGGATGAAGTACCTTCTGTTGAAATCCCTCATACAGTTATTGCAGATGATCTTCAAAATTTTGCAGATAGAGCCCTCATATGCAGATTCAATGGACTTTGGCCGCGAACAAAGGATCTCTTTGACTGGATCCACGATAACTGGACTCGCAAATGCCAGATTTGCTGCTGCTCACGAGGATTCCTCATAGTACTGTTCGAGCAATCTAAGCATTATGAACAGGCTTTACAGGAAGGTCCCTGGTTTTTTGGAAATGCTGGGCTCTTCTTAACCCCTTGGTTCCCAGATTTTGACCCTGCTACAGCAACCATCACTAGAACTCCTGTTTGGGTCAGGCTTCCCAACTTTCCTCTCCATCTTTGGCACCTAGCAGTGTTCAAACACTTGGGCGATTCATTGGGACGCTTTCTCACTGTTGATTATGAAAAGGCACATCAGGGCCTTTACACATATGCCCGTTTATGCGTGGAACTTGACATCAGCAAAGGCTTGCCTGATCAAATCATCCTCAAGATCGGCGATTTCGTCTGGACTCAGATTTTAGACTACGAGAACACTGCATTCCGCTGCCGCCTCTGTCACCAAACAGGGCATCTGCAGAACTCCTGCCCCACACCAGCAGGAAAAAAGACTAAAGGAATCCATACAAAGTCCAAATCCAAAAAATGGACTCCCTGTACACCGCCGCCTGCTGCAGATTCTACCTCCTCGAGCTCTGATGATGATGGGAGTGATGCAGAACCTGATCTTGCTCCTCCGACCAAGAACTTGTCCACTGATGCTCCTGAGCACCCCCCTGAAACTACCGTTACTCAGAAGCGTAGTCATGAGTCCGCCTCCTCTGATTCAGATAAGGAGGCCCCTCTTTTGGAGAACTCCAGTCTCCAAATTGTCCCAGCACATACTCACCAGGATGGTTGGGTTAAAGTCAACAAAAAGAAAGGGAAGAAACTCCGAGTGGTAAACTCTACCGATTCTGGGTAGGAGTCGGTTCCTTACTACTTTCCAGTCGCTTGTTGCTGCTCTTTGCTAGTCTATTTTCTCTCTCCGGGGACCGAAGTTGATACTTTATCATTTCCGGTTGGCCGTGTTTTTGATTCTCTTGAATGTACTTTCTGATGTACCATACTTCTGATTAATAGAATTAGTCCAATTCAGAAAAAAAAAAAAATATTATTTCCTGTTACTCTTAAGGACTCAGCTCTACGTTGGTTTATGGGGTTAGGAGGAAACACTATAACCTCTTGGGATCAGATGAAGAGAGTGTTTTTGTCTAAATATCAAGAATATTGCAAAACTCGGGACATGCAGGATGAGATTTTTACAATCATACAGGATGATGATGAAACTCTTGAAGATTACCTAGAAAGATTTATGTATATTTTACAAAGGTAAAAACTTAAGTTTGATCCTAGTACAATTAGAACCTTGTTCTTAAGAGGACTTACTGATAATGCTAGAAATAATTTAAATCTGTTAGAACAAGGTGATATTTCTCAGCAAACTTTTGAACAAATTTGTAAATTATGCAGGAAATTTTCAAGAAATCAGTATAGAGCTGGTAGAGGAACTCGAAATAGAAATAGAAAAATTGAATCTACTGATGCTATGATTATTGGATTAGAAAATAAAATGGAAAACATGAAAATTGATATAATGAATACTGTTACCAAATAGTTAGAATCTTTAAAATTTCAGCAAAAACTCACGAAGGAACAAGAGTCATTATGTATTTTCTGTCCTAAATGTAGAGAAAAGCATCCTCCTAAAGAATGTCCTCTTAATTTGAAAGAAACTAATAAGTGTGCTATTTGTGCAGAAACCCATGTCATAGAAAAATGTCCCTCTATACTAAGACTTAAAGCTGTATTTACAGGGGGACAGCCTGAAGTTGAATACTTGTATGCTATGGGAGCGAGAAGGAATTGGCCTCAAGTAGGTGCAGGTATGGCTCCTGAATTTTCTCCACGCTATCTTGGTTATAATTCACATGCATATTCTTATCATAACACTAATCAGCAGTGGCAATATGGGAATCAATATCAGCATGGGCAACCTTTTCAACTATGGAAACAAGGTTGGAGAGGTCCAACCCATTCTCCATACTCCCACCAGCCACCTATGCAGTCATATCCATCTACGCATACACATTATTCAATGCCTCAACTTCCGAGTGAGTCTAATCCACCGTTGCCTTTACCTCCACCCTTTCGACCTCCTTAGTTTCCTACTTAACCTATGCCCAATCCTAACAATAATAAAGCAGTGAAAATGATCTATGTAACAAACCCACCTTTACCATTTGAGTACCAGTCTATTCCAGTTGGGGTTCATGATATTCAATTAAGATCGGGAAGGACTGTAACATCTGAAAATCAGAAGCAACCTATAGTGATTGTTGAAGAGAAAGGATAAGAGGAAACTCTTAACCATTCTTCGAAAGCTGTCACTAAGCAGCCCTTACCCTTTGAATCCTTGCCATCCTCTTCCAACTAGCCTCCCTTCTCAGAGAGGCTAGTAATGGAAAGAAGTGGGCCTATTTCTGAGACTAGTTTGGCATCTGAGCTTCAAAATATTTTCATTAAGATACCTTTGCTTCAATCCATTAAAGAGATCCCCATTTGTACCAAGATTATTAAGGAAATCCGTCTTAAGAAACCCAGGAGGAAGAGATTGGAACCCCAAACAGTTCAATTTGTTGGTAGGACAACAGAGTTGATGACGAGATGTGTGTCTATGGAAAAATATACTAATCCTGGAAACCCTGTTGTCTCAGTTCAGATTGGTAATGTCCTCGTCTCTAATGTTCTTATAGACCTAGGGGCAGCCATTAATGTCATGACTAAGCAAACCATGGATCAACTTCGGTTATCTTATCTTCGCCCTACTCCCACTGTGCTTGAATTAGCAGATAGATCTAAAATTAAGCCATAAGGAGTATTGGACGATGTGATCATCTCATTAGATTCTTGGGAATATCCTACTAATTTCATTGTGCTTTAGCCAAAGAACCTAGTAAGAGGACATCCCTTGATCTTGGGCCGACCATGGCTTGCTATGGCCGATGCATATATTGGATGCCATTCTGGTGATATGTATATTTCGCATGGAGATTCTAGGAAGAAAGTTACCTTATACCCCCCTGCCATATCCATTCAGGACCTTCAAGATACTTTATGGTTGGATCAAAGCAGTGATGAGGAGACTCAACCCATTTCCCTTATCCATCATTATACTCAGTCTTCATAAGAAGATGAGATTCAAGATTTCCTGAATAATCTAGACACTATGCCTAATTTTGAGCCATTGAATTAGATTTTCAGCCTAGATTTTCAAGATAATCATGATTCTCATTCTTCTGTACCGCTGCATTTGACCACGCCCTTGAGTACTCCTGAGCCTGACACTACTCTTGTTGAGATTAGCCTTGGTAAATCCTTGCATATTAGTTCAGATTTGGACTCATCTCAGCAGGAGCAACTTGTGAATTTGTTGCAAAACCATCTTAGTGCCTTTGTTTGGGGCTATGAAGATATGAAGGGTATTCCTCCTGAAACTTGTACACATCATATCTATATTCAGGAAGGAACCCGACCTCTCCAACAACTCCAGAGGCGAATGAATCTAGCTCTAAGAGATATTGTGAAGGAAGAAGTACAGAAACTCTTGGTTTCCGGTTTTATTTATCCTATTTCCGACAATCAGTGGATCTCTCCATTAGTGTTAGTACCTAAGAAAGATGGAAGATGGCGTATTTGTATTGATTATCGAGAATTAAACAAATGCACTCTCAAATATTACTTCCCTCTCCCTTTCATTGACTAGGTGCTTGATACCCTTGTAGGAAAGAAATATTTTTCCTTTTTGGATGGCTTCAGTGGCTATAAACAAATACAGATTGCACCCGAAGATCAAGATAAAACTACTTTTACATGTCCATGGGGTACATTTGCTTATAAAGTTCTTCCCTTTGGTTTATGTAATGCCCCAACTACCTTTCAAAGGGCAGTCCTGGTCTTTTTTGCTGATCTAGAATTTGTAGAAATTTATATGGATGGATTTTCTGTATTTGGTGATTCTTTTCAGGAAGCTCTCAAAAATACGGAGAAAGTATTTCTTCATTGTCAGGGAGCCCATCTCGCCTTGAGTGACAAGAAATGTAGATTAATGTGCAAAGCAGGAGTGGTACTTGGCCATTTGATTTCTGGTAAAGGTATCCAGGTTGATCTAGCAAAGATTGAAATCATTCTGCATCTTCCTGCATCCAAAACTCAAAGGGAAGTAAGAGGTTTTTTAGGACATGCTGGTTATTATAGAAGATTCATTGAAAAATTTTCTAAGGTAGCTGCCACTCTTTTCCGACTTCTAGCTAAGGATAGTGAATTTTCTTGGTCCACAGCTTGCCAACAGTCTTTTGAAACATTGAAGGAAAAGTTAGTACAGGCACCAGTTTTGAGAGGTCCTAACTGGTCCTTGCCTTTTCACATTTCCTCTGATGCTTTAGATTTGGCTATTAGTGCAGCTTTAGGACAAGAGGAAAATAAGAAATCTTATGCTATTTATTATATTAGTAAGAATTTGTCTTCCGCTGAATTAAATTATACAGTTACAAAGAAAGAGCTTTTAACTGTAATTTTTGCAATTAATAAGTTCAGGCACTATATTACAGGATATGAAGTATTTGTACATATTGATCATTCTGCGATTAAATATTTGATGAACAAACCATTGACTAGCGGTAGAGTGACTAGGTGGTTCCTATTGTTGCAGGAATTTAATGTTACTATTGTTGATAGACTAGGAAAATATAATGTTGTAGCAGATTTTCTTTCTAGATTAGATAATCCTGGTGAAGCAACTCCTATTAATGATGATTTTCCGGATGAACATCTTTTTGCTATGTCAACAGATTCTACGTGGTTTGCTGACATTGCTAATTACTTGGTTACTGGGAAAACACCACCCCACTTGTCCGCTCGTGAAAAGTGGAATATTATTCAGAAAAGTGTTGCATACTCTTGGATTTAAGGAGATCTCTTTTACATTGGTCCAAACCTGATTATCCGTAGATGTGTAAGAGAGGAGGAAGTGTTTGACATATTGAAATCTGCTCATGATGAACCTTGTGGAGGCCACTTCGCTGATAAGCCTAGTGCTAGTTACTTTTTTCCTTCCTTGTTTAAGGATTCCAAACAGTATATCAGGGGATGTGATAGCTGTCAATAAGTGGGCCAGCCTAATCAAACCAATGAAATGCCTTTATGCCCCCAAGTTATGATTGAGCCATTTGAAAAATGGGCTATTGATTTTATAGGGCCAATAAATCCAACATCATTAAGTAAAAAACATATTTTGGTTTGTACAGATTTTGTTACAAAATGGATAGAAGCTAAAGCTGTTTCCTTTGCTATAGAAAAAGTTGTTGTTGATTTTCTTTTTACTGAAATCTTTACTAGATTTGGTGTGCCTAGAGAAATTGTTTCTGAAAATCATACGCAATTTATTTCTAATATGGTACAAGGTGTGATGGAGTAATACAATATCCAGCACAAGAAATCCACGCCGTATCACCCGCAAGAAAATGGCCAGGTGGAATCCACAAACAAAGTGATCAAGTCCATTCTTACAAAGACAGTAAATATGCATCGGAAAGACTGGGCTGAAATATTACCAGAAGCTTTGTGGGCATACAAAACCACTTGGAGAAATAGCATAGGACATACACCATATCAGCTGGTATATGGCAAACAAGTTCTATTACCAATTGAATTCTAGATCAAAACTTTCAGAACTGCAGTTCAGTTAGGACTAGATCTCTCTAAGGCACAACAACAACATCTTCTCCAATTAAATGAGTTGGATGAATTTCGTAGGGATGTTGTTCAGCAGAACATACTAATTCAACAACAACGTAAAAGGTGGCATGACAAGTCTATTCAAAAAAAGCAATTCCAACCAGGTGATTGGGTGCTCCTTTATGATTCTATATTTAAATTTTTAAAGGGAAATTCCATACACGTTGGATGGGACCTTATGAAGTGATCTGAGTATTCAAGAATGGAGCAGTAGAAGTTAAAACTATTGATGGACAAAATTCAGTATTCTTGGTAAATGGACACAGATTAAGGAAGTGCTTTCAACCACTTGCTAGGAAATATTTTACACGGCAAGTCCAACAACAATTCGGGATGGTAGTGGTGAATGGTAATACCAATCTTTTGAAAACATGAATTCTTCTTCTTCTTAAAAAAAAAAATTAAATAATTACAAAAAAATTAAAGAACAAATATTTTCCTGTAATTATGAAAATCAATTCACTGACATGATTGCAGAAGGATCAACCTGAAAACTAGCTTGCTGGTAGGAAGATAAAAAATTTCTAATAAAAAGGGAATTTTTCTTGATCTTTAGATATGCTAGCGACCACCAAGTAAAAGTAGGTTCAACAGAACCAACCTTTATACAATTGGGGTAATTAGCATGGATATTTTTATTCAAGTAACGCTTAATTCTCGCTACAGTTATTTTTCTTGCACTAGTGCAGGCAGACCTTCCAGAATTTTTTTTGCCTTTCTTCACAATCCACTTTCGTAACACTCCCTCAGTTTTCTTCTTCAATCCCAGAATGATTAACCTTCCCATATTCTTCTGAATTCACCCTGTCCATTTCGTAAAAACCCAAATTTACCCTTGAATTTTTTTTCCCTATCCCATTTCTGTTTATCCCCTCTTGTGGTACTATTCTTGGAATCCCTGTAACAAAATTCCTTCCCATTCTGAAATTTCCCTCTTCCCACTTCTTTGTTCCCTCATAAATTCATTGCAGGATCTCGCGCACAAAGAGAAAAAGGATATGCTCTGAAGCATCAAGAAAGGGAAAAGAAAATTTCCAGTATAAGTTGAGGAAGCCATGTTGGAAGTCTAGCCTATATTTTACTTAAATTCCCTGTTCTTTTTTCAGATATTATGCTTGCACTAGTGCAAGCATGTCGTCCTATATAATAGTGAAAATAGAATGGTACCAACAGAATAGCATAGTTTAAGTGGTGCAAGCATGCACCCTGTCAGAAACGTAGTACAATTTGTTCTTTTCATAGCATATGTCATAGGAAAGTGGTCATCATGAAATTTTTTAAGAAATCCTTTCACTTAGTCGATGAGTACTTGTGCTATCATATTAACTAGGAGAAAATTATTTAAAGTACAAGGTGTTTTTAAGTTAAGAATCATGATCATTTTTAATGAATAGTAAAGTTCTTTTTTTGAATTATGAAGGAGTACAGAAGTGTTTAACCATTGCTTGGACATAATTGCACCTTTCCACCATAATCCTAGATGTCCTTCACTTGTAATGATTACCTCACCTAGCCGTTAAAACGCCACCACAAGTACCAATCCATCATGATCTCAAAGTTGTCACGCATCCATAGCTATTTCAGTGGAATGAATGGGTGATAATATGGAAGGGATGGTGGACGGTTGGATCCCTATCTATAAGAACCAATTTTCCAGTGTTGCATGTAAATTCTTGACTGTTCATAACCGTTAAGCAGCGATGCCACCTGTTCGAAGCGAACCTTCGTCTCTCAGTAGGGTAGAACGGGCTTGAAAAATACTAGTGAGCAGTGGTTTAAAAATAAAAAACTAGAAAGGAAGTGATGGCAGCGTTTTTTCATCGACAAGAAGATGAATGTAGATTGGAAGAAAGGAATTCCACATAGTGCCCTACTGGGACAGTGGAAGGACCTCGTTTTCATCCTACAGAAATTCGTAACCTATGACAGAAGGTACTCCCTCACTTTTGTGTACCATTTTAGGATTTTGCATCATTTAAAAGGTGGTTGGCATGCCCGATGGAGGATTAATTTCCCCCATTTTTACTTAAGAGCTTGGAAAAAATGGCCAAGGGTGTGTGGGATGGACGTGCAGACCAGGTCGACAAGAAGTTATATCACCACGGCCTGATAAATATTTTATAATTTAAAGGCATGACCTAGGAGGTGTTGTTAAAACAACTACATAAAAAGACAACTGCTGGAAAGGAGACAGAGGACCCCACTAGCACAAGCAAGGGTCCGAGTAAGAATGTAAAGGGGAGTTCTTATTTCACCAGTGCAAAAAGGAAATGACCTGAAAAATAAATATAAGAAAGGGCTCCATCTCCAAATAAGAAGACAACTAGTGCACCTGTTGAAGGGACTCCTTCTACGCCACCAGTACAGGCACAGACCCCCGAAGAAGACAACCTGTCAGTCCTTGCAGATGCAGAAAATTTTGTAGAGGTCAAATATGACACTCTGTTGTCTGATCTCATTAAAGGGGCCCAGAAAAATAATGAAGAATCTGGTGCAGGCAAAGAACCACAGTCCCCATAGGATGTTGAAACCCCTTCTGCACCAGTGTAAGAAGAAGAACCAGAAGAAGAAGAAGAAGAAGAAGAGGAAGAAGTGCTTGTTGAAACCATGAGGGATACTGAGGTCCCTGAGGAAGACACAACCCTTGTCAAGACAGAAGAAGAAGAAGATTTGGTAACTCCAACTGCTCGGATAGTTGAACTAGAGCTTCAAGTGCAGAACTTAGAACAGCTCACAACTAAAGCGTAGGAGGATTAATAACAGAGTAAAGAAGAATTAACTACGAAGATCCAGAAAAAGAAAGGAGAAGTCAGAGTTTGGAAGTACCGAGTTGCGTGATGTTTCAAGCGACTTAAAAAGGTGACAAAGAAACTAAATAACATCAGAAAGAATAAGTCTGAAACATTGCAGGCTGATGTAAGTTTGTCAGAGCAGGATTGAGATGGAATGCTCAAAGTTTTGAAGGTATTTTTCAAAGGTAAAGAGTTTTGTGAGGGCACACAACAACTTAGGGATGGGATGATGTTAGCCCCCTAGTTTTCTGTTTTTATTTTCATTTTCCCCTTCCTAAATCATAACCATTTACCTCTATTTTAATTCTTTTATGCACCCTCATATTGCACTAGTCCAAGCACGGTGACATATTTCGTATAAAATTTATTTTTCATACTTTTAATTCAACTTAGCATTAATTAATCATTTATTACATGATTTCTTACTTTTAATCACTCTTTGTAACTTATCGATATCTCCAATGTTTATTTGGTAGTTAGAGTACTTACCGTGACCGCTGATCCTAGTGCAGGATCGGATCTTGCACCATTGCCAGCACATCAAATCCTTGTAGCAGATCCGAACCTCTTTGATCACTGCCTCGTTCTGAGCAGCTTCATCCATGACAGCAAGATTGACCCAAAGGCAGTCAAGACCGAATCTGCGAAGGATGAAAGCTAGAGATTGGCTACGGCCAGTTTTACTAACTGTCTAATTTTGAAGGCCGAAAAGCTAAATTCTGCATTTGGTTATGTAATCAGTTGAATGATCTATTTTGGCCTTTGGCCAAAGATCTATATAATGTAGAATGTAAATAGGACTAAAAAAAGAGTTTTGGATAGCAGAGGAGAACAGAGACACAACCAGAGAGGTGGTAACAGGTTGTTGTATTTTGTTATCACTCGAATCTGGGCAGGACAATGTATTAATGTATGTACTTGCCTCAGTGAATTAATAAAAGGGAGCTCCGCCTCATGTTTCACAAATTGCATTTCTGTATTTGAGTTGATGAATTGATTAAAGTACTGAGCAACGTTCTTATTTAAAAGGGAAACGCGCTGGTTGGCTAGGGCTTAGCCAACCCAACACGTTTACCCCATTTCCCGTTTTCTTGTAATTTGTGTTTACGTTGTCAAGTGTGATTTAACTTTAAGCACATGCATTCATGTCTGAGTGAAAGCGGATCCATTGTGTGAAGTAGATAAATTTCCTTTTCCTGCAATTTCCTTTCCTACACTTGATTTTAGATTGGTTTTCCTCCGCCTGGTCCAAGCAGGAGAAATAACCCTGCACCAATGCACGTTGGTGTGATATCTCATTTTCTGCAATTCTGTTTGATTGGTTTTCCCCACCTGGTCCAAGCAGGAGAAATAACCCTGCAGCAGTGCGCGTTGGTGTGATATCTCCTTTTTTACAATTCTGTTTGATTGGTTTTCCCTGCATGGTCCAAGCAGGAGAGATTAACCTGCACCAGTGCACGTTGGTGTGATGCTGCAAGCCTTCTTAGTCTACTTCCCGCAATCTTCTTTCTTTCATTAAATGCTTATGACATGATAAATATATATTGATTGTTTCTTTATTCCTACACTCCGTTAAGATAAAAAACATTCACTTTTTATGTGTGCAATTCGATTTAACAGTATAATAGCACTTGCAATAATGAAGCACTCATTTTAAGAATTAAATGCTAAGTGCATGAAGCTCTGATCCAGTGCAAGAACTAGTTTCTTGCCACGGGATCTGAGTGCTTTGAACCTAGAAAAGTTCAAGCCCTTGCATGAAGTAAAAAGCCTTTAGTAAAGACACCATTTATACCTTCTGCATAAATCTCTGTTCTTGCACTAGTGCAAGCAGACTGCGATAGTGTAGGACAGATTAGTGCAAGAAGGAAATCTCTAAAGGAGCAGGTTTAAGGGCCCATCTGATGGGACTGCTAAGTGTC
Source organism: Pinus albicaulis (assembly GCA_034641835.2). Classification (NCBI taxonomy): domain Eukaryota; kingdom Viridiplantae; phylum Streptophyta; class Pinopsida; order Pinales; family Pinaceae; genus Pinus; species Pinus albicaulis. Next base: position 759,796,849 of record CM076572.1, on the reverse strand, counting down.
TCTGCTAAAGAAAAAAACACACACTCAATAGTTAAACAATAATTAGCTAGAGTGATTGACTTTTATCTTTAATTCCCTCTTGCAAATGCATTCTTCCCTGTTCCAGTCTTAGATTATTTTGATGGTTCAAGTTGCCTTTTTCCCTTTTTAATTTGATTCTGCAATCTTTCCTTTAAAGAAAGTAGGGATTTATATTAGGAAGATTCATACCATCTCTAGCATTGCCTTTGCTTTGTCTCTAAGTTTACGGTTCCCTCGAGTTGATAAATTAAGTGTTGAGGAGTTGCTTAAATGTAATTCCTGCACCCAACACATGGTATGGAGACGTTGCAAATTACTTAGTAGTCGGGAAGCTACCCAGACATTTAACACCAAAGGAATGGAAACCGATTGTACAACGTAGCGCACGGTTCTCCTGGATCGGCGGTTACCTCTTCCACATAGGGGCCAATATGCACATATGCAGATGCATCAGAGAGGACGAAATCTATGACATCCTACAAGCCTGCCACGATGAACCTTGTGGCGGCCATTTCACAGAACATAGAACAGGGCATAAAGTGCTGCAATTAGGCTATTACTAGCCTACGATTTTCAAAGACACAAAAAAATATGTCCAGGCCTGCGATAGCTACCAAAGAATGGGCTGCCCAGGCCAATCTGATGAAATGTTGCTACAACCACAACTGGTGGTAGAACCATTCGAACGATGGGCACTAGACTTCGTTGGGCCATTCAACCCACCATCAAACCAGAAAGTCGACATATTAGTTGCTATAGATTATGTAACTAAATGGGTAGAAACAATGGCCTTGTCAAGAGCCACAGAAGAATCAATAATTAAGTTTCTTTTTGAACTATTCGTATGATATGGCTTGCCACGAGAAGTGATAACCGATGGAGGGGCACAATTCATAGGTAATAAAATTTCAGCCACTCTAAGAAATCACCATATCACCCATAGGATTACGTCTCCTTACCACCCTCAGGAAAATGGGTGAGTTGAAAGCACCAACAAAGTTTTGGAAGCAATCCTTACTAAAACTGTAGCAACACACCGCTAGGATTGGGCCAATAGATTGCCAAAAGCCTTATGGGCTTATCGTACAACCTAGCAAAACACCACTGGATACTCACCATATCAGCTAGTATTTGGGAGGGAACCTATCTTCCCTATTGAATTTGAAATCAAAACTTTAAGAACAACCCAGGAAGTAGGACTAGACTTAACAAAAGCCCAAGTTAGAAGACTCCAACAAATAAATGAATTAGACGAAATATGACTACTAGCCCTGCAATGCACAACGATCATCCAACAACAATGGGCTAAATGGCATGATAACCTTATCAAGAAGAAAGTATTTCAAAAAGGAGATTGGGCCCTCCTTTATGACTCCAAATTCCAAAATTTTCTGGGGAAACTACAAACAAGGTGGCTCGGTCCATACGAGATTCAGGAAGTACACAACAATGGCACACTCACCCTGACCACCATAAATGGGTCTAGTTCAACATACCGAGTTAACGGACATAGAGTACGCCTCTATCACAAGCCTCTCACAAGAGAATATTTTTTCCAACAGATATGAAACGATCCCACCATCCAAGTTGTGGCACAAGGGGGTGACAACCCCACAAACTTAAGTATATGAGAGGTTTGCTATTATTATTTGTAAATATTGTACATTGTTGGGCCTCAGTTTTGTCTCATTTTTCACTCAAAATCTCTCATGCTACTGTTTGATTAAATTATTATTATTGCAAGTATTTGTTACTTCTTTTGTTTTAACGGGATTAAAATACCATTAATGGAAGTTTAATAAAGGTTTGTATGTTGCAGGTTAAAGTTGATTTGATCATATTTTGAACCTACAATTACTTGCCTGCACTGTGAAATAGATTCCTGCACCAATTCAGTTCTTACCGCGTTCCTGCACCAGTGCAGGAAGCGTGCCTGCACCAGTGCAAGATTACAACGTACCTGTTAATACTACAGGCTTGAATTTTTTGCAGTTTCTCGACAGCCGATTTACTCCTCGATTTCCACACCGATCGTTGCGAATCTCAAAATTCCGAAACATGGGTTTTTTTTCCCAATATAGGAAATTAAGTAACGCGTGGGCCGTTTTCAAAAATTCATAACAGTTGAGGAGATACGAAGGGGGATTTGAAGGCAGTTTGTTAAAAATACCAATCTTTCAAGAATTTTAGAAAACACAGTCAACAGTTTCCAGACTGCCAACTTCCGCCTTGATTTTTGTGCAAATGAAGGAAAATAAAGAAATTTTGTGACATGGGTTTTTATCCCAATATATAAAATTGATTAAACTCAAAGGCATTTTCCAAAATACATAATGGTTGAGGAGATACGAAGGGGGGCTTTGAGGCAGTTTGTTAAAATTACCAAATTTTCTAGAATTCTAGAAAATGCCGAGATTTGGGAAATTCGTATTAAATATTTATTCTTTTAATAGGGAAATGGTTGTACTGATATTATATTAATGATAATTATTTGGGATTCAATCCCCATGATGTTTGCAAAGGATTGGCTTGTTTTATGCCAAGTTTGGAATGTAAAAAAATTATAAAAGAAGAGCCATGGCTCCAAGCCTAGGGGAAATTTTAGTCAATCAATTCAGCAAAGGGCAGAAGCACGCACATGCATCATAGCGCAGAAGGGAGGAGAGGTTGTTCCAATGTAGCAACACGTGGATTTCAGTGTGGAATGCTTCTCCTACTTGTTGGGATTAGCCGATGTCTGCATTATGTAAAAAACTGTTTTTTTTTAATTAATTGAAGCGATTTTTATTCATGCTTTGTCTAATAATTTCTTGCATCTAATGATTTCGATTTCTGTGTGAACCAGGCACTTAAAGAGGGTGCGAGTTGGCTGGGTTGTCCGCCATACCAGCTCGACACTGCTCGCATCTTTTAAATAGCATTTCAATTCTTGTTTGTTTGATTTTAATTTAATTCGATTTGCTGCAATCCATTATTCCAAGTTTTAAGGTTAATTTGAGTTGTTGCAATTTGTTTCCATTTCATTTGCTGCGTTATTAATTATACTTCCACCTAAAATATTTTAAACAATGATTGCACCCTCTATATTGTCCAAATCCATAAGATCGGCTCTACCGTTATGAGCTCTAACTCTAATTTTGTAAATTAATCCAGATCTATTAATTTATATTTAAAGCTGCGATTTTTACATTTGTTGAGCCGATATTTATAAATACGGAAACTAGATGTTTGGATTGAAAATTCTTCATTAATATTATGGTTTCCTTTAACTTCTGGATTGTTCTTACACATAATTAGTGCAAGCAAAATAGTTTGAATTGCTTTTGAATTTATTCCAGCATTTATAGTCTTTTCGTTATTATGCTGGCACCACTTGATTTCCAGTTCTGATTTCCCTTCTTTTTACTTGCAATTAGAATTTCTTTTTGCATTGATTGCTTTTACTTTTCCGCATGCTTTTAATTGTTTGGATTGGTGTTTCTCGCAATAGTGCAGGATTACACTTATTTTCGAGATTAATCACAAGATAGACTAGAATTTGTTTTGTAGGTTACCAGGGACTCTCTCTGGCATTTACAGTGCTGTGTCTCGAAGTTCACGAACTCTCCGGATCAACAAATTAAATGTTGGAACATTTATAGACCCTATATGGCACCCAACATACATTCTTCATGTTTGAAATTTCTTCTCCTTGTGAGTTGTGTTTTTATTTTTGCTGTTCAATTTGTGAACGGTTGTTGTTCAATCTTTGAACGACTGTTGTTCCATCGAATTGAACAGTCATTTCTGGCGTTTTTATTTTTTTTGTTCAATTTGTAAACAACTGTTGTTCAATCTTTGAACAACTGCTATTCAGTCGAATTGAACAACCGTTTCTGACTTTTTTTATTTTTGTTGTTCAATTTGTGAATGACTGTTGTTCAATCTTTGAATGACTGTTGTTCAGTCGAATTGAATAGCCGTTTCTAATGTTTTTAATTTTTCTACTCAATTTGTGAACGGCCACTGTTCAATCTTTGAACGGCTATTGTTCAATCGAATTGAACAGCCATTTCTGACGTTTTTATTTTTGTTGTTCAATTAGTGAACGACTGCTATTCAATCTTTGGATGGCTGCTGTTCAGTCAAATTGAACAAGCCATTTCTGACGTTTCCATTTTTGCTGTTCAATTTGTGAACAACTGATGTTCAATCTTTGAACGGATGCTGATCAATTGAATTGAACAGTCGTTTTTTTGTGTGTTCTTTATTTTAGTTGTTCAATTTGTGAACGGTTGCTGTTCAGTCGAATTGAACAATCGTTTCTGACGTTTCCATTTTTGTTGTTCAATTTGTGAACATTTGTTGTTCAATCTTTGAACGACTGTTGGTCAATCGAATTGAACATCCATTTTTTTTTTGCGTTTTTATTTTTGTTGTTCAATTTGTGAACAACTGTTGTTCAATCTTTGAACGACTGTTGTTAAGTCGAATTGAACAAGCGTTTCTGGCATTTTCATTTTTGCTGTTCAATTTTTGAACGGTTGCTGGTCAATCAAACTGAATGGCCTTTTTTTGTGTTCTTTATTTTTGCTGTTCAATTTGTGAACAACTGCTGTCCAATCTTTGAACGGTTGCTGGTCAATCGAATTGAACGATCATTTTCTTAGCGTTTTTTTTATTTTTGTTGTTCAATTCGTGAACAACTACTATTCAATCTTTGAACAGCTTTTGTTCAAACGAATGAAACAACCATTTCCTGTGTTCTTTATTGTTGTTGTTCAATTCTCGAACAACTGTTGTTCAATCTTTGAACAACTGCTGATCAGTCGAACTGAACAGCCACTCTTGGGAATTTTTCTTGCTGTTCAATTTATGAACAGCTACTACTCCATCTTTGAACTGCTGCAGTTCAATCAAATTAAACAGCCATTTTTTTTCTTTCTTTTTCTCACTTTTGCTTTATCTTGTTGTTCAAAATGAATAACCTTGATTTTCCCTTTATCTAGCACCCTTCCTTTACACTGCATTTTCACTCGAAAAAGCATCTCTGAGTAGACAATGGCAGTTGAAAAAGAGAGGGAAATGGTAAAATCACAAATATGATGACTCCCTAACACCATAATCCGTAAACAAGAAGCTGACATTGTGCATACATGAAATGAAAGGCTAAGTCATCCCTAGTTCAAATATGTTATCATACGATATATGACCTTATGCTGGTATATCTTCTTACACTATTCGAGTAATATTTCCCTCCAACATGAAGGAATGGGAATGAGGGGTATTAATTGTATTGGCATTCTTTCTCTTCTTTCACCATCCCTCACTCTTAAGGAGTTAATGAGCCTCTCTTCATGTATAAAGAATAATTATTATGTGTTCATGCAAATTTTAAAGAGGATAGGGGGTCTCATCACGAGCCAGCCTACCATGATCATAGGGATTTAACAAGTGACATGCCCACAATGGCCACAACACTAGGGTAATGACCTTCTTAACTTCTTGAAGGATAGGAGGTCTCATCACATGCCGACCTGATCACTCTATTACAATCCTAGTGAATGGCACTGTGACTATCTGGCTATCACACCAACACAGTGACCTCCATATAAATCAAGATATATGGTGTTCTTTCCATCCAACATTTATTTTGTTCTCATCATGAGTTTCCTCTACTATATTTTTGTCGTTAGGAAACATTTTTTATATCAACTTTGTCAAACCTCCCATGTCTACTTTCAGATAATTATTCATGTTTTCCATGTTGTATTTCATTTTTTCTTCCAATTCATCCATCTTAGCTTCCATGCCATCCATCTTATCTTCCACGCCTTTCTTCAAACCATCCATCCATGAGAGCGAACTTTGGTGCACTTGCTCTTGTAATTTTGATAGATCATGTTGCAATTATTCATCTTCATGAGTCATAGTAGAGTATTCTGAAGGATTAATGGGTGTTTAATTATTTTTAGGGGGAATTTTAGAACAAAATACTAATATCTATGCTCAATATTCCCTTGGAATCTATTAAAACTGATTTTTCAAACAAGACTTATGCAATTTGAAAAACAAGACACACTTTTTTCTTGCTTTTGAGGAGCTCGATATTGAAACTGAATTATCTGTATAATTGTGGATCTTAAATATATGAAATTCGTTCCTGTAGTATCCCTATGAATCTTCTTTCAAATGCCATAGGTCTGAACTTATTTGGATACTTCAAGGCAAAGTTATGTGGAATCTCCCGCAATGACCTAATTATGGACAAGTTCAGTAGAGCGCACTTTTATGGAGTGCCACATCTCCTTGTTTCCTACTTTAGCTTTGAAATTGATAGATTGGAAACTACAGTTTGTGTAATTTCAGCCACGTTTTACATAATTCCAAACCAATGCTCAGAGAGATAGTTATGACGATTTCGCAAGGTCACCTCTTTGCAATGAAGTTCAGGAGCCTTAAAAAACCCTAATTTACACAGATCATATATCCAAAAATATTGCGAACAAAGATTTGAAATGTTTACATGAAGTTCCTTAGGATTTCGGCTTTGCTCTGTAAACATTCCAGCTTCTGAACCTTCTTATAAAAATAGTTATAGCGAAAATTCCACGATGACCTGTTTAGGTGAAATTTGGGAGCCTAAAAGAACCCTAACTTCCACAGATCATATCTCTGAAAATATTGGGAATCAAGATCTAAAATTTGTACACGAAATTTGATCTCTAAGTAAAAATTTCAGCTTTTGAACCTTCATAGAAAAAATATTATAGTGAAAATTCTACGATGACCTGTTTGGAGCAGAAAACCCCTAAAATCCAAATCTCTGATACCAAATGTTATGAAACCAGCTCCAAAAATAGAAGAAAAGAGATATCAATGCCTTAGAAATCAGCCACTTCGAGGGGTAAACCTCTAATACATTACATAAATGAACAATTCTTGGATGATGCAAATGACATAACCTCATTTTATATATATGAGTCCATGGGGTCACAATATAATCATATCCGACCTAACAATAATAATGTAAGGGAACAATAATAATAATATGGGGGTTACAGGGGTACAAAAATAACAATAAGGGGCTACACTAATAAAAATAAGGGACTACATTAGTAATATGGGGACCTAACACAATGTGCCTAACACCAGTCTTAGCTACGTCAGACTTCACAAAAACCTTTATTATGGAATGTGATGCCTCAGGAAATGGAATTGGTGTTGTTTTAATGCAAGAAGGAAGACCCATTTCTTTAGAGAGTCATCCAATCAAAGAAAAGTATTTACAGAAAGCTATTTATGAGAATGAAATGTTAGAAATACTAGATGCACTAAAGAAATGGTGACCTTACCTTATGGGAAGACACTTCAAGGTAAAAACTAATCATGATAGTCTTAAACACTTTTTGGAACAAAGATTATCTTCAGAAGAGCAGCAAAAATGGGTCACAAAGATGTTGGGTTATGACTTTGAAATCATCTACAAAAGAGGGAAGCTAAATGTTGTTACATATTCACTCTCAAGAAAGAATGAAGAGGTGGAAGCATTGATTTGTGCCATTTCTATTATCCAACCAGATTGGATAACCGAAGCAAGGGATGAATGAAGAAGGACGAAGAAGTGTGGACACTCATTCAAAAGTTGCAACAAGATCCTAGTACATCTGATACATTTAGTTGGAAAAATGATTCCTTATGGTAAAAATATCACTTATTGATCCGGATTTATGCAGGCATATAACCATAAATACAAAGATGCAGTGGAAAAATCACTTCATTTCATTAATATCAAAGAACTAAAATTTTCTTACAGACAGAATAGAAATAAACTAGCTAGGGCGCTAGTAGCTATCTCTGAGAAGAGATGTGGCAGCTACAAGCCTCTGAACTTAGTTGAAATGAGGCTCAAGGGCCTATTTATTATTTAGAAACAATGGAAAGCCCTAAACATCCAAAACCATAACCCCAGGAGATGAAGCGTCAAAACTATGGGCCCCGTTTGGGTAAATTGGTGTTTCAACTTCTTGGGGACGTAACTTTGGCATACTATCTCCGTTTGACGCGAATAATACCTCGTTAGAAAGATATATCTGAGGAATACAAATTTTTAGTGATAAATATTAGTCCATGGACCCATGTTGCTCCCGATTTTCCCAAAAACGTCATTTAGGGCCTCAAAACGGCTTCGGAAGTTCAGGACCCAAAAAAATGCTAACAATAGTAAGTTGTGCCGAAACTGAAAAAATGAAAGAGAAAATGGTGGGGCCCCAAGTGGAATAGGTGGGTGACCACCAATATCCAACTGGATCATTCCTCCCCCCTTAGGATGCAATGGTCCCCATTGCGTTAATTTCCTCCATGATATGAGGAAACTTCTGCTGAACTTAGTCCCCGGTGAACCACTTTCCTTGGTGCAGGAGTTGGCCAGCTTTGACAACCCGATATAGTTGGATCTTATGTTGGTGAGTGTTCTTGATTTGCATGTCCATGATACAATCTATGGTGGCCTGTTCCATGCAGTCTGGGTTTAACTCTGTTGGTGTGAGTTGTTCTGCAATGTCAGAGGTGTCCAGTAGAGGTGGGAAGTAAGTATGAAGGAAGACCACATTGAATACTGGGTGCGGACCAAGGAATGGTGGAATACTGAGCTCAAAGGCATTGTTCCCTATAGCCTTGGTGATGGTGTACGGCCCGTATCGGCGCAGGCAAAGCTTGCGGTGGGGTCCAGTGAGGTGCTCCTTCTGCAAATGTAGCCACACTTTGTCGCCCACCTGGAAGTTGTGTGGCACCTGATGTTAATCATGGTGTTTCTTGTACTTAGAATTAGCTCTGTCCAATATGTCATGAACCTGTTGGCGGATGTGTTGAATGCGATCGATGAAGCTATTTGCTTTGTCAACTTCCGACTAGACATGAGTCAAATCGGCCTGAGTAGCCGCAAATGGCATGGCTACGTCAGTGGGACATAGTGGCTGGAATCCCAAGCCCACCTGAAAGGGGCTGTGGTCGATTGAGCTGTGAAGAGCCCGGTTATAAATTTTTTGTACATAGGGAAGGATTCCATCCCATGTGCGTGGATGCTTGGAATTTTACATGCGCAGAATGTGTACAATCATTTTGTTGACGACCTCTATCTGGCCATCTGTTTGGGGATGGAAAGTTGTGGACTTGGTGAGCTTGGTGTCCAACATTGACCAGAGGCTGGACCAAAATGTGCTGAGGAACTTGCTATCCCGATCTGATATGATAGACTGTGGGATCCCAAAGTGCACCCATACTCGTTCAAAGAAGATTTTAGCAGTGGCTTCTACTGTGATATTCTTCTTGCAGGCTGCCATAATGGCCATCTTCGAGAATCTGTTGACGACCACGAAAACACAATCATTTCCATGCTTAGTAGAAGGTAGGCCCAACATGTAATCCATGGAGATGGATTCCCAAGGTCGACTAGGGGTAGGTAGCGGAGTATATAGGCCTTGCTTCTTGATGGTCGGTTTGGCAATGGCACAAGCAGTGCAGGATCTGATGTGTTTCCCGACATCCTTTCGAAGGTTCGACCAATAGAAATACTTCTGTAGTACTGCTATTGTTTTCTCGACCCCGAAATGCCCAGTGACTCGACTGTAATGTGCTTCCCATATCATCTTGGCGCGCTCTCTTGAAGGAACACAAAGGTGTCCCAAGTGACATAAAAGTGCATCTTGGAGGTGAAAATTTGGAACTTGTGTACCCCCTAAGAGTTCCTTGTATGCGTGCTTGAATTCTGGGTTGCTCTCGTAGAGAAGTGGTCAATCAGAAGTCTCGTGCCCACAAGAGTTGAGAACAGTGGTGAGCGCCACGATCGGTGGTCGGCTGAGACAATCTGCAACATTATTGGTGCTACCCTTCTTGTACTTGATGTTCAAATGAAACATTTGTAGATATGTGGACCACTTCTGATGGTGATCATTCTGGAACTTCCCTTGTGTTTGTATGAACTGCAGGGGCCGGTGGTTTATGTAGATGATTGTTTCTTTCCCAAAAATGTAATGCTTCCATTGTCGACAAGATTGCACAATGGAATACATTTCTTTTTCATAAGTGGGGTACTTGCGAACTGTGTCAGACAACGTCTCACTGTGATATTCCACTGGATGTCCTTGTTGACTAAGAACCACCACAATAGCATAGTCAAAGGCATTTGTCTCGATCTCAAATGGTTGTTGCAAGTTTGGTAATGTGAGCACTGGGGCAGAATAGAGGCGATTTTTCAATTCCGTAAACGCCTCTGGTTGAGATTCTGACCAAAAGAAATTTTCTGTTGCTCCTCCCTTGGTGACTTGACTCAAGGGCCAAGTGATATGAGAGAATCCCAACACAAACCTACGGTAGAAATTAGCAAGACCCAGAAAGTTGTGAAGCTCTGTTATAGTGGTTGGGGATGGCCAATCCCAAATGACTTGGATCTTGGTTGGATCCACATGCACCCCCCTTTCATCAATAATGTATCCTAGATATTGAACCTGGGTCATGCCAAAAGTGCACTTCTCCAAATTGGCACACAACTTGTGTTGCTGTAGTGTTTGGAGGACTTGTCAGATGTGGTGGAGGTGCTCTTCCCAAGTCTTGTTGAAGATCAGAATGTCATCCAAGTACACCACTACAAATGAGTTGATGAATGGCCACAAGATGTCGTCCATCAACCTCATGAAGGTTGCGGGAGCATTCATCAACCCGAAAGGCATGACCAGCCATTAGAAAAGGCCTTCCTTGGCTTTGAAGGTAGTCTTCCATCGGAGGGTTCAATCGGTACCTGGTGATACCCAGACTTCAAGTTGATCTTGCAGAAATATTTCGCCCCTTTGAGTTGGTCTAGAAGGTCATCAATCTGTGGGATCGGGTACCTATTCTGGATAGTGATCTTGTTTAGCGCTCGATAGTCAATACAGAGTCTCCACATCCCATCCTTCTTCTGTACCAACACGATCGGGCTCCTACAGGGCGATGAACTCGGTCGGATGTGACCTTTTTGCAGTAGCTCCTGAATCTGCCTCTTGATTTCATCGTTCTCCAGAACAAAGCGTCGATAGATCAGTCCATTGGGTAGTGGCGCACCTGGGGTCAGATCAATCGGGTGCTTGACCTAACAGTGCAGAGGATCCCTGTCTGCCCCTGGGGGCGGATCATCAGGAAAAAAAATTTCCTAGTTTGGTAAATGAGCTTACTGCATTGTTTTGCAGTAACCAAAGAGATAGCAGCAGGAGGTGGTACCTCTGGTATCCTGTACAACTTATTTCCCAAAGTAACAATAACAGCGAGAGGCCAAGACTCATACACAACATGACGCTTCCACAAGTATGGTTGTCCTAATAATACATCAGAAACATCAATAGGAGAAACGTCACATAATACCTCATCTGTCAAGGGCTTGATGCTATAGGGAAGGTGACACTGTTGGCTGACGCGGAGATCTCATCCTTGGTGAAGCCACCTGATGGTGTATGAATGTGGGTGAACTATGGTCGGCAAGCCCAACCGCTTCATGGCATTTTCTGAAATGAGGTTCTTTTGGCTCCCATTTTCAACAATAAACTGTACCGGGGAGCCCTTTACCTACATCTGGGAGTGGAAGAGACGTTCCTCCTCCTCTGGATCTTCCGGTTCCTCCTTCTGGATCTTTGCAGTGGCAACAGTGGCGTTGGGCTCCGCATCAATAATTTGTTTCCCTTTTTCATTCCCGTTGTCAGGTTCTGATTCAGAGTCAAAGCATGCATCTGACTCAGAAGCCCTCATCTTGGCCACTAGCGACTGCTTGGCCCGACACTCACTTGTGTTGTGAGTGGAGCTCTTATGGAACTCACACCACTTTCCTGTGTTCGTCTTTGGCTTTGCGGTGTTGTTCTTTGCTTGTGGCTTTGACAGCTTTTCTTGAGCTGTCATTCCTAGGCTCTGTCCTTTATTCTGTGGTTTGGGAGCACCTTTCCCTTGCTTTTGATTCGCAGATCCAAAATCACGCTTCTTTTGTTTGAATTTCTGCTCAATCTTGGCAGCATACCGATATGCCGTACCAAGCGAGGAGATGTCGAGGAACTCCATTTCCTCCTGAATGTATCTGTGTAGACAACTGTGATACTTTAGCACTAGATGTTTCTCTGAATTTTTGATACCCAACTTTGTGTGCAGAGTATGGAACAAATTCATCAGCTCATGCACATCTTGATCCCTTTGTTGTTGCAGTGTGGTCCATTGTATGTACTTGTCCTCATAGCTCCCCACGGGATAGTAATGTTCCTTGATGGCGTCTTAGAAATAATTCCAAGTTGGTATGACCAAGAACATAGAGGGTTGTGTCTGGTCCTTGTTCTCACAATAGGTTTCCCACCAGTCCTTGACATGGTTGTAGCTTTGAGGAGTGCAAAAATAATCTTCTCCCGATCGGAAAAGTCATGAACCAAGAAATATCCTTCTAATATATTCAACCATCTATCTACGACATCTGCATCTATTTAACCCTCAAATATGGGAATGTAAAAATTTAATTGTACCTTAAAAGGAGTCGCACCTCCAGAGTGGCTACTGGATGCAGATGCGTCGCCGGTGGGCAGCCATTGAAGGATCTGGGTAAAGTTATCCATCATCGTGTTCCTTTGTTTTTCTAGGGCATCCTTGAGCAATATTTTGATATGATCTCCTACTCCCTCATCTTTCTTTTCATCCCCCATGGGCGTCTGCCGGGGTTTGCGAGGCTGATCTTGTAAAGGCTCCATCAGATCGAGCCCTAACTCCTTATACCTCGACCTCTTTGGGGACATGCAAAGAAGGATCGAGAAAAAGTAGACTGCTCTAATACCACTGATCCAAATTTATGTAGGAATGCAACAGAATAAACATACAACCATAAATACAAAGATGCAGCAGAAAAATCACTTCATTTCATTAATATCAAAGAACTGAAATTTGCTTACAGACAGAATAGAAATAAACTAGCTAGGGCGCTGGTAGATATCTTTGAGAAGAGATGTGGTGGCTACAAGCCTCTAAAATGAGTTACAATGAGGCTCGAGGGCCTATTTATTATTTAGAAACAATGGAAAACCATAAACATCCAAAACCCTAACCCTAGGAGGTGAAGCGCCAAAACTATGGGCCCCATTTGGGTAAATTCCCGGGGACATAACTTTGGCATACGATCTCTGTTTGACGCGAATCATAACTTGTTAGAAAGATCTATTCGAGGACTACAAATTTTGAGTGAGAAACATCGATCGATAGACCCATGTTGCTCCCAGTTTTCCCAAAAAACATCGTTTAGGGCCTTAAAACGGCTCCGGAAGTTCAAGACCCGAAAAACTGCTAAAAATAGTAAGTTGTGCCGAAACTGAAAAACTGAAAGAGACAATGGTGGGGCCCCAAGTGGAATAGGTGGGTGACCACCAATATCCACCTGGATCACTTATATATTTATAATAATTCCCAACTAAAACAAAATATTCTTTTGGAATTACACACTTCTCCTTTAGGAGGACACTCAAGATTTTTAAAAACTTACCATAGGGTGAAGAAAGAATTTTTTTGGGATGGCCTTAAATCTAATATTGAAAATTTTGTGGTGGAATGTTTGGTTTGCCAGAAAAATAAATTTGAGACAGTTAAGACACTGAGTCGTCTACAACCTTTATCCATTCGAAGTGAACATTGGGAGGAGATTTCAATGGATTTTATCACAGGTTTACCTAAGTCCGAAGGAAAGGGTGTCATCATGGTGGTAATTGGTAGACTTACCAAGTATGCACACTTTTGTGCATTATCTCATCCATTTAAAGCAAGTAAAATTGCTACTACATTTATGGACACAATTCAAAAGCTACATGGAAACTCAAAGATTATTGTGAATGACATAGATCCCATTTTTACTGGAAATTTTTGGACAGAGTTATTTTCTTGTTTGGGTACTCAACTAGCTCATAGCTCATCTTATCATCCTCAATCCGATGGTCAAACTGAGATAGTGAATAAATTTTTGGAAGGATATCTTTGTTGTTTTGTATCTGATAAAAAAACACAATGGGTCAAGTGGTTACCTTTTACTGAATGGTGGTATAACACTTCCTTCCATACTACAACAAAGATGACCCCATTTATTGCACTTTATGGATATCATCCACCGTCCATCACATCATCTTTAAGAGAAAATTCTAAGGTTCAAGTAGTGGAAGATCACATCAAGCATCAACAAGAAGTTATCCAACTCTTAAAGGATAACCTAAATTTGGCACAAAATCGAATGAAACAATAGGTAGATCAACATCGCAGCGAGAGAAGTTTTGATGTAGGAGACTAAGTATTTTTATGACTACAACCATACAAACAAATGTCCCTCGAGCAAGCTAAGAAGGATAATAAACTATATCCAAAATACTATGGTCCTTACAAGGTGTTGCAAAAGATTGGTACTATAGCATACAAATTGGAGCTTCCCGATTTTTCGTGAGTGCATTCAATTTTCCATGTTTCATGCTTAAAGAAGGTTATAGGTGAAAAAACTCCAGTTCAAACAATATTTCAAGAACTTGAAGAGGAAGGAAAAATCATACTGGAACCTGAAGCAGTCATGGAAACAAGAACTCGACAGCTACTAAATCGATCAATTTCAGAGTATCTCATCAAGTGGAAGAACTTACCCGTTGAATATTCTATATGGGAGGATGAGAATTTTATACAGAAGCACCCAGAGCTACTCAAGCATTAAGGATAACATTTTGTTGAAGGAGAGGGGCATGTTAGGTCCCTATATTACTATTTTAGTCCCCTATTCTTATTAGTGTATCCCCCTTATTTTTATTTTTGTACACATGTAACCCCAATATTGTTATTATTGTGCCCTTACATTATTATTGTTAGGTCGGATAGGATTATATTGTGACTCTATGGAATCCTATATATAGAAGGATGTTTTTTCATTTGTATCATCCAAGAATTGTTCATTTAAGTAATCTAAAGGAGGTTTACCCCTCGAAGTGGCTTAATTCTAAGGCATTGATCTCTCTTTTCTTCTATTTTTGGAACTGGTTTCATAACATAAAACTGCTCAATACTCCCAGTGCATGTGAACTTTTTGGTCTAGTACATACCATTGCATACAATAAGCTACCCATTGCACTTGCATATGGAAAACGAGACATGTCCTCTTCTTCTTGTTGTGTCTTAGGACATTGTTAAACATATAAATTCACACCTACAGGAATAGGAACCTTCACCGGTTTACTATCTTGCATATTGAACCTTTGCAATATTGTCTCAACATACTTCCTCTAGTTTAACCAAATCTTCCTATTTTCTCGATCTCATTTAATTTCCATGCCAAAAATATAGTTTTCAACACCAATATCCTTCATGTTGAATTTGGAGAACAATCGGGTCTTCAAATCCTGGATAATGTATTTGTCATTTCCAACTAGCAACATATCATGCACATACAAGATAAAATAAATAACACGGTCACCAATTATAAATTTAAAATACACACAATGATCCTCTTTGCTTCTGGTGAAGCCAAGTCCCTGTATATATGTATCAAATTTTTGATACCATATCCTTGGTGAATGTTTTAACCCACACATATACCTATTAAACCCGTATTCCGGTTATTTCTTACCCCTCATCGGCAAAGCCTTCACGTTGCTTCATGTAGATCTCCTCTTCTAGATCCCTGTGAATAAATGTTGTCTTCACATCCATATATTCTACCTAAAAATCAAATGCAACAACAATAGATAAAAGTAATATAATAACAGTGACCTTGGAAACAATAGAAAAAATATCATCAAAATCAATTCCCGACACCTGGGAATAACCTTTTTCTACCAACCAAGCTTTTTATTTCTCCACCTTACCTTTTGCATTCATATTCTTCTTAAACAACCATTTGATTCCAGTGGGTTTCCTTCCATCCAACAACGCCACCAGTTCTCGTGCCTCATTTTTGTGCAAGGATGTCATTTCATCAACCATGTCCTCCTTCCAGAGTTTTCCATCCTCTGAATCCACTGCCTCCCTGACAGTTTTGGGATCATCATCAGTGATAGATAAATAAAATTTTGAACAAAAAGCAGATGGACTATACCTTTCTGGCTTCCTTCTTTCTTGAATTGATCTTCTCACAGCTGGAGCTTGTGGATCTTCCTCTTTTGAATCTTGTTTTGTTCTAGAGTCTCCTCCTTTAGCTAAAAATCTATATTCTTAGGTTCATTTGGTAGGACTTCATGTTACAATATATTTCACATCTCTAAACACCACATCTCAACTGTACACAACCTTCCTTGTTTCTGGGTTCCAAAGCTTATAACCTTTTAAACCATCCTTATACCCATTAAATATGCACCTTTCAAATTTACTATCCAACTTGGTTCTTTTCTACTTTAGAACATGAAAATATGAATCACAGCCAAATACCCTCAGATGTGAAAGAGAGGGTTTCTTACCAGTCCATACCTCATGTGGAGTCTTATCCTCCAATTTTGATGAAGGTGATCTGTTAACCAGATAGCATGCAGTCTCCACTGTCTCTGCCCGTAATTCCTATCCTAACCTAGTACCACTGAGCATAATTCTTACCTTTTCAATCAATGTCCTGTTCATTATTTCCGCAGCTCCATTTTGATGAGATGTGTATGGAGCAGTATTCTGTCGTATTATACCACACTTCTCCATTTTGATGAGATGTGTATGGAGAAGTATTCTGCCGTATTATACCACACTTCTTACAAAACCCTTGAAATTCCTTCTTGCAGAATTCTCCTCCATTATCTGTCCTCAATACCTTTATCTTCTTCTCTATTTGGTTTTCCACCAGAGCCTTAAATTATTTGAATCTATCAAAGACTTCAGATTTATTCCTCAGGAAATATATTCATGTATTCCTTGATAAGTCATCTATAAATGACACATAGTATACAAACTTACCCAGTGATGGAACTAACACAGGTCCAAACACATCATTGTGAACAAGCTCTAATATCTTGTTCGTTGTTTTAGCACCATAAGGGATACTCACCCGATTCTACTTCCCATATACATAATTTTCATAGAAATCAAAATCCAGAGAGAAATTAGACATACCTTCCACCATACCCTTACCATGCAATATTCAAATTCCCTTCTCTCCAATATGTATAAGCTTTTGATTCCATAGCATGGTCTTTTCTCCAAATACCACTAAGCTTTCTGCTCCACTTTCAGGAACCATGAAACGGTTGCACCCATCACTAAAAGTGCTACCCAGAATCTTTTATAGAGTTCCAATCCAAACTCCCCGCATCAATACTAGTGCTCCTCGAACCATCTTGTAGTTATATTTCTTGAACAATTTTTTTACACCTACATGATCCATATTGCTTACAAAAATCATATTTCTAGCCAATGCAAGAATACCCAAAACACCAGGAACTGTTGTAATTCTTCCACCTTGCAACTTTAGCTTTGCATTTCCACGTCTGACGATTATGGCCTTCCTATAATTCCCTAAGAAGACATCACCACCATTATACTTCTCATACTCACAGAACCACTCCCTATGGGGAGTAAAGTAAAAGGATGCACCTGAGTAAATAAACCATGCCTTGTGATCTACATGTGTATTTGAAGAAGAATCCAAATACACATCCCCACCTTCATCTAAGGTGGTTTTCGAACCCAACATCATGCACATATATTTTAAGAAAAGAAACATGGAAAACATCATGAAATTTCACTGATAGTGGCTAGACCAACCTCTGGGCCATTGAACCTTTACTTTCAAGCACTTCAAATGGCCCATAAAACCGTGGTGCTAACTTGGCACATGACCCGAGTTTAAAAGAATTTTTCTTGGGCCTAACACGCAGATAAACATGCTCCCCAAATTTGAACTCATTATGCACTCTATCTTGGTCTATGTAACTATTCTGCCTATCTTGAGCCACCTTCAAATTTTGTTTGATAGTCACCATTTATTCTTCCATTTCTATTAACATATTAGGCCTAATGAGAACCCTAGTAACTGGATCATTCCATCTGATAGGAGTATTGCAAATCCTCCCATAAAGTGCTTCAAAAGGGCTCATTTTTAGTGATTCTTGGTACACATTGTTGTATGAAAACTCCACAAGTGGAAGATATTACTACCACTTCCTTGATTGGTGCATTACATACATTCTCAACATGTCTTCAAGGATTCTATTTGTTCTCTCTATTTTCCCATTATCGTGTGGATGGTAAGTTGTGCTTAATGCCAACTTTTTCACTGAACATGCAAATAATTCCTTCCAAAACTTTGAAGTGAACTTGGCATCTCTATCTGAGATAATATTCTTGGTAACTCCATGGAATATTACAACCTCTTTTATGAAAACTTGAACCACATCACTTGTTGAATTATTTGATTTGATATCTACATAGTGAACCACCTTGCTCAACTTGTCAACAACCACCATGATTACATCATGTTGCTTAGATTTCCTTGGCAAACCTATAATAAATACCATGGAAATAACTTCTCATTTCCATTATGGAATGGGAATGGGCTACAATAAACCAGCTTAGTTCTCACACTCGATCTTCACTTGCTGACACTAAATACACTTCGAAATGAAATCAACCACTTATTTATTCAAATCAGACCAATAGAAAATCTTTTTTATTATTTTTAGAGTCTTTTCCTAGCCTAATTGCCCGGAATATGGTTTTTCATGGAAATATTTCAATATTGGCTTCTTTAAAATTCTTTCATTCAACACAAAGAGTCTACTCTTGAATCTAATCAACTCATCCTCTATGAGGAAATTTTCCTTATCTCTTTCACTTATGGACCCTTGTTGTAGTTTTTCGTTTAACTACTGATACTTATCATCTTTCGACCATTAATTTTTAATTATTTCTTCAATATTACTTCCATAATAACTTATGTTTGATACATGGAACATTTACACCTTGTCGCTGAGTGCATTAACAACTATATTCTATTTGCATTTGATGTATTTTATTTCAAGGTCATATTCAATGAATATGACCAGCCATCTAGCTTTCCTAGAATTTAATTTAGTATGATCAAACAAATACTTCAACCCTCCATGATCATTCATTAAAATGAATCTCCTTCTAGGGAGTTAATGCCTCCACATTTTTAATGCATGAATGATGGTAGCCAACTCCAAGTCATGAGTTACATAGTTTTTATCATGTTCATTTATCATTCTTGATTCATAGCACACCAATTGGATTTATTGCATCATGAATCCACAAAATCCCTCTTTGTAGGAATCTGTGCAAACTACACAATATCTATCTAGGTCCGTTATTCTTAGCACTGGTGCATCAATGAGTAATTAATTCAACCAATCAAATCTTTCTGCACATTTAACTATCCATTCAAACTTCTTCCCCTTCCTTTGCAATGTAATGAATGGATGACCAATCTTGGACAAGTTCTCGATGAATCTCCTATAATATCTTTCCAACCCCATAAAGGATCTAATTTTAGGCACATTCTTTATTGTTGGCCACTCCATGATGGACCTAATTTTTTCCAGATCCACTGCTATTCCCTCCTTTGAGAAAATGTGTCCCAAATAATGGATTTGTGACTGAAAGAAGTCACATTTGCTAATATTTTCATAAATATTTTGTTCTCTCAGTAGTTGTAGCACAAAATATAGGTGCTCTTCATGCTCCTCCTTGGTTTTTGAATAGACTAATATTTAATTAACAAAAAATAGTACAAACTTATCCTCGTAATGGTGCAACACATTGTTCATTAAGCACATAAAGGTGGCAAGTCCATTGGTTAGCCCAAAAGTCACTGCTACAAATTCATAATTCTCATACCTTTTCTAAAATGTTGTCTTATGGATGTCTTCATATTTAATGCACACTTGATGGTATCCCAATCTTAAATCAATCTTTGAGAAGAATGTTGCTTTGCTTAGTTGATCAAATAGATCATCAATTTATGTCAAGTGATATTTGTTATTAATGGTGACTTTATTAAGCTATATGTAATCAATGCTAAACTTGAGTGTGTCATCCTTATTCTTCATAAATAAGAACAATGATCCCCATGGAGACACACTCTGCCTTATGTAATGCTTGTCCAACATCTCTTTGAGTTGTAGCTTCAACACAATTAGTTATGGAGTGCTCATTCAATATGGATCCTTGGATGTTGTAGTTACTTGTGGTAATAATTCAATGGAGAAATACAATTCTCTATGAGGTAGTAAACCTAGAATTTATTATGTAAATACATCTTGGGATTGGTTTAATATATAATACTTTAATAAGATATCATGACCATTGTCCTCAACACTACTATTAGCTTCATCGTTGCTACTAATTGTTGGTAGACTAAATTGATTTATTTTTAATTTCTTTCCTACTTCAAATTCACAATCTAAGACCTCTGTTTTAACCTTGTAACCTCCTCATTCCTGCACTATTTCAAGAATTGTGTCTATTCCTTCACTAGCTTTGTATTTTGATATTTAAGGTTTGCAATGGAATTAATTAATTATTTTTATCGATTTTATACCTTTAATATTATTTTCAACTAATATTTTCCTTCATAAAATTATTTGGTAAGCAACGTATTAATCAATGTGTTAGTATGTTCGAGAGCGGGTAGGATTCCTGCATCGCTGGCAGTTTGTGCACTCCCATGAAATCTCACTACCTAACGCAGATATCTCATTTAGAATTGGTCATCTTGAGTTGGGATCGGAGAAAAGATAATTCAAGAAGATGATAGAGATTAGGTTGTCGATCAAATGCTTAGATTAGTATTTCGTTATAGCCGAAAGGCTTATATTGTAACGTTGTTGTAATTTTGTTACGATCACAGGCCTGAAGGGATGTATATAATGTAGAATTCAGATAGGAGGTAGCTAGCAATAGAGATGCTACTATTATTTTGGTAATTGTAATTTTTCTGGTATCTCCCTCGTTCTGGGCTAGATTCGACTTCACTATGTACATTTGTTGATTTCGAAATATAATATAAAGGAACTCCACCATGCCATTTTAATTCTATGTTGATGCATTGCTGAAGGCTGAGTTTCAAAGTTTCTTAAACAGGGAAATGAGCTGGTTGGCTAGGGACCATCCAACCCATATCGTTCTCCCTCTCGTTTTATTTCTCGCCAAAGGTGTGTTAATTTCATTTGAATGCAAAGCGTGAATTAAGTAGTTATTTCAATTCTTTCACAAAGTTCATGTTCGATTTCATTACAGTTATCATGTGACGGATCCATGGTGGGCATGCTCAATTAAGTTTGATTTTAACTTATGTAATTTTCCTTTTTGAAGCTTGGTTTATTTCTGCATGGACCATGCAAGCACTTTTTTCCTATACTAGTGCATTTTCAGTTATGCAATTATATTCCTTTGGTTCATTACAACAAGGCCTTTTTGTTTCTTTTCTTTCATAAGATCTTGATGCGTTTCTGCAAGTGATTATTCATTTCTACACATAAATTCTTTTAATATTAAGAGTTAAAACTTAAGGATTAAAGGTTCTTTGATAATTAAGGAATAAATGATTTTATAATGCATAGATCTGTACCTGCACTTTACACTATTAAGGAAAGGATCAAACTTCACATTTAATTATTAAGTGAACCTTTCTAAATTAGAAATATTAAAAAATCAGATCTGATCTATGTGAATAACTATTAAAAGAACAAAGCCCACTGTCATAATTAAATGATTCCTTTAATTGATGAAAGAGTTCCTTGTTTGAAGAAAAGTGTGCCTTGACTTTCAAAGTTAATTCTTGTTTTGAGATTAAGTTTGGTTGAAGCGTATTTCTATTTGTGGAAGCTATTTCAGGATTTTGTTCACCTTTGCAAATTCTTTTCTTAGTTAACATTCTCTTTATTCTTTTCTGAAAGTAATTTGAAAACTTGGTAAAAGAATCTCTGTTCCGGTACAGGAATCAATATCCCAATACAAGAATAGAGTACTCTAGTTCTAAGACTTAGAGCCCCTGCATGAGGATTTAAAATATTTAGTACAAGTGTAGAATATACTTCCAGTATATAAACTTTATTCCAGTACGGGTGCAAGAACATTGATAAGTACAGGAATAACAGTTTAATGTAGGAAGGAAGATCTTTAAGAATACAAACATCTTCAAGGATCCAATTATTAATCTGTCATACAACTATATTGAAAGTAAACATAGATATTCATTCCATCAATAAAGATTGTTCGTAGAAGTTTGAGATTTATTTTTATTTATTTCTTTGCAAATTATCTTCTTTCATATTCCAACACTAGAATTCCTTTGGTGTTATTTGGTGTGCGATCTTTCTTTTCGATTCTGCAAGATTGTAATTAAGGAAGTAGGAATAGAGTTAGGAAAATTTCATATCGTTTTTGGCATTTCTTGTGCTTTGCCTCTAAGTTTTACGAAACCCTTGGGTTGATAATGAAGTGTTGAAGGAGTCTGCTTAACCGCAATTCCTGCACCCAAAATTTTGGCGCCGTTGTCGGGGAGGCAATTTGAAATTGGTAAGAACTTTTTGTTTTCTACAATAGGGTTAAGTATGCTATTATTTTTTCTGCAGTGTGCTTTTATTTTTTGAAGGATTTTATAGGTGTTGATTTCTTATTTTAATTTTGCAGCATTTTATTGAACTTTTTTTGTCATTTTTTGAGATGAATGCCTAAAAGGGGTAGGGGTCCAAAGCCCAATAGGGGTCGAGGAAACACTGATAAATATGAAATTTTTTTCTCATATTGGGCCTTCTCTTGCAGGTAGAAATTCCAAATAGACATAGACCCATCACGTAGGAATTGTCCACTTGGAATTTGGTGACAATATTGCGGGTGTGATACAACCAACAAAGGGGAAGAAGGAGATTGTTAGAATTCAAAGGAAATCAACTCATAGTTGACCTTCTGAGCTTGTTGAGAGTGGTTCATTTGGAGGTACAAGAATGGCTGATCATGAAGACCATGCTGAGGGGAGTGGAGAAAGCCATGTAAATGAGGAACAATCCACCTTTGGATTTCTGATTGTGGATCCAGACATAGTTGTGCAAATAAAGAATATTCCTCCATCATCTCTTCCTCATTTCTATGGTAAGGTACATGAGGATCCATGTTCTTTCTTTTTTGAGTTTACATATTATGTAGAAGCTGTGATTACTCCTCATATCCTTAGAAGTTAAAGTTTTTTCCTGCAACTCTCAAGGACTCAGCACTTCTCTGGTTCATGGGATTAGGAGGAAACACTATAGCTTCTTGGGAGAAGATGAAGAGAGTGTTTTTATTGAAATAACAAGAATATTGTAAAACTACAGAGATGCATGATGAAATCTTCACCATTATGCAAGGTGATGATGAGACCTTGGAAGATTATCTGGAAAGATTTTTGTATATCCTCCAAAGGTAAAAACATAAGTTTGATCTAAGTACTATTAGAACCTTGTTTTTACATAGGCTTATTGATGATGCTATAAATAAATTAAATATATTAGGACAAGGGGATATTTCTCAGAAACCTTTTGATCAAATTTGTGACCTATGCAGGAAATTCTCAAGGAATTAGTCTAGATCCGGTAAAGTAATTTGAAGTATAAATAATAAAGTTGGATCTATGGATACTATGATTACTGGGTTGGAGAAAAAAATGGACAATATGAAAAATGAAATAATGAATATTGTTAGCAAATAAATAGACTCTTTAAAAATTCAACAAAAACATGTAGAAGAATAAGAGTCATTGTCTATTTTTTGTCCAAAGTGTAGGAAAAAAAATCCTTTAAGAAAATGTCCTAATGATGGTAAAGGAACTAATAAATGTGTGATTTGTGCAGAGAACCATGCCACTGAAAATTTCCCCTCCATACCTAGTTTGAAATTAGTACTCTAAGGAGGGCAACCTAAACCTGAGTCATTGCATTCTATGGAAGAACATAGAAACTAGCCTCAGGTAGGTGCAGGTATGGCTCCTGAACTTCCTCCACATTATTTTGGTTATAATGCACAAACATATTCCTATCATAATAATAATCACTCTTAACTGTGGTAGCATGGGAAACACCTTTAGTATGGACATCCTTCCCAATCTTGGCAACAAGGTTGGAGAGGGCCAAACCATTCACATAATTCCTATCCTACACCTATGCAATCATATCCATCTACAATCGCTCTTAACTGTGGTAGCATGGGAAACACCTTTAGTATGGCAATCCTTCCCAATCTTGGCAACAAGGTTGGAGAGGGCCAAACCATTCACATAATTCCTATCCTACACCTATGCAATCATATCCATCTACATATGCACCTTACCCAATGCCACAACCATCATTTCCCAGCTAAGTCAGCCAATTCCACTATTACCTTTACCTCCACCGTTATGACCTCCTCAACTTCCTGCTCAACCCATACCAAATCCCAAATAAAGATAGGTACCAATGATCCACTCTATTAAACCGCTTTTTCCACCCAGTTATCAGTCTATGCCGGTTGGGTTCAATGATCTCCAACTAAGATTGGGGAAGGTAGTAACATCAGAAAAACAAAAGCATCCCATGGTGATTATCAAAGAGAAAATTGAGGAGGAAAATCCTAACCATTTTGGGAGAGATTTCACCATTCAGCCCATCCTCGTACCTTCAAAGCCTTTTCCATCCTCTTCAAACCAACCTCCCTATCTATAGAGGCTAGTTGTGGAGAGGAGTGACCCCGTTCTTGAGTCTAGCTTGGATTTTGAGATTTGGAATCTTTAAATTAAGGTCCCTTTTCTCTAGACTATCAAAAATATCCACATATGTACAAAAATAATTAGGGAAATTTGTCTCAAGAAGCCAGGAAGGAAAATAGTAGAATCTCAAACCATTCAATTTGTTGGAAGAGCAGCAAAGTTAATGATAGGGTGTGTGCAAAGGGAAAAATATACCGGCCTTGGAAATCTTGTTGTCTCTGTTCAGATAGGTGATTTCCTTGTTTCAAATGTGCTTATAGAAATAGGGGCAGCCATTAATGTTATGACTAAGAAAACCATGGATCAACTTGGGTTGGTCCACATTCGTCCTAATCCTACTATGCTTGAATTGGCAGACATATCTAAAATCAAGCCGGAGGGAGTATTTGACAATGTGGTTGTTTCGATAGAATCTTGGGAATATCCTGCAGACTTCATTGTGCTTCAACCAAAGAATCCTGTGGGAGGACATCCCTTGATATTGGGATGACCTTGGCTTGCTACTGTTGATGCTTACATTGGATGTCGTTCTAGTGACATTTACATTAACCATGGAGATTCTAGGAAGACAATCACCTTATATCTGCGTGCTAGATCTATCCAGGAGGTTTGAGATACCTTGTGGCTAGATTACAGTAGTGATGAGGAGACTCAGTCAGTTTCAGTGATACATCAGTATATTAAGTCAACTCAGGAGGGTGAGATACGAGACCTCTTGAACAATCTAGATAACATGCCTAATTTTGAGTCAATATGTATAATATTTATCCTGGATTTTCAAGAAAGTCATGATTCCGAACCTTCCCCGCCATAGTATCTAGTAGCACCTCTTTGTACTCTCGAGATAGAAACCACTCTTGTTGAGATTATTCCAGGAAAATATTTACATATTAGCTCAGATCTAGGTGCATCCCAATAAGAGCAACTTGTAAAATTGTTGAAAAACCATATTTATGCCTTTGCATGGAGATACGAAGACATGAAAGGCATCCCTCTTGAAACTTGTACTCATCACATTTATATTCAAGAGGGAGCCCGACCTATCTGACAACCCCAGAGGCACATGAACCTATATCGAAGAGAATTTTTGAAGGAAGAATTGAAAAAACTCTTAGATGTTGATTTTATCTATCCTATATCTGATAGCTAGTTGGTCTCTTCATTGGTGTTAGTCCCGACGAAAGATGGGAGATGGTGCATTTTAATTTATTACCGAGAACTGAACAAAGCCACTCTCAAGGATTACTTTCCCCTTCCTTTAATCGATCATGTGCTTGATACCCTCACCGGTAAAAGTAATTTTCTTTTTTAGATGGCTTTAGTGGTTATAACCAGATACAGATTGCACCTGAGGATCAAGATAAAACCACCTTTATATGCCCATGGGGGACATTTTCATACCAAGTGCTTCCCTTTGGGTTGTGTAATGCCCCAACCACCTTTCAAAGGGTAGTGCTGGCTATTTTTTCTGATATTGAGTGTGTGGAAATCTATATGGATGACTTTTCGGTATTTGGTGATTCATTTTCTAAAGCCCTCAAAAATCTGGAAAAAGTTCTTTCTCGTTTCCAAGAATCTCACCTTTCTTTGTGTGACAAAAAGTGTAGATTAATGTGAAAAGAAGGAATATTTCTTGGCCACCTCAATTTTGACAAAGGTATCCAGGTTGACCCAACTAAGATAAAGGTTATTTTGTGTCTTCCTGCACCCAAAAAAAAAAGGGAAGTGAGAGGATTCTTGGGACATGTGGGCTACTATAGGAGATTCATTGAGAAATTTTCTAGGATAGCTACCCCCCTTTTCCGATTATTAGCCAAGGAAAGTGATTTTTGGTCCACAACTTTCCAACAGTCTTTTGAGACCTTAAAGGAAAAGTTAGTACAGGCACTAATTTTGAGACGACCTAACTGCTCCCTTCTGTTTCATATTTCCTCAGATGCCTCAGACACTACTATTGGCACAACTTTAGGACAAGAAGAAAACAGACAATCCTATGATATCTACTTCATTAGTAAAAACCTGTCACCCGCTGAATTGAATTACACTGTGACTGAGAAAGAGTTTTTAGATGTGATTTTTGCAATTAATAAATTCAGACACTATATAACAAGATATGAAGTCTTTGTGCATACTGATCATTATGAAATAAGATATTTGATTAATAAACCATTGATTAGTGGTAGAGTGACTAGGTGGTTGCTTTTACTTCATGAATTTAATGTTACTATCACTGATTGACCAGGAAAGTCTAACGTTGTTGCTGATTATCTTTCTAGATTAAATAATCCTGGTGAAGTAATTCCTATTGATGATGATTTCCCTAATGAACTTATTTTTTCTGTGTCAACAAAATCCCCATGGTTTGCTGACATAGCCAATTATTTATTCACTAAAAAAACCCCACCTCACTTGTCCGCTCGTGAAAAGCGGAATATCATACTGAAAAGCGCTGGATATTCTTGGTTTCAAGGAGACCTCTTTTACACTGGACTAGATATTATTATGCGTAGATGTGTGAGAAAGGGTGAATTGTTTTAAATCTTGAAATATGCTCATGAGGAACCTTGCGAAGGTCATTTCGTTGATAAGAGAACTGCATATAATATTCTACGAGTTGGATATTTTTGGCCTTCCTTATATAAGGATGCCAAACAATATGTTAAGCAATGCGATAGATGTCAGCGAATGGGCCAACCAAACCAAGCCAATGAAATGCCTTTATGTCCTCAGGTTATGATTGAGCCCTTTGAAAAATGGGCTATTGATTTTGTAGGACCCATAAATCCGAAATCTTTAAATAAAAATCATATATTGGTAGAAGCTAAAGCTGTTTATTTTGCTACTGAAACAGTTGTTGTAGAATTTTTATTTGCTGAGATATTTACTAGATTTAGTGTGCCTAGAGATTTTTTTTTTTTTGAAAATGGGCTGCAGTTTATTTCTAATGTAGTACAAGGTGTAATGGATCAATATAAAATTCAACATAGGAAATATACACCATATCACTTGCAAGTAAATGGGTAGGTGGAATCTACAAATAAGGTAATCGAGCCCATCCACACAAAAACATAAAACATGCATAGAAAGGATTGGGCTAGCAGATTTTCGAAAGACTTATGGGCATATCGAACCACTTAGAGGAACAACACGGGACATACACCATATGAGCAGGTATATGGGAAACAAGTCATTTTGCTAATAGAGTTCCAAATCAAGACCTTCCAGACTACAGTTCAGTTGGTACTAGATCTCTTAGAGGCACATCAACAACATCTACTACAGTTGAATGAGTTAGATGAATTTAGAAGGCAGCATAATATATTGGTTTAACAACAACGCAAGAAGTGGCATGAAAAGTATATCAAGAAAAAGAAATTCTAACCAGGTGATTGGGTACTCCTTTATGACTCCAGATTTAAATATTTCAAAGGGAAATTCCACACATGCTGGATGGGACCTTATGATGTGGTTAACATTTTTTTTAAATTGAGTGGTAGAAATCAAAACTATTGATGGGCGAGATTCAATATTCCTTGTGAATAGGCATAGACTAAAGATATATTTTCAACCCGAAGATTTTATGTAGCAATTACAACAACAATCCGAAGAAGAGATGGTAGGTGGCTATGCCAATCTATTGTAAAATTGATTCTTTCTTTTCCTGAAATTAAAGAGAAAATTAATAAAATTAAAAATGACAAAAATTAAAAACAAAAATAAAAGGCAAAAAAAGAGAAAAAAATATTTTCCTATGGTCGTGAAAATCAATTTAATGACATAATCACAGAAGGATAAAATTGAAAACTAGCATGCTGGTAGGGAGATCAAATTTCAATAAAATGAGAATGTTGCTTGATCTTTATATGTGATAAATTTCGTCAAGAAGAAGAAGGTTTTCAGTACAGGAACCAAGCCCTTGTCCAATTCTAGGATAGATGACAGAGATTTGTATAAAAGCGATGCTCAATCAGGGAAAATTTTAGGGGCTAATTTTCGCACGTGGGCTATTTTTCCATGTTTTTCCAAAGAAAAAATTCGCCAATTTCCATTTTTTCTAAGAATGATTCGCCCAAATTTTACAGTATAGAATTATTTTACTATAAAAATCACCATATTTTTATAGATACTATATGAAATTATTAGAAATTTGAATATTTTTACAAACATATCGCCAAACATTTTATAATTTGCATATTAGGGACTACTAAGATTTGCCAAGGTTTCTAAACCTTAAAATAATTTTCCACCCTTAAAATTTTCCCTGCGCTCAATTCCTGCTGCATTTATTTTGGATTCAGCACTACTCAATCATATTTTCAAGGTAAAAATTTTCCCTTCTTCTGTTCCCATTTCGTAAATTTCCCTCTATTTTTATTCTTTTAATCCCATGATTTACCATCCCTTTCTTCAAAAGAAACTTTCCCTATCCAATTTCATATTTCCCTCTTTTCCTTTGAATTTTTTTCCAAATCCCTTTTTCGTTATGTTCCACTTGGTGGTTTCACTCTTGAAGGAGTTTCAAGGATGATGTGTAGGGAAGTCTTCCAAGAAAAAGAGTGCAAGAAAAAAGGAAAAACCAGAAACCCTAACCCTGCGCCCTATGGAGACTAAGAGTCAAGAGAAGTTGGTGCAGGCAGAGGAGCATAGACATGTTGTGAAAATCCCTTCCTCATCAAAAAGAACAACTAGGAGCTTGACCGAGAAGAGGATTGCCTCTTCAAGGGTGGGTCATGTTCAATCAACCTTCTCGATACAATTGGATGACTCACTGCCTACTTCACCAGGTGACAATAACCTCTCAGATTTGATCAAACCTACATATGAAAAATAAATGGAAATAATTTTACATACAATAAAAAATATAACAATATCTCATTTGGAGGCACTTAAAGTCAAGGTATAATATTGTAGCTTGAAGTTTTTTTTGGATCAAATATTTTCATCATAAGAAAAACAAAAATGGATAGAAAATTGCAAGGGTTTTATTTTGAAATAATTTGTAAAAAGCGGAAGGACAATGTAGTAAAATATGACCTTTCTAAAAAAGAAGAAAATTCAATATTGTTTTATATTATATCTTCTATTCCCACATGATTGGAAGAAACTCGACATGAATGGAAAAATGAAAAAAATATTAGACAAAAAATATAATGTATAAAAGAAGGGATGAACTATATGGAACATTAGGAGTGGAAAGGAGGTATACTTTGGCAAAAGGGTAGAATATTTTTATTCCCTTAGTCAAATTTGAGGCAACAAATATTAAAGGAGTCTCATTAGTCTCAAATGGTAGGACATTCAGGGTTCCTTAAAACATATCAAAGGATAAAAAATGTTTTTTGAGGGGGGAAGTTATGAATAAATATATTAAAAAATGTGTAAGAGAATGTTAGGTTTTCCATATAAATAAAGGAGAGATATTAAAATGTATAAGATTACTTCAACCATTACACATACCTAATCAAAGATGGGAATAGATCTTGGTGGAATTATTTATAAGGTTACCAAAAAGAAAAGGTATGGTTATCATTTTTGTGGTCATTGATAACTTATAAAATATGCACATTTTTGTGGAATTCAAAGTACATATATAACAAGCTAAGTGGAAAAAGTGTTCTTGAAGAAAATTTATAGACTACCATCCACAAACATGTGGTAAAAAAAGGGAAATTAAAATTTTGTTAAGGGCTTATCTATGGGTGAAGTGGATTTCTCTCAAAGAATGGTGGTGTAATAAAACCTATCAAACATTCACTAAAATGTCCCAATTTTAGGCCTTTTATGGATATTCATCTCCTGGTATCTCATACATTTTTGCAAGATAAGTCAAACGTATAGGAAATAAAATCACATATGGAGAAGATTAAATAAAATTTGACAATTATTAAGGAAGACCTTCAAATGGAAAAAAAAAAGATGAAACAAAAAACATATCAACATCAAAGTGAAAGAAAACTTGAGGTGGGTTATTGGGTGTTTTTGAGACTACAAACTTATAATAAATCTACACTCAAGAAAAAGAAGAATAAGAAATTAGCTCCAAAATTTTATGGACCCTACAAGATTATTCACAAGATTATACAAGTGGCATATGAGTTATATTTAGCATATTCTCACATTCATAAATATTTTTCATTTATCTTGCCTAAAAACGCTTTTGAGACAAACTATGCCAATGCAAACATAACTTCTAGAATTAGGTGAAGAAAGGAAATGGATTCTTAAACTAGAAAAAGTTATCGATCAACGTTCTCTATCTCTTCAAAATATGAAAATTATGGAGTACCTAATCAAATGGAAGAGTATTCCTCTAGAATAAGCTACATGCGAAAAAAACAACCATTAAAATTGGTTACATAATTAACTCCAAATAATAATATATATATATATATATATATATATATATATATATATATATATATATATATTTATATATTTTAATTTGAAAATTTATTTTAATAAAATAATGATCAAAGACTGACAATCATAACTCTACTAGGTCGTAATAATTGGATTGTGAAAATATATCTTTTTATTATAGGCCTAATTTCAAGTATGGGTATTGTGAAAGGAAGCTAAGGAAATATATTGAAATAAATAAACACATAGGTGAGTTTTTTTTTTTTTTTGATACTAATGAGAATATTTTTATTAATTATGAGATATATGTCTGGATCACGACTGTACAATGGTAGTTACATGAATAATGATTTTCTTCTATCTTCAGTATCATTTGTAGACTCCATAACCAAAATTATCCTCTGAAGTGGAATGAAACTAATACTAAGCATATATGGGTCTTTGGAGGTTAATACCTTCTAATAAACCCCCAAATTTAAACCAAACTTGTATTAAATATAACATACATCAAATTATAATCCTTTATTACAACATATTTCCCCATATCCACGTTGACAAGCAGTCCCCATTTTTTTTTTGTATTTGAACATAGGATTCATGCTTAATCCGTTAACGGATGGAGGATGGTCATAATTGACTATTAGCCATCAACTCTCCAAACATAAAATTGCAACCTTGGTTGGCATATTTATCTACCTCATGGTTATTATCCCTTAGAATGTGCTTGAAACTCATCTTTGGGACATATTTGATACCTTAATTTGATTTAGGAGCTAATTCATAACTTTGTATCTAGGGGGAGATCCTTTGACCAACTAATGAATTACTAAAAGGGAATCAACTAACGCAATGAGAGAAGAGACCTAAAATTCTTTAGCGAGAAGAAGGCCTTGCAGTAAGCCATAGGATTTTGTCTGATTATTTTTCATCTTCCCCAAGCCCCATGAATACTTTAAAACGTTTATTTCTCAAGGACCATAAATGGTCCCTCCCCTCTTGTCACCCTTGTATTTCCTTTTGATGCACCATCAAAGCTAAGAATTTAGTAAGAATAAGCTTGTCTCCAACTCTTTGAAGTCCATGCAATGATGATGAAGCTTCTATTCTTCCGCATATGGTCTTTTAACAACCCCCAAACTTTAATATTTAACTGAATTAAAAGAAAATTTATAAAACATGCAACTTTAGAAGGATCCATTCCATAGTTGGAAAAAACATAAATGATTACTTAATAATATTAAAATTATTTAATTTGGAAAAAATATTATTCCATTAAAAAAAAGAGTTAAAAATTAAATGAACTTAATTTAAAATTTTGTTTTTGTTTGAAATGTTTTATTTCTGGTTAATAAATTCAATAAATTTATATTCGAAATTGTTAATGGAATGGATAATGATAATTTGTTTTTATATATGACAATGTATATTATATGATTACGTACAATGATGTATGATTTTATAAAAGTAAATTATCACCAAAAGATTTCTGAGCGTATTGATCAGAGAAGTCTAAATTCACATAAAAGTAAATTAGGTTTAGATTTGAAATATTTCAATGTTGAGTGGATAGTCTATTCATTGTTAGTGGATTAATCATAAGTTTATGACTAATTTATTTATAATAAGCATGCATCAAACTTAAATCTAGTTTATTTTTAGAAATTAGTGTGGGATTTTGGTATTCAAAGTACTTTAACTTTTTTTTTTAAAGTCAATTTTGTCTTAAATTTAATTGGAATTATGTTAAAACTCTATATTTTACTTAAGTGAAAGGAATTTTATCTGTAATTTAATCTTTTGGGTTTTGGCCAATTTAAAGTAACCTAAAGCATCGATTTTTAAAAAAAAATAAGCAAAACACATAAAGTAAATCTCATCAAAAAATTAGTCTTAAGGGTTAGCTCAAGTAATTTAGAGCTAGACATGAGGTTCTTTGATATTGTTGCTAGTTGTTTCTAATCATAGGTTTGAATCTCTTAGATTCTATTGATGTAAGACCCCATAATAAAATTAAATGGTTTACCTAGTTTATCTAGTTTACCATCCTTGAAATGTGGGGAAGTACTCTAGAATTTCTCATGCTTTCATTCTTAAAAAAAAAAAATCTAAAATAAACCAATAAAATTATTAAGAATTGATAGTATTCGTTTATTATATATTTTTATTATTCATTGGACTAATAAAATATATCAAATTCATTAAAATAAGCTTTTATAATACTTTGTTTTTATGAAAATAAATAATAATAATTAATAACACTTAATAACCTTGATATTAAAAAAAAATATATTAAATCTCCATAATATTAAAAACAAATAACAATAAGTATTACAGAATTAAATTTTCCATTTCTAACTTTTTATGGACAAGGAAAATTATTTTTAAGAGGATTTATGTTTAAAAAGTAGAATAAAAAAATAGAATTAATTATTAAAATATTTAGTGATAAAGATTAGTTTTTTTTTGAAAGTTTTTAGCAATCATTTATTGAATTAAACTAACAGTTTATTATTGAAATGATAACTCATTAATTTAAATGAAATTTGTTAAGAAAATAGGTTAATAACTTAAGATATAAAGTCATAAAAAGTGAAAGTATGACTAATTATAAAATTTTAATGGGTTATTTCAAGTAGAGTGATTTTTTTTGAATGATGATTAAACATGCATCCATGGATAACAATTATTGGTGTTTATAATTTTCATGGTCAAATAATAACTAAAATATGATAAGTTTTGTCACTTTTAGGAGGATTTTCTTCCTGCGGTTTATATTTTTTTAAAGGTGGGTTCATGATGGTATAGGGTTTTTGGTTTATCATCTGCTACATGGACCTTTTATAACATACCCAACCCCTCATCCCTGATGTTAGGTGTGGAGCCTGATTATCTTTTTTATTTAGATGTATCTTCGTGTTGGACCCCTATTCTTAACAAGGCAGAAACACCACCCATCGTTTGATCTCCATCAGGGGGGTCCAGTGGGGCGAAAACGACCTTTTGGAGCCTCCCTTGGCGGGGGGTTTCGGGGGCAGAACCCCCAAAGCTAAAAACATATGTAAAATTTCCTTGTAAAATATTGTAAATTCATAGTCAATCTGGGCCATTCATTAGGCAGATGGTCTGACGGTAGAAGTTATGTTTAATTTTTTCCCTATAAGGAAAACCCTCTCTTGTATGAGGTAATTGTATTGTGGATGTGTATCACGTATATATTGTGAGCAAGAAATAGAAAGGGGGACTGTGTGAGAGAGTAGATGATATTACAACAGATCTGTTATAGGTTGTGTCTCTTCATTTTGCTGGATAATAAAAAGGAAGGACTGGTTGTTTTCGTGGACGTAGCCCAAGTTGGGTGAACCACATATATCTGTGTCTCTCTTGATTTATATGCTATTTTTGTGTTTGTGTTTCCACATATTTTATGTTTTCCATTTCTCTATAATATATAATTTTCTAACAACTGGTATCATAGCCGAAGGTTTATTTGGATGATAAACTCGCAAGAAAGAAGGGTTCCTAGTTCGAGTGGGAGCAATGGCGGAAAATGGTAGGTTTAGAGACGAGAAATTTAACGGTAAAAAATACCCATTATGGAAGACGTTGATGGAATATTATATGTATCAGAAAGATATGTACCTACCATTGAGCGGAAAAATAAATAATCCATCGAGTATGATAAACGAAGAATGGGAGATTCTCGCAGAAAGGAACTTGGAAAAATATGGTTATGCTCGGCGGCATTGATAGCCTTCAATATTTCAAAAGAAATGACAAGAGAGGGTTTAATGACGACATTGTCGAAACTATATGAAAAACCCTCGACCTCAAATAAGGCATTTCTTATGAAACATTTATTTAATATGAAGATTTCGGAAGGTGGATCTATTGCTAACCATTTAAATGAATTTAATATGGTTACCAACCTGTTAAGTTCTGTAGGGGTAAACTTTGACGATGAAGTTAAGGCTTTTTTATTTCTATGCTCAATTCCAGAAAGTTGGAATGGTTTAGTTATGGCCATTAGTAACTCTGTCTCTGGAACTAGTACTTTAAATTTTGATGATGTTGTCGGTGCTATCCTTAGCGAGGAAATGCGATGCAAAATCTTTGGTGAGACATTTGGTAATCCTTTGAGTGCAGAGACTAGGGGAAGAAAAATGGAAAGATGAAAGAGCTCGAGATATTACAGTAAATCAAGGAAAGACAGATCCAAGTCGAGGTTAGGGATAGTGTCTTGGAAATTTGGGAAGAAAGGACATCTGAAGAAAGACTCTAAGTCTCGGAAGGGAAAAGAAGGAGACACATAGCAAGAAAGCAATCATGAAGAAACTATGGTAGGTTATGTGTTACAAGATTATTTGATTCTTTCTTTAGAAAATATTATTAATTCTTGGGTGGTAGATTTAGGGGCCTCATTCCATGCCACACCTGATAAGAAAAATTTTCATGACTATTTTCAAGGATATTTTGGACAGGTTCTTCTGGGTGATGATAAACCCTATAAAATTGTTGGAATGGGTAAATTTGTTATAAAACAATAGAATGGAAACCAATGGTTATTAAAGGAGGTAAGGCATGTTCCATATCTAAAGAAAAGTATGATTTCAACATGGCAATTAGGTGGTGAAGGTTGTGTAACAAGTTTTACAGATAAAATATGTAAGGTCACTAAAAGAGCCCTAGTAGTAGCAAAAGGAGGAGAGGTTGGTACATTGTATTTATGCAATGGTATTTCTAATTGTGTTAATAATTTAACCTCCATAGGAGTAGATGTATCATTATGGCATTATAGGCTCGGAAACATGAGTGAGAAGGGGATGAATATTCTTGACTCAAGAAATTTGTTGCCAGGTTTGAAGAAGATTGATTTGGATTTATGTGAGAATTGTGTTTATGGAAAACATAAGAGAGTCAAATGTCTTAGAGTCGAGAAAGAAAAGAAGAGCGAAAAATTAGAGCTTGTGCATACAGATATATGGGGACCTGCTCAGGTATCACCTCTCGATGGCTCTTGTTATTATGTTAGTTTTATTAATGATGAAACTAGAAAAACTTGGATTTATTGTATTTAGAATAAATCTAATGTATTTTATACTTTCAAGAAATGAAAAGCTTTGGTTGAGATTGAGACAAAAAGAATTTGAAGTGTCTCAGATCAGACAATGGAGGTGAATATTGTAGCAAAGAGTTTGATAGGTACTGTTCAGAGCATGGAATTCGCAGAGAGAAGAAAGTTCCAAGAACACCACAGGAAAATGGTGTGTCAGAAAGGATGAAAAGGATAATCATGGAGCGTGCAAGGTGCATGCAATTGGATGCAGGATTGCCTTTAAAATTCTAAGAAAATGTTGTATATACCGTTGTATATATAATAAACACAAGGCCTTCAAATTCCTTGTATGGTGGTATTCCAGAGGAGGCATGGATAGGTAAAACGGTAAACTACTCCTTTTTAAATCCTTTTGGCTCTGAGGAATTTGTCCATATTAATAAAGAAAATAGAAAAAAGCTTGAGGAAAAATCAAATAAATGTACCTTTATTGGATATGGTGTTAATGATTTTGGTTGTCGCTTAAATATGATTATTAAAATCACAAAATCATTAGGATCAAAAATGTAATATTCAATGAAAAGGTCTTGTATAAGAATGATTTGCAGGAAAAGAAACAAGAAAAAGAAAACAAAGAATATACAGTTCTTGATGAGATCACAGAAAAATTAAAGGTACTTGAAAATAATAATAATCAACAACCACCAACACAACAACAACAAGCACCTCAAACACCTGAAAGTGGTGTTAGAAGATCTATAAGGATAAGTAGACCCCATGAACGATACTCTCCTTCATTATATTATGTGTTGTTGATTGATTCTAGTGAACCTGAATGTTATGAAGAATAAATGCATGTAGAAACTAGGAAGAAGTGGGAGCTAGCCATGAAAGAAGATATGAAATTCTTAATACATAACCAGACTTGGGACTTAGTCAAGTTGTCTATAGGTAAAACAACATTACAGAATAAATGAGTTTATAGGTTGAAGGAAGAAGATGGAGGAAAACAAAGGTACAAAGCTAGACTTCTGGTGAAGGGGTTTGTACAGAAGAAAGGTATTGACTTTGATGAAATATTTTCTCATGTTTTTAAAATGACTTCAATCAGAACTATTTTAAGTCTTGTAGCAGTGGAAGATTTGCATCTTGTACAGTTAGATGTAAATACAACCTTTCTCCATGAATATTTGGAGGAAGAGATCTATATGCAGCAACCACAAGGATATGAGGTCAAAGGGAAGGAAAGATTAGTGTGCAGGTTTAATAAGAACTTGTATGTATTAAAATAGGCTCTGAGGCAGTTGTATCTAAAATTTGACAGGTTTATGTCTGAACACGGTTATACTAGATGTCACTATGATCATTGTGTTTATCTGAAAATGTAAAATGATGGAAGCTATATTATACTGTTATTGTGTGTAGATGACATACTTGTTGGAGGATCTAGCATGTAGGAAATAAATGTGCTCAAAATAAAATTGGAAAATTCATTTGCATTGAATGATTTGGGAGTTGCAATACAAATCCTTGGTATGAGAATAACTAGAGACATGAAAAATCACAAATTAAGGTTTCCTCAGAATGAGTACATACAAAAGGTGTTGAAAATATTTAACATGAAGAATGAAAAATGATGCAGCCTTAGCTGCATCTGCCCACATCATGCATATATATAAATTCAAGTCTCGTTATGCCCAAGAATTTTACAACTCCATACCAAGGTCGACTACCCTTTCATAAATATTTAAGAGAATATATTTTACTTTAACCAAAGTATAAAACTTTAAAATAGGCTTTTAAGCGGACCCTTATTATAAACTTTGGTTAATTTATTCAACCGTGGTTTGTCAACAATATCAAATCTTTTCTCTTTGGTTAAGACCCAACCATTATCCATAATACAAATAAGCCTTCCAAATTCGCTTTATTTCTATTATAATTATGATATAATAGAGCCATTCATAAACCACACTTAACCTTCATTAACTTACTTTTCTGCCTTTCTACGTGGCTTTGCACACATTTCAATGCCCCATTAGATCTTCAAATCTCCACCATTCACTTCGGTATCGATCCATTGGTTCTGTTGCATATCGCACTTAAACAAGCATGATAATTAACATTCTGAAATCATGCGATAAAGGTAGTTTTACCTTTCCTTCATGTGCTACGTGGCATCTCCTAACTACTATCGCATCGTTACAATACTTACCATTTAGCACTTTAAAGCCACACAAAAACCATTTGTTGGTTTTCAAAACCCATCTGCCATTTTGTTATGTCGTTGACTTACAATTCCTTGTTCAATCGAATCTTGGTTTCAAACATGACAAGGTTCCAAATGCCTAATCCATGCTTATGTTGTGTCTTCTCTTATTGCGGTTCCAAACATTTGTCATCAAAACACTATCATCGTGATTTTCCATGATGTCTCAGGCTTTTTAAATGTGGATTTTCTCAGGCGTGTACGCAATTCTACACAGTCTTCAAATTTAACCATAAAATATACTCATATATATACCATAACAGAAACATAATTCTTGGCGTTAAATATTATAAAATGCCTCACCTCATTTGTTCTTCTCCCCTCTACGGAGGTCGTGTTTGGATATTGAATTGTAGGGTCACGTTTAACAATTTCATGGGCATCGATACATTTTGTGATCCATGACCAGCCTTCAATATATGAAAATCCATACAGAATCCAAACAATAAGATGAGTATTTGACCTCTTTAAAATACATAGTCTCATAAAACTGTAGCTCAAATACACAATGACGGAAATTTCTTTTATTCTACCCATTTTCACCTGCATACATATATTATGTAGAAACACTAATTCACATATAAATCAACCATTCATTCCACTTCATTCATTATCAAATATTCTGTTCATTTGATCTCTTTTATTATGCAACACTCTGATTGATTCACAAATAATAACTCAATCAATTTATGCATATTCATCCAATTCATAGTCGAATGCCTCCATATATATAACCAAATAATTACAAAGATTTCTTCTCTCTGGCCTGATATTCTAAAAAGTGGCCTTTCTTCTAATTTTCCCGTAAGCTTACAACAAAAAACCCTTTTCTATCTATCTCAATCCTTAATCACTCTATATTTTATTTTTAATTCCTTGAGGCTTATCATTTTTATACAAAAGGTTTTGAAACCATTTTTGGTTTTAGATCCTCCATCTTCTCAAAAAAATCCTGAATATCCTCTAAGTCCTCATTTGACTCAACTAATCCCTAAGGATACTCTCTCATCCACAAAATCATGAAACAAATTCTAATTTAGGATTTACAATTAATTCTCAAATCTCTCATTCCCTATGGAATCTCAAATATCCTAATTCTCTCATGTTCTCTTTCGAGAACATTTACAAATTCCTCTCAATATTTAATTAATTCGTATTCTAAATATCTCTCACTAAAATCATCACTCAAAATCTTAATAATTACATTAATTTGTTACATAAGAATCCAAATTCTTAGAAAATACAAGACCCCCTATATCTATTAAAATACAAAGAATTTTCTGAGCCTAATGCTCTTGCATCAAACTCCCAAGGTTAAAAATAATCATGATCTCCCGATCATGTGCTTTTAATATTTGTCCTCCTTTTTCCCATACCTTGTTCCGTAATTTGTATTTTGTTGTTTGTTGGTTTTCTCTAGGTCTCCACACTTTATTTTTTTTTGTTGCACTAGCTATGCTTTTACAGTATGCTACTGTCTTCCTTTTGCTGCTTCTTTTTTTCTTTATTGTTGTTTTCTTTTGAGACACTTTCATCATTATCCTTCTTATCATTTCAATTTATTTGTCTAATCTATCTTCTGACTGTTAATTACCTTCATCTCTTGATTGCTGAAATTTTATTCATACTGCCGCCTTGTCATCCTTACCCTGTTGTTTTCTGCAACTGGTAACTTCTTCCTGATTTTCACTTATGACAATTTCTTTGTCTTCTTTCTTCAGAAAATTCTTGGACTGATACATATTCTGCCATTTACTGCTATCTCCTTCTCTTTGTTTTAGTTTGTTGTTGATGTCCTTTAACTCTTGCATCTCCACATTCTGCATTTCTTCAAGCTCTTTCTCTTCCATAATTACCTCTTCTTACAAGAAGTCTTGAATTCCCAACATTCTTTCCAGCAATCTAATCTCTTTGTTCCATGGATTAAATACTTCCATAGATTCTTCTTCTTCCTTCTTTACTTGGCTATTCACCCATGTTAAATTTTCTCCATCATCTGCAACAAAATATGTAATCATAAAATAATCATTAAAATTAAAATCATAAGACCTTTGTGTCTCTTCTTCCTCTGGCAACATTTCAA
The DNA here is from genome assembly GCA_034641835.2 of Pinus albicaulis. Classification (NCBI taxonomy): domain Eukaryota; kingdom Viridiplantae; phylum Streptophyta; class Pinopsida; order Pinales; family Pinaceae; genus Pinus; species Pinus albicaulis. The sequence goes on along the minus strand of CM076572.1, from coordinate 759,756,360 downwards.
TTTTCTTCTCTGAAATTTCTTCATTTGTCAGCACCTCAATTCGTTGATTCAATCTTCCCAAAGAATTCTTGAGACTGTCAGCTAGTCTCTTCTCCTCATTATCTGTTCTAAAGATTTCTCTCTATCCTTGTCCACTGTAGTGAAATCCTTCTTCTGCAATCTCCCTATCATATTCTGAATTTTCCAACAAATATTCCACCAATGAAATTTCTCTTTGACATTTCTTAAGTATTTTATCATTACTTATAATCCCTGCATTTATACACAAATTGTCAGTTTGGAAATTACATGGTTCAACAGTCTCAACTGTTTCTTCACATATCAACTCTTCAATCTGAATCTCATCTCCTTCTTTCACAAGAAATTGCTCCTGTGCTGGAACAACTTCAAATATCAATGTATTACTAAATCATTTTTGCTGCAACAAGTCACTGCTTTTCTCATTCAAGGGACATTCTCTATCATTCTTTACTTCAAAGTATTTGTCTTCTGAAAGATACTCTTTCATACTTTAGACAGCTTCAAAATATTTCTCATCCTCTGCAAAACCTGTAATCATATCAAAATCATTAGTTACAAAAATACAAGGCTTTACATCCTTTCGCTAATATGAACTTGCCCAACAGTTCAGGAAATCATCAATAATTTCTTTTTCAGCAAGGTAAACTTCTTGCTGTCTTGAATTCTCAAAATAATTCATAAGATCTTTCACAGATCTCCAATCTTCATCTTCACCTATAATTTCACCCTGTTTTGGTCTACAAATGGAAAATTCCATTTCCGACTTTGTTTCTCTGATTTGTTCTATCAATTGTTTCACTTGTTTTTGTTGTAGCCTTCTCTGTAATTTATACCACTTCACTGTTTTTTTCCTCAAGACCCAACCTTGTCTTTGGTATTCTTCTATCATCATCTTTAATTTATTAAATTGTTCTCATATCTCAACAATATCTTTGTCATGCCCCTCTTGACTCATTTGTTTCCTACAGATTTCTTTAACACCCTTCTTCTTCATCTTGTAGCTTTCTTCTAAACCTTGTACATAACTTTCCATAGTCATCTTTTCTTTTGTATGAGTTTCTGCACATGCAACCAATCAACTTCCTACTGAGTTGACCTTCGTACCAAGCTTCTCCTCTACCTGGTCTTCATGTTCTCTCCTTTTCAGAACTTGTATTGAGCAATCTTTCTCTCTTCTCTGGTTGTTTCACTCACTTCAAGGTCCTGCTACAATTTCTAAGAACTTTCAAAAGTTATTCCTACAGTCATACTGCTGCAATTTTTTTTTTTTGCCAACTTTCCACTCCTTTTAATCTATTTTGGTCTTGCTCAGAACCCCTACTATGACTATAAATAGTCATCTTCTTCTTTCTATCTCTATGTTTTAATCATTCACTCCCTCACTATGAGCTGTTCAAGCCTCTGCAACAGCAAGTCCTTCTTGCTACCACTTACCTCACCAAGTTTTTTTCTGGACTTGGGATTTTGGAAAGTATGGTTCTCTATCTATGGAACCTCCTTGAGCTTTCTTCTGCTCCCATTAAGAACACAACTGTCCTTTTTATCTAATTTCTTCAAGGTTCTACCACATTCTTCTTTCACTTAGAAATTCTTACCAGTTTTCTTCATCACTTCTTCTTAAAGTTTTATCTTCCTTTGTTGAGATATTTCATCTTGTCTGCAACCTAAATTATACAACCACAATCTTCAAACCAGATTAATTAAAACACATTATCTCACTTCAATATCTCTGCATGACCTTGTTCTCCCATTCACTTGCACTTTCATTGGACTATTCCCATTTATTTCTACAAATGTCTGTTATATTTCAATTTATGTGTATCTGCTGCTTATCATATTTAAAATCTGATCTCCTATTACTTCTTCCATCACACATTTATTCTTTACAATGCTAATTTAATGAAAAAAAAAACTTGAACCTTCAAAAGAGGTTTTTTTTTTTTCCCATCTCTGATACCACACTGACGCAGCCTTAGATGCTTCTGCCCAAATCATGCATATATATAAATTCAAGTCTCGTTATGCCCAGGAATTTTACAACTCCATACCAAGGTCGACTACCCTTTCATAAATCTCTGAGAGAAGATATTTTACTTTAACCAAAGTATAAAACTTTAAAACCTTTTAAGAGGACCCTTATTATAAAATTTGGTTAATTTATTCAACCATGGTTTATTAACAATACAGAAATATTTGATCTTTGGTTAAGAGCCGACCATTATCCATAATACAAATAAGCCTTCCAAATTCGCATTATTTCTATTATAATTCTGATATAATAGAGCCATTCATTAACCACACTTAACCTTAATTAACTTACTTTTCTTCCTTTCTACGTCGCTTTGCACACATTTCAATGCCCCATTAGATCTTCAAATCTCCACCATTCACTTCGGTATCGATCCAATGGTTCTGTTGCATATCGCACTTAAACAAGAATGATAATTAACAATCTGAAATCATGCGATAAAGGTAATTTTACCTTTCCATTGCGTGCCACGTGGCATCTCCTAAATACTATCACACCGTTTCAATACTTACCATTTACCACTTTAAAGCCACGCGAAAACCATTTGCTAGTTTTCAAAACCCGTCCACCATTCTGTTGTGCCGTTGACTTATGGTTCCTCGTTCAATCGAATCTTGTTTCCAAACATGACAAGGTTCCAAATTCCTAATCCATGCTTCTATTGTGTCTTCTCTTATCGCGGCTCCAAACATTTGTCATCAAAACACTATCATCATGATTTTCCATGATGTCTCAGGATTTTTTAATGCGGATTTTCTCAGGCGTGTACAAAATTCTACACAGTCTTCAAATTTAACCATAAAATATACTCATATATATACCATGACAGAAACATAATTCTTGGCGTTAAATATTATAAACTGTCTCACCTCATTTGTTCTTCTCCCCTCTATGCAGTTCGTTTTGGATATTGAATTGCAGGGTCACGTTTAACAATTTCATGGACATCGATCCATTCTGTGATCGATGACTGGTCTTCGATATATGCAAATCCATACATAATCCAAACAATAAGATGAGTATTTGACCTCTTTAAAACACATTGTCTCATAAAACTGTAGCTCAAATACACAATGATGGAAATTTATTTTGTTCTGCCCGTTTTCACCTACATACATATATTATGCAGAAACAATAATTCACATATAAATCAACCATTCATTCCACATCATTCATATTCAAATACTCTGTTCATTCGATCTCTTTTATTATGCAACACTCTGATTGATTCATAAATCATAACTCAATCAATTTATGCATATTCACCCAATTCATAGTCAAATGCCTCCATATATATAACTAAATAATTACAAAGATTTCTTCTCTCTGGCCTGATATTCTAATCAGTGGCCTTTCTTTAATTTTCCCGTAAGCTTACAACAACAAACCCTTTTCTACCTATCTCAATCCTTAATCACTCTATATTTTATTTTTAATGCCTTAAGGCTTATCATTTAAAAAAAAAAATGTTCTGAAACCATTTTTGGTTTCAGATCCTCCATCTTCTCAACAAAATCTTGGATATCCTCTAAGTCCTCATTTGACTCAACTAATCCCTAAGGATCCTCTCTCATCCACAAAATCATGAAACAAATTCTAATTTAGGATTTAAAATTAATTCTCAAATCTCTCATTCCCTTTGGAATCTCAAATATCCTAATTCTCTCATGTTCTCTTTCGAGAACATTTACAAAATTCCTCTCAATATTTAATTAATTCCTATTCTAAATATCTCTCATTAAAATCATCACTCAAAATCTTAATAATCACATTAATTTGTTACATAAGAATCCAACTTCTTAGAAAATACAAGACCCCATATATCTATTAAAATACAAAGAATTTTCTGAGCCTAATGCTCCTGCATCACAAAACCAGTTAGTACACCTTTGGCTAGCCATTTAAAACTTAGTAAGGAGATGTGCCCCAAGACCCAAGAAGAAATGGATTATATCTCTAAAGTTCCATATGCATTAATAGTTGGAAGCTTAATGTATGCAATGGTATGCACATGCCCTGATATTACACATGATTTGGGAGGTGTAAGCAGGTACATGAACAATCCAGGAAAATAACATTGGATGGAAGTGAAATGGATTCTTAGATATTTGAGAGGTACCAAAAATCAAGCATTATTCTTTGGTGGTTCAAACATTTCTCTACAGGGATATGTTGAGGCAGATATGGTAAGTGACAGAGATAACAGGAGGAGCACTATAGGGTATGTATTTACTGTAGGTGGAAGAGTTTTCAGTTGGGTTTCAAACATGCAAGGTGTTGTTGCACTTTCAACAACAAAAGCAAAGTATCTTGTTGCTACATAAGATAGTAAAGAAATGATTTGGTTACAAAGTTTTATGGATGGATTGGGTAAGAAGCAGAAAATGGGAAGGTTATACAATGACAGCCAGAGTGCCATTCATCTTGAAAAGAACTCAAAATTTCATTCTAGGACTAAACACATACATCTTAAGTACCATTTCATACGGTCATTGTTCGAAGATGGTGAGTTTAAGCTGGAAAAGATACACAATAGCCATAAACCTACAAATATGTTAACAAAAGTTGTAACCAGGGAGAAAATGTGATTCTCCTAAGTTTCAATTGGTCTTCAAGTATTATGATGAATATGAGAAACAACCAAGTCCAAAGTAGAGTCATTATCCATCAAATGAAGTAGCATTGGAGTTGCTACAATCAGACTCCAAGTGGGATATTTTTGGGTGTGGAGCCTGGTTTTCTTATTTATTTAGATGTATTGTCGTGTTGTATCCCTATTCTTAACGGGGAGGAAACGCCGCCCCTCGTTTGATCACCGTCAGGGGGGTACAAGGGGGACAACGATTAAATTTCCTTGTAAAATATTGTAATTTCGTAGTCAATCTAGGCCATTCATTAGGTGTATGATCTGACGGTAGAAGTTATGTTTAATTTAGGGTTTTTTTCCCTAGAAGGAAACCCCTATGTTGTATGAGGTAATTTTATTGCAGTTGTGTATCGCGTGTATATTGTGAGAGAGAAATAGAAAGGGGGACTATCACTAGAAAATTTGGCCCAATTTCCGATGGCCACTTCGTCGCTATTCCGACACATAGTCATTGCAAGAACGACAGTTCGAGGCTAGAAAAAATGTGGTTAGCCATTACATTGCAATTCTGACGCTTTGCCCAAGTGTCGCAATACTGACACCTTTTCCGACGTTTCCAAACAACTGTCGCTCTTCCGACATTTGTAAACTATTGCAATTCCGACGATATGTGGTCCGACGGTTTGAACGTCGCTCTTCCGACATTAGTAAACTGTCGCTCTTACGACGTTTGTAAACTGTTGCAATTCTGACGATATGTGGCCCGACGTTTTGAATGTCGCTCTTCCAATGCTTACAAAGCGTCGCAATATCGACTGTATGGCTTACCAAGCTTACCGACACTGTGATTAAAAAAAAAAAAAAAAATTAAACCCGTAAACATGTAACATTCCTTACAGGAAAGGTGACTGTCTGCTGATCAGAATCGACATTCAATTCGACATGGTTACCTTTGATGTAATAGTTTCAAGATGCGTTATAAAATCATATTACTTGATTACTTGATTAGTGAAGATGCGTTATAAAATCGAGGTCTTATCAATGAAATAACTAATAAGGTTCCTGAAACAGGTGACTTGATTTGATTTCCTGTGATCTTTCAGTCACTTTTGGAGGATGACGACATGATCTGTAATGGATTCAGTGTCATATCACCACTTCATGAAGCATCTTAACTAAATACACCAATTTTTTTTGTTAAAAGGACTTGATCCTTTCAGAGCAATATGTCCTGCCATTAATAGAATCTAAGGTTTCTGGCTAGCCCAACCTTATCTTTATGATGCCTCAATTTCCTCCAGAGTCTTCCCCTTGGTTTTAGGCACACACAACACCACAAAGATGAACGTAAAGATATTAAAGAGAGCATACAATGAGAATGTTCCTGTAATGGATAACAAAAATATCTACTTTAGTTAGGGATCCCAAACTGATGATCAAAACGCGTTGAAAAAATAATTCTAGATGCTGCAACGGGAAATTGCAGTATAACCAGTTCTCAAAAGCAACAAATTTACCTACAGTGCTCCACTCTAAAATCAAATTGATAGTCATTGTTACTGCCTAGGAAAGGGCCCAGTTGGCCAAAGTTGCCACACTACCAGCGATTCCCTTGACATTAGTAGGAAGTATCTACAATAGAGTAAAGTAGAAAACTTATAATTGATGGGGAACAGAGCATAATAAAAAATAGTAATTGATTGACATCCACATAATAGAACGGAAACGCAATCTATTTGGTAGTAAGCTCGATTTTCAGAACATCATAAAGGCCCAAGTTCAACATTACCAGTTACATCCACTCATGATTAGATTCCATATTTTGTTTGCATGTGAGTGATTCCTCGAGAAATGGAAGTCATGATAACTGGTTGGCAAGTGCCACCAGTTTACCACAGGACCATGTCCACTTCTTCGATTATCACAAATATTTTATGGCGGTAAGCCTCAATTTTCTCAATTGAAAATTACCCCCATACACATATAATCTGGAGTCCTCTCCAAGAATTCTTCTCAAGTGAAGTTGGAGAAGGCACATTACCTCAGACATAATAATCCATGGGATGGTTCCCATACCCAGGGAGAAGGCGATAATGTAAGCCTGCCAAGGAACACCACCAATTGAAATTAAGTTAAGAAAACCATGAGGCATTTCTATTATGAAAATGATGACTGCAATGAAGACATAAACGTGAAGTTCGTAGGTAATTTGAATCCAAAGCCTACCAAGAGACCAATTAAAGCCAAAATACTGGCTATATGGGAAACTGCTGACATGTGGATCTGTGATGCAGGGGCATCTGAGCCGATTAGAATCTGTCTGTTTAATTCTGGTTTAATTATAGTTTGGACTTATGGGTTAATGCTGTCAAGTTATATGATCAACTATCGATCATTGAAAGGATCGATAGCGATCTAGGGTGACATCATAATTCACAGTAGCTGATGTGATTCGTGATTGCTTGCGAACTGTGAGTTACTACAGATTATGGCGGAGTAAATTGGCACTAGAACATATGAGCTGGATCTACATTCATGTTGGATCGTTAATTGAGTGTGCAATAGAATCACAGGGGAGCTCTGCGCTCTTTTGGAACCTGCGGAAGAGAAGCGGAGATTATTTTAGCCACAGAGATAATTCCTCGTTTGATGCGTTGGGTGTAAGCCAGAGGAAGGTGGTTTTGAAAACCCAAACCACCGATGTCGCACCGCTTTTGAGTCAGGGGCGGTTTTACAAAATAAAATGTGATCCTATCACATTGAGCCACGTCACAAGCTCGATACTGCCAATTTTGCAGTTTTTATTTGTGTTAAAGCCCGTCCTCTAAAAAGTGCGACTACCATCCGATCGAACATGGATGTGGATTGATGGTCATCGCACAATTCAAATAGCTCGGGTTTAAAACAATGGTGGACCCATTATGTTATACGATGTGGTTAAATTCTTTTGAATCCCAAGGATTTTAATGTTATTACATATGAAGTTTTATTGATGGTTGAGTTTGGATTTACATTGACAAAGGTTTAAAATATGGATTGAGGACTATTGAATGAACAACAAAGGGTTCATTTTTATAAGGATGCAACTTAATATTACATTGCCGAAGACTGAAACCTTGGGTTTTAAGGTGAATAGAGGTGAACCAGTGTTGGTTGGCTCAAGACCATTAAACGTTGTTTTATGGTTTTATGTACTTTTGATACATGTGTGTAAGCATGTAAGTGCACCGTAGAGGCAGAGTGGGCCCATAACCATAGGTCCCAGGATCGGTTTTCAAATTATGAATCTGCAGTTTTAATATAAATTTGAGGTTGCAGGTTCATGTGATTACATGAAAGGAGAACCTGCTTATAGTGGGTTTCACTCTCCATCAATCTGCAAGAAGGAATGAGTAAATTAGATCAAACTTAGATATCATGATCTAGCACCCACCCAGTTTTCATATTGGTTCCAAACACATATATAGACACTTAGAACTAGCTAGTTGATGTTTTCCCACTCTTATTGTCAGAGAATAAAGGAATGATCTGCAAGAAGGAATGAGGAAATTAGATCAAACTCATATATCATGATCTAGCACGCACCTAGTTTTCATATTGGTTCCAAACACATATATAGACACTTAGAACTAGCTATTTGATGTTTTCCCACTCTTATTGTTAGAGAATAAAGGTACTATTAGAGAATAAAGGAGTGAAATTTGCTGTAGTAAGCCAGCCAAAATACAAAAAATATCCATATAATAATTGCATGATTTAATTTAAAAAAAAAACATCATAAAATGAAAAATGCAAAAACTCAACGAAGACAAACCCAGTTCAGAGTGAAATTTAGCGGAAGTAACATGTGTCCTTGGATTCCTTAAATCCCACCAAGCAAGGCTTCCATCCTCGTACTTGTCAATGCCACACCAGAAGGTGAACAAAATATAAGATTCACATAAACACCAGAAGGAGAATAAAATATAAGATTCACATAATGTTGTAATGTTGCACAACCTTCATTAGAGGAAGTATAATGTTGACAATTAGGGATAAGAACCTTGCCAAACCTTTAGGTAAATAAATATATGAATGGCTACATGTTCGAAATTAGGGTGGAGAACCAAAGAGGGTAGTGACCCTAACTACGATCTTTTGGGTTGAAATATGCTTGTCAGCACTACACAAGGAAAGAGAGCCAACAATGTTCCAAGTACAAAATTAAAGAACATGTTGAGCTGTGACATTGGAGTTAAATAATGAGCACACATACTTAAAACCCAAGCCCTAGTAAGAATTCATAAAAATCCCTATAGCTTCCCAATTCCAAATACACCATTTGTTAATTGCATTGTCATCCAACATTCTATGCAAAAATACAATATCAGAGAGAAATTGAAGTAATCCAAATCTTCAGAAGACAATTTAACATTACAACCCCTCTCCCTACAAAATCAACTACACTTGAGAAGGTTCAAAGGGAACATTTCCCCCAATCTCTATTAATATCGTATCAAAAATATGGGTCACAGATGATAGAGAATCGACATAAGCCCCTTTGGGTGGTGGAGCAAGCACTAGATCCTCTTGAGATTTGCAAACCACATTAATAGTTAGCTACTCAATCATACAAGGCAAACCCAAAACCACATTCTAAATGTACCCATAAAGTGAAGTGTAATGTTATATTAAAAAAAACATCCAGTAAAACCCTTATAGCAGAAACCACTTACCAGATATCAACCTTCTGTTGTTTGTGAAAAATACAGCAGTTAATGAAAATGGGGAGGTTTCTAGCCAAGAGGATTCGGATTTGAGCTTCTGGCAGGAATGAAGTTGATCTACATTACTACCACCACCACTTGCTGAGGTAACATCAAGGGAAAATCGCCGCAGCTGTACAGGGAATTTTTTGCCATGCTTAGAGTTCATGAGAACCAGGCTGTGTACAATGTTTCCATGAGAAATGTTATATATTTCAGACCTATAATCATCTATATCTCATAACCAAGATAGTGTAGAAGAAAATAGCGAATTTGAATGGAATAAAACAAGGTAAATACCAATCTGATTCTTCCAGAAGAAGAGAGCATTCTTCCATAATCGATTTCTCTTCAAATCTCCCACAGATTTCTAAACATTGGCAAAACTCGAAATATCTCCACTAGCTACTATGGCTTTCGAGCCATTAATGGACTGTGGCTGCTTTAGGGTTTCAGAGCGTCCATGCTTCTGCAAGAATCTAAAAAAAAGCAAGCATCATAGGGAAAAATGGAATCATGGGAAAGAAGGCATAAAGGTCAAACAAGCTGAGCGGGAAAAAAAAATGAATAGGTCGATTAAGAAAAATTGAATAGGTGGAATAGGGCGCATGGGTAAGGTAATTAGGCTAATTTGTTGGAATTTAAAAAAATAGGCCAAGGTAGGGATCTTTAATCATGTATTAATGCTATCAATTGATTAATTATGATTAATCATATATTAAATATATCAATCGATTAATTAGGGGACTTTAATCATGTATGAATTGATTAATTATGAATTAGTAAATTTAATTAAAATTGTTTTATATATTTATTGTAAACTGTTGTAATATTTTACAAAATAAACTTATTTTATTTTATTTAAAAACAATTTATCAATATTTTTGGTTTAAAAATCATTACTATATCATTAATTGAACGTAGGCCAAGGAATTATGTGATTGATTGAAACTATGACATGATATCATATGACAATTTCCCACTCAAACATTAGTGAATAATTTATTTTATTTAAATTATTTTATATATTTATTGTAAACTGCTGTAATATTTTACAAAATAAACTTATTTTATTTTATTTAAAAACAATTTATCAATATTTTTGGATATAAAAATCATTACTTATAATATTCATTGTAATTTTTCATTGTAATTATTATTTATAAGTAATAAAAAATATTAATAAATATAATATTTTTAGGTAGAATAATTACTTTCATCATACTTTACAAGTTCCTTCAAAATTACTTTCATTATTACCATAATTATTCAACTTCATTAGTTGATTGCCAATATTTTCTTCCTTATTTGAATCATCCTTAAATAGACCTTATAGTAATTTTCATAATGTTCGTGTATGGAGATAATTCTATGATTCCACAACCATTTTCCATAGAGTTTTTCATTCAATGGATACCCTTAGAGTACCAAGTTATGAATATTCCAACATCTTCCATATGTTCTAAAATAAGCGGCATCTTCTTATTGATTTCTTACACTTGTTGTGACACTTCCACTCAACCACCTGAAGTATTTAGCTAGCACTTCTTTTGTGTTCATCTCATTATTCCAAGCTGGTCATAATCACATGAGTTACCATCAATTATCATCATTACAAATTTTGCAAGTTTTTCCTAAAATTTACTAATTAGTCTACAAACACATGGTAATAATGGCATTACCCACAAACACATGATACCCTCATAACCTAGTATTGTGTGCTAGGAAGGCTTTCCAAAGAAGTTGGCTGGCATCACTATGACACTATTACGGAATTAGAAGGGAAGAGAAAGGCAAAGGCTCAGGTATCATATGAGAGAAGGAAGGCGCAATTGGAAAAATTGAGATCAAAAGCAGTGGATTTAGCCAAAAAGAAGCTTGCCCCAGAGATGGATAAGATAAAACTTGACAGCATATTGGTCAATTTCCTTGACCCTTTATTGGTTATTTAGAAGGAGTATGAATACACCACTGTTAATATCAAGGTAACCGGCCCCTAGCAGATCAAGGGCTACAAGTTGTAGTTTTCGTCTAAACATCAACATACCACAACCATGCTTACAACCATAAGCCTTCTCACATTCATGATCTAATTATATAGTGAATTAGACAGAAGTAAGAAAAAAATTACTTCTTCAAAGCTAATTCGAATTTGGAGAGCTTAGCTGGGGATTGGGGGTTAAGGGTTAGGGATTTAGAGGTTATAGGTTTAGGGTTTAGGGGATTAAATGGGTTAGGGGTTTAGAGGTTTATGGTTTAGGGGTTAAATGGGTTAGGGGTTAAGGGGTTATAGGTTTAGGGTTTAGGGGGTTAGGGGATTTAGCAGTTAAGGATTTTAGGTGTTATAAGTTAGGGGATAATGGGGTTAGTTTTTAGGGGTTAAGGGTTTAAGGGGTTAGGGTTAAGGGTTTAATGGTTTAGGGTTTAAGGGGTTAGGGGTTAAGGGTTTATAGGTTTAGGGTTTAGGGGGTTAAGTGGGTTAGGGGTTAGGGGTTAAGGGTTTAGAGGTTTATGGTTTAGGGGTTAAATGGGTTAGGGGTTTACTAGAGGTTTAGGGGGTTAAATGGGTTAGGTGTTAAATGGGTTAGGGGTTTACTAGAGGTTTAGGGGGTTAAATGGGTTAGGGGTTGGGAATTAGTGTTTAAGGGGTTAGGGGTTAAGATGATAGTTTCATTGGTCTCTGTTTGTGCACATTTTAACCTTCCCAACAAGGTGGAATTAACCCAATTGTAGGTCCCAATATGTTATGATATAGATTAACTCTAGATATATATGAGAAGGAATAACCAATACTCCTTCTGAATAACATAGTGAGGTGCTCTTGACCCGAGTATTCAGATTTCAGGCAATTGTACTGTTCTATTTGAGATGGAATGGCATTATTCTCTTGAATTGTATGATTTTCAACAAAGCTACTATAAACTGAGTTTATGGGAATCATCTTGAATTTTAGGATTTCCAGTGAACCTAATATTGACTGAATAAAGTACAGGGACAAGTTATATTTGTTAAATCATTTGTTGAGTATAGATTGCTACTGCTCATAGATGAGGTTTGCAAGGCTATGACACTAAGGATCCAATTAGGATTGTGGGCCAAAGGAAAAGGTTTGTGGTTTCACAACATTGAGGAGCCACAATCTAAATAGTGGCCTACAATGGGATCCTTGCACAAAAATCCAGAAAGTGTTGTCATGTTGTTTCATATTGCTTTCATGGATTCTTGTCAGAACCACAAAAATGTTTAATGGCTACATGTAATTGTGACATGCAAGAGGCACGATTCCTGTGTAGATGCCTTTTTATGTGATGCCAACAATAATACTTGTTGATGCAGACACTTAAAACACTCTTGTAATTATGCATGAGCCAGAGTTAGTGCCTTGTCTTAGATCAAGGCTAAATGATCACTTTAGGATCTAGGCTACTGTGCACATAGTAACTAAAGGGATATTATTGAAACCCACAAAAGTATTATAGGTGCTTTTATATAGGTTTTCTTGTGTTCTCATTGGTTAGTTATGGGTAAATGACAATAAATTAAGAGAAGTTATAGGTACTTTTATAGAAATAGGTGTTCTTGTGCTCTCATTAGTCATTCAGAAAAAAACTAAACGACACAGCTGCAAGTCGAAAATTGTCATTCAGACAAAATTATTATGGCCTCGTTGGACAATTCCTAAAATAAATGCTTTTAATGTTTTCTAACAATTTCAGCAATTTTGGCGCTGCAATAATCAGACAACAATGATGACATTTTCGATAATGAAAATTAAATAAAGATGAATGAGCTTCTCTTGGTTTCAAGAATAATTTATTTTGTACTGAACAAGGCCAACCACTTGAACGTGGAAGCTCATATGGCCCCTCCCATCTCCCTCACATCACTCTCATTTTCCGAATACCCAATCTATGAAATAGAATACGAACAAACCAAAAATTAATTATTAAGGTTGTAAACAAAATTTTCAATATGTGTGTAATATAAATACGTAATTTTAGTTTAGCCTGTACAATAGTAAGGCAATTATTTATTGGTTTGAAATAATAAACAACATGCAATAAACCCACATAATTATTAAATTATTTAAAGACAATAATACCTGCATATTAAAATAAAAAGTTATAACATACCAACTCATACTCGAGCATAACATCTGTATCAATAATCAGGTTCTGTATCTTCTTGATCTTCATCCAACTGATCGACATCTATACCAACATCTGATTCAGAAATGGTATTGAAATTATCGACCACGTCATCATCACCATCAATTATGTCATTTTCAATAATATCCTCATCGACATCATCATCAATAATTGTTGCCTCGTCTCCTACGCCTGGTTCATCTTCTAATATATCTTCTTCGTCTATCAATGCATCTTCCTGCTCATCTGCCACTGCATCATCTTCTTATTGATCAATATCATCTTCTTCCTCTACATTATACTCTACTAGCCTTCCTCTTGGATCATATCTAATAGAAAATGACCATCCGTTCTCACCTGGAACCTCTGAGTAAAAGACTTGTTCGCATTGGCTTGGAAAAACATAGCGATATTTTCCTGCTTCAAACTGTGATTTTTTAACCATTGGAAATCCATTGTCATGTTGAATAAGAGTTCTATCATCATCACGTACATTCATTCGTAGCCTATACCATTTGACGTCAAACAAAACTATTTTGAAGGAATTAAAGTCACACTCAACTATATCATCTAAAAACCCATAATATCTATTTTCAAAGTCTTGAGGATGTCTTTCACTCTTGGAGGAAACATTAGTGACCTGGAATACTGCATTTATCCCACTATCATAAGTTTGCGGGCACAACTTAGCAAATTTGATACGGTCGCCCTCAACCGAAATGACCCTACCTAAATGCGTTTGGGCGGGCGCCCTCAACCGAAGCGACCTGACCCGAACGCATTTGGGCAGGCACCCTCAACCGAAACGACCCAACCCGAACGGGTTTGGGTGGGCACCCTCAAACGAAATGGCAAACGGGCCACATGAACGTGCACAAGGCACCCATGCAGTCACAACTTAGAAAATTTGATACGACCACCCTCAAATGAAACGACTCGACCCGAACGGGTTTGGGCAGGCGCCCTCAAACGAAACGACACGTGGGCGTGCCTGACCGAACGAAGGCACAAGCGAGCAAAAGACAAACGGGCTGCACGAATGTGAACAAGGCACTCGTGCGGTCACAACTTAGCAAATTTGAAATGGATGCCCTAAAACGAAACGACTCGACCCGACCCAAACACATTTGGGCGGGTGCCCTAATCACATGGCGCGCCTGACTCAACGAAGGCACAAGAGAGAAAATGAAAAACGGGCTACATGAATGTGTACAAGGCACCAATGTGGTCACAACTTAGCAAATTTGATACGACCACCCTCAACCGAAACGACCTAACCCAAACGTGTTTGGACGGGCGCCCTCAAACGAAACGACCCGACCCGAATGCATTTGGGCAAGTGCCCTCAACTGAAACGACCCGACCCAAATGGTTTTGGGCGGGCGCCCTCAAACGAAACGACAAACGGGCCGCACGAACGTGCGCAAGTCACCCGACCGAACGATGCCAAAAGGGAGCAAACGGAAAACGGGCTGCCCGAATGTGCACAAGGGACCCAGGTGGTCAAAACTTAGTAAAACTAATACGAGCGCCCTCGAACGAAACGGTCCGACCAGAACGCCCCCAGTTGGGCGCCGACCTCACATGGCGCGACACGACGCACCCGAACGAACGTCGATGCCACAAGGGAGCAAACAGCAAACGAGCCGCCCGAATGTGCATAAGGCACCCGTGCGGTCACAACTTAGCAAAACTAATATGGGCACCCTCCAACGAAATGGCCAGACCCAAACACGCCCGGTCGGGTGACCTCGCACGGCGCGACATGGCACGCCCAACTGAATGATGCCACAAGGGAGAAAACGGCAAACGGACTGCCTAAACGTGCACAAGGGACCTGGGCAGTCACAACTTAGCAAAACTGATACGGGTGCCCTCGAACAAAACAACCCGACCGGAACGCACTTGGTCGGGCACTGACCTCACACGGCGCAACACGACGTGCCCAAACGAATGTCGATGCCACAAGGGAGAAAACAACAAATGAGCCACTCGAACGTGCATAAGGCACTCGGGTAGTCACAACTTAGCAAAAATGATACGGGCGCCCTCGAACGAAACGACCCGACCCGACCCGAATGCGCCTAATTGGGAAACCTCACACGGCATGACACGGCGCACTCGACCAAACGACGCCACAAGGGAGCAAATGAAAAACGGGCCGCTCGAACGTGCGCAAGTCACTCGGGCGGTCACAACTTAGCAAAACTGATACTGGCGACCTTGAACAAAACATCCCGACCCAAATGTGCCCGTTTGGGCGACCTCATAGTACGCCGTGACACGACGCGCCAGACCGAATGATGCCACAAGGGAGCAAACGGAAAACGGGCCACCTGAACGCGCACAAGGCACTTGGGCGGTCACAACTTAGCAAAACTAATACGAGCGCCCTCGAACGAAACGACTGACCTGGACGCGCCCGATCGAGTGAAATCACATGGTGCGACACGACGCACTTGACTGAATGATGCCACAAGGGAGAAAATGGAAAACGGGCCACCCGAACATGCACAAGGCACCCCGATGGTCACAACTTAGCAAAACTGATACGGGCGCCCTCGAACGAAACGACTTGACCCGACTTGAATGCGCCTAGTCGGGCGACCTCACACGGCGCGACACGACACACCCGACCAAATGATGCCACAAGGGAGAAAACGACAAACGGGCCACCCGAATGTGCACAAGGCACCCAGGTGGTCACAACTTAGCAAAACTGATACGGTCGCCCTCGAATGAAACAACCCGACCTGAACGTGCCCGGTCGGGCGACCTCACACGACGCGACACGGTGCGCCCGATCGAATGATGCCACAAGGGAGAAAACGAAAAATGGGCCACTCGAACGTGCACAAGGCACCCAGGTGGTCACAACTTAGCAAAACTGATACGGGCACCCTTGAACGAAACGACCCGACTCGACCGAACGATGCCACAAGGGAGCAAATGAAAAATGAGCCGCCCGAACATGCACAAGGGACCTAGGAGGTCACAACTTAGCAAAATTGATATGGGCACCCTCGAATGAAACGGCCTAACCCGAATGTGCCTGGTCGGGCGACCTCACACGGCGCGACCGAACAAACGATGCCACAAGGGGGAAAACGGAAAACGGGCCACTCGAACATGCACAAGGCACCTGGGTGATCACAACTTAGTAAAACTGATATGGGTGCCCTCGAACGAAATGGCCCGACCTGAATGCACCCGGTCGGGAGACCTCACACTACATGACACGGCGCGCCCGACCATGGTTGGGGGCACACATTAAAAGTGAACCAAGGAGTGAGCGCATCACGTCTTTAATATTTTATGAAACTCCTTAGAAGTCCCATCATAACCACCTTCCATATTAATCACAATGTGATATGTCAACTAAAGATATCTTATTATGTTGCTCCAACCATTCAAAAAGGGGACCCAAGTTAGATTATTATTTATTAAAGGAGAGGCCAAAGAAATTAATTTACAAACATGGCGCGCCTGAATGAACGATGCCAGAAGGGAGAAAACGACAAATGGGCCACCCTAATGTGCACAAGGCACTCGGGCGATCACAACTTAGCAAAACTGATACGGGCGCCCTCGAATGAAACAGTCTGACCCGACCCGAACGCGCCCGGTCAGGCGACCTCACACGGTGCGACATGACGTGCCCAAACGAATGATGCCACAAGGGATAAAATGGAAAACGGGCCACCCGAACGTGCACAAGGCACCCGGGTGGTCACAACTTAGAAAAACTGATACGGGCGCCCTCGAACGAAACGACCTGACCCGACCCAAACGCGCCTAGTCGGGCGACCTCACACGGCGCGACACAGCGCACCCGACCGAACGATGCCACAAGGGAGAAAACGGAAAAAGGGCTACCCGAATGTGCACAAGGCACCCGAGCGGTCACAACTTAGAAAAACTAATATGGGCGCCCTCGAACAAAACGGCCCGACCCGACCCGAACGCGCCAGGTCGGGTGACCTCACACGGCGCGACATGACGTGCCCGAACGAATGATGCCACAAGGGAGAAAATTGCAAATGGGCCACCCGAACATGCACAAGGCACTCGGGCGGTCACAACTTAGCAAAACTGATACGAGCGCCCTCAAACGAAATGGCCCGACCCGAACACCCCCGGTCGGGCGACCTCACACGACGCGACATGAAACGCCCAACCGAATGATGCCACAAAGGAGAAAATGACAAACGGGCTGCCCAAACGTGCAGAAGGCACCTGGGCAGTCATAACTTAGCAAAACTGATACGGGCGCCCTCGAACGAAACAACCCAACCGGACCCAAACGTGCTCGGTCGGGAAACCTCACACGGCGCGACACGACGCGCCCGACCGAACGATGCCACAAGGGAGAAAATGGCAAACGGGAGAAAATGGCAAACAGGCTGCCCGAACGTGCACAAGGCACCTGGGCAGTCACAACTTAACAAAACTGATACGAGCGGCCTTGAACAAAACGACTCGACCCGAACATGCTCGGTCGGGCAACCTCACACGGCACGACACGACGCGCCTGACCGAACGAATATGCCACAAGGGAGAAAACAAAAAATGGGCCGCCTGAACGTTAATACTTGCACCAGGCACCCGGGTGGTCACAAATAAGCAAAACTGATATAGGTGCCCTCAAACAAAATGGCCCGACCCGAATGCGCCTGGTCGAGCGACCTCACATGGCACGACACGGTGCGCCCGACCGAACGATGCCACAAGGGAGCAAATGGAAAACGGGCTACTCGAATGTGAACATGGCACTCAGGCAGTTACAACTTAGCAAAATTGATACAAGCGCCCTCAAATGAAACAACTTGACCCAAACGTACTCGGTGGGCGACCTCACACGATGTGACACGATGCCACAAGGGAGAAAACAACAAACGGGCCACCCGAACGTGCACAAGGCACCCTGGTGGTCACAACCTAGAAAAAATGATACGGGCGCCCTTGAAAGAAGCGGCCCAAGCCGAACACGTCTGGTCGGGCGACCTCACATGGCGCATGTGCACAAGGCACCCAGATGGTCACAACTTAGCAAAACTGATACGGGCACCCTCGAACGAAATGGCCCGACCCAAACGCGCCCAGTTGGGTGACCTCACATGGCACGACACGATGTGCCTGACCGAACGAATATGCCACAAGGGAGAAAACAAAAAACAGGCCTATGGTGTATGACTGCAAGTGAAGCCACCCGATGGTGTATGACTGTGAGTGTTTTTGTGGTCGGTAGGCCTAGCTGATTCACAACCTCTGCTGAAATGAGGTTCTTTTGGCTCTTTTTTTTGACAATGAACTGCAGCGGAGAACCCTTCACCCACATCTATGAGTGGAAGAGGCGATCCCCCTCCTCTGGATCTTCGGGCTCATCCTTATGGATCTTGGTGGTAGTAACAGTGGCACTGGGCTCTGCATCAATCATATGCTTTCCTTTGTCATTCCCCTTATTGGGTTCTGACTTAGAATCAGAGCATGCATCTTGTTAGCACTCATTTTTTCACCCTCGAAAGTTGTCTTTCATGATCATTTTTTGGCTATGATTCCTTATGCCTTCACTATATTCACCATTTTCCGTTGTTATCATATACCTTGATTTTTCTAAAAAGCCCTAAATTACCCCAATTTGGCCATTTGCATGCTAAAATATATGAAATCCTATTTTTCCTAAACTACCTTAATGATTGTCCTATCTATTTCCCTCTTTTGCCATTTTTTGTAAAAAATCTCAAAATGCCCTAATCCTATCGTATTCTAGCTTATTTTATTGGGAAAATAAAAGAGTGTATATCAATTTTATATTTAATATAGAATTGTTCGTATTCTAGCTTATTTTATTGGGAAAATAAAAAAGTGTATATCAATTTTATATTTAATATAAAATTGTTTATATTTTTAATAAAATTGTGGGCTTTTTACAAATTGTTTATATTTTTAATAAAATTGTGAGATTTTTACAAATTGTTTATATTTTTAATAAAATTTTGGGCTTTTTACTCCTAATAAAAAAGTGTATATCAATTTTATATTTAATATAAAATTGTTTAAATTTTTAATAAAATTTTGGGTTTTTTTACAAATTGTTTATATTTTTAATAAAATTGTGGGCTTTTTACTCCGTCGAGCCCCTGGCTCAGCCCAAGCACCTACACTAATCACCACAGGACCAAGGCCAAGAACCACAAGGTAAACCACAACCAAATCCAATTCATGAGGGGAGGGGCCGAGCGCATGTGCTGAGTCCCAATTGATTGTATGAGTGTGCATAGCCTTCGGCTCGTAGTCGAAACATGTAAAACCTCAACACGTATATAAACACCAATATCACTTATACGCTCGGTGAATGTGGGATTATCCCATCGAACACCTTTGCCAGCAACCGTCGCAAGAGCGACACTCTACCACCAACCGTCGCAAGAGCGACACATTGCCACCAACCGTCGCAAGAGCGACACTTTTCCACCAATCGTCGCAAGAGCGACACTTTGCCACCAACCGTCACAAGAGCGACACATTGCCACCAACCATTGCAAGAGCGACACTTTTCCACCAACCGTCGCAAGAGTGACACTTTTCCACCAACCGTCGAAATAGCAGGACCCATCGAAAGTATTTCTCATTTTTCGTGTAGTAGGACCCATCGAAAGTATGCAACATGGGTACTCCTTGGATGGGGAATTAAATTCCGCATCCAACGAGTACTCACGCTCGAAATTTGAGTAAAAAATTTGGGAGATAAGTTGAAAATATGAATTGAAAAAGTAGTTTTTTCATTTTTCCCTCTAAAATTTGATGATGTCATCAAATCTTATTAGCTTTTTTCCACTATTATTTTATAATTTCCTTAGGAGGCCCATTTTAGACCTCAAAATTCCCGTAATGCTTACCACCTTGATCTTGCCACATGGACATGGCACATCAACACCACATTAGTATGCCACATCATAAAATACATACTTCTTGACATGTCATTTACAATGTGGAGATGTCACTTACAATATGAACATGCCCCATCAACACCATTCAACATGCCATGTCAACTCCACATCAACATCCCATGTCACCAAGTTTTTCATGCCAACATCTCATTTCTACCACTTTATCATGTGCCATTAGTATAGGAAAGAATCCGAATAAATGGGTCTCTATGCCCCAACATCTAACCTTCAAAATCTTGATACCTTGTACATGATATTGAACATTCGATACAAAAGTTCCACCTAGCTACCATTGTGCCCTTTGATATACATCATCTTGCCACCTCATCTTTCCACATGGACATGGCACATCAACACAACATTATCATGCCACATCATCAAATACCTAATTCATGAAATTTAATTTACAATGTGGAGATGTAACTTACAACATGAACATAACCGATTGACACCATGTAAACATGTCATGTCAACTCCACATCAATATGCCATGTCACCAAGTTTGTCATGTCAACATATCATTTCTACCACTTTTTAAAGTTCCATTGGTACAATAAAAAATCCTAATAAATGGATCTCTATGAGCCAACACCTAACCTTCAAAATACTGATATGGCGATACATGATACCAAACACTTGATACCTAGTCCCATCAACTGATGATTTTAAAAATTTCCATTAATTGAAAAATAATGTGGGTTTTGTTTCTATTGGGATTTTTTCTTAACATATTCCATTACGTGCTAGTAATAATAAATAATCAAGATATCGATACCCAATTTCCAAAGGCCAAATAACCCTTTCCGAATAGGCTCTTAGTGACTACTCATGTCAAGCCATGTGACCAACCGCTAAGGCTAAAGGACTCCAACTTCCTAGAATTCCCAACTCCTTTGCTGTATAAATTGTCCAATGTTAAAGGGTTGGACCTGAAATTTTAATCTTTCTGCAACAATGGCCGACAAGTCATAATCCGACGACTAATACACACCCCATTGAAAAAAAATGTTTCATTAAATATTGTAAGATCGGGCTCACTAGTGTAGATGAAATCATGATTATTATGTGTTTGTAACACCTGATGCCTAAGGATTTATAGTCAAATACTCTAGCAATCATCTCTTTTAGGGCTTAGACCCCCCTTTCAATTAATATCTAGGCCACAACTCCTATTGGAATAAGTGATTAGGGATAGGGTCGAGGCTTCCAACCACAAAATTATAAAACCTTATTCCAAGAATGTACCAAAGGTCCGAACTAACTCTGATAGGAAATAATTTTCCTAGAAATATTTTGAAGACTCAGAAGTATTCAACAACTCTAAGGACAATCCAAGACACAATCTCCAACTAGGAAACTCCTTAAAAGAAAACATAAGAATGGTTCATAGCCCAAGATTTCCAACCTTACTAAGAAAGACAAGGAGATGTCCATGGGCCAAGTTCATAACCTATCCCCATTCCTTTATGACTACAAATTCACCCTTCATACTTCCAACATTTACAAAATAGAGAGACCAATATATTGGCTTATCTTCATAGGGGAAATGTCCTCTTAATCATAGAGGAGATTTCAAGCCTTCTCATTTAGAACAATGAGACATTTATAGTTTCTCATGTACCATAACTGGCCTAAGAAGGGCCATTCACATTTATAAAATACAATAAGAGCCTTAGGTTGAAGTCAATATGTACATTCCACTTCATACTGGCATACATTTAACAACCATCATAGGCACCAAAATTCAAAGAATACCTACGATTAAAACATTTTTTCATAAAAGAAATATTTCCTATTGAATAAGCACTATTATACAATAGTTCTATAAATTCATTCATATATATTCAAAAAATATTCACAAGATATTTCAATCCATCATTACAAACATGCACAATAACTAGCATAATAATACTCATAAAGCATTGAGCAATAATAAAATTCCATTAACAAGGAAGAGGTAAACTTATCTATTTTGCTTAATATTTTTGAAAAATCAATAAGGGTGAGCCACTCTCCACCCAACCTTAGGCTTATCTACATATTCCTCGCATCTAAACACCCTTGAGAAAAATTTCAATTCCTTAAGGGAAATATTTACTCAGGGTTTAACAAGGTTCCAGGTTAAGTAGAAGACATGAATGCCACTTTCTTTCACAAATAGGATAATAAATTCTGCAATTCAAATGTTTATCCAAGTCCTCTTAATGGCATGCACAACACAAAATGGATCCCTTCAGTGATCTAATATTCCTTTGATTCTTCTCCTTTTCCCAATGCCTTACATGCCTCAATCTTAAAAAAAAAACAAAATTCCTTCCAGGCCCTCATTTCTCATATTCAAGTATTCCTCACCAATTTCTTATCTAGTTCAATAAAGATTCCAATTCCACACCAAATGGTTATCAAGAATAAGTTTCTCAATCCCATTTTTGTCCAGAGTCATACCTTCAGTGCCCACATGTGGATTAATTTTTTTTACAATTCATGGGTTCATTAATGATCATTCTCTGGTTCTCTCATACTTCCATCAATATATGTTTGATCTCTTGACTCTCCTCATTCTTAATTATCACATATTTTTTCTCTGTTTTATCCCCCAAGCATGCTACCCCCCATCATGAGAGTTCAAGTCCTCGTTGGGATGTAGGATAAACATAAGCCTATAAATGGTATGTACTCCATGCTCTATCGAAATTCAATAACCTTTCCCTCTTCTCTTATAATTTTTGGTAGTTTGGGTACTTCAACAACCACATGAGGATTCTAGTCAATTAATTTAGGTAGATAGGAAAATCCCCCACCCCCATTACAACCTTCCCCTCACTCAAGCTTCCCTCCAAAGAATCAAGATTTGTGTTGGCTTCCATCTCCTTTAGTTTCAACAATAAATATATTAAATAGAATAGTAATATTTACAAAAAATAAATTTTAGCAAAAATATCCATGTTTTCCATCCAATATTATCAATATTAATTAAATTTTGCAAAATATAGGGATTAAAAAGGGATGTTACCAGTCTCTTGAGGTGCCATTAAGTCCTTTGGTGGAACATTTATGGAAGATTGGGTAGGATTTGAGGATTAAATATTTAGTACCTATTACATATTCTACATGGATCTAGATTTTTTCAATTGCAATAGGAAAAAAGGTGAAAATAATGGAGCAATATGGCCCTTTCACTACACCACCTAGTGTAAATATATCCACAAGGTTTTGATGAGTTTGAGACATAATAAACCAATTTATGGTGGTAGGTCTAATTTGTATCTAAGTAATTCATGTGTGGCACTCCAGAATGCTCCTTATTTGGCTCTTCATTCTCCCACTTCCCTCTATCCCTCCATGTGTGGGTGCTTTCCCTTCTCAGGCTGAGTAGTAGACCATTAGCTTTTAAAATATCCTTAGATCCCTATATAGTTACTCTATATGTTTCAGGTGTTAATGAAAATAAATCATTTGCAAGACATCATGAAATATAGGACCAAAATGGTTTTAGGGGATTGCATCCATATAGTAAGTATCCTTGAGATTTTGGGAAAAATGGCCATGGTTATATTATGTGGTAAATCATTGCATCCAAAATATCTTAAAATAGGGATATTTCTTAATTGGCTTCTCATGATGGGTTATTATCATGTGTTTCATGAAATGTCTCGTGGATGGATACGATTGAAGATCATCTCTAGTGAGGCTATGTGTCATGACCTTAAGGAGACCTGCATCGATAAAGATGCACCGTGGGCTCCCAAGGTTTGAATCACCAATCCCTTTATACTTGATGGGTTTCCAAAATCATTTGTACTAGCGTATTGAACTATGTCTCACAATTATTCTTAGTTAATTTTTTGTGGAATATGAAGTTACTTAACCAATTTACAATATACAAATACAATAATATCCATAAAAATGTACAAGAGATAAATATAGAGAGGGTGGCTCACCAACCTGGTACCCAAATCATCATATATGTAATGAATTTTTTTTACAACTAATAGCCTTTTGGATTTTACATCAAAGGAAAAAAATGTGCCAAAATAAAAACATAGCCTCACTTAGGTTGAACCCAAAAATCTTGTCAAACTCCAAAATTTTGGTGTCCACAAACACCAAATTTAATCCTCGAATTTCACCCCCAAAATTCATGTTGTGATATCGCTCATGTAGCACTTGGCCCACCTGTAGTTTCTATCCCCAAAACTTACAAGCACACTCACCTTACCACGCTAGGTAGGGTGTAACCTACAATAGACTTTGTGCCATGTTCTCTTCCATATATGTTGTACAATCTCAGTTCATCCTTCTCAATTACGTGTCTTAAAATCTTATGTGTTTATTTTTTCCCTTGTGGATGTGTTCTTCATTGAACTCTTCATGTTATTAATATGAGTCATGCATGTCCATGCCAATTAATGCATTTGTTGCATGGATTTCCTATTTGATTCATTTTATGTTATTTCAGTTTCCAAATGTTTCATGCGACCACTTACTTGTATTTTTTTGTTTAGGATTTATATTGCATCATTCCAACCAAAAAACTCCTCATCCCTTCGTATATTCCCATGTCAAACATGCCATCATGACATCATGGTGGTCATGCTCCCCTGTTGAACACTTTTTCCTACAACCAAATGATAGTGGAAATCCCATAGTTGGGTCTCTCATCCTACTTGCTCTCATACGAGGTCCTAAATGAATGTCTCGAGTGTGTCCCATGTCATGTGATCATGCTCATTGTGTCACAAATTGGCATGGTTTCCAACTCATCTCACCAAGTTGCTTTGATGGTGTGGTATTCTCTCACACATCTAACAATGGGTTTGTCAAAGTCATGGGAGTTCCTAATGTGTAGTGGCATGCTATGACATGGTATGCTTCTCATGTGGTGTGTTAGCACCCTATAATTTAACCTCTAGACTGAGAAAAGGTTTACAGGGGTAACCACAAACCTATTTTGTCTAGAATCTTGCCCTTTCCAACCAAAGGGGGCTACCTCACTCAAAATAATGTCAAAATGTAAAAAAATAAGTCTTAAGGACATAAAACAGAGGCTAGATATGTAAATTAAAAATGGGACTCAATGATCATAGTTGAAAAACTTAAGAGGAAGGACCATTGGGCATGGAAAGGCCCAAAAATAACCTAAATATAAAAAAAATTAAGTGATAAGTTGTGCAACAATGTGCAGTAGACTTCTAGATCAGCGTGGTCACAGGTCATACCAGATGAAATCAAGTTTATGGGTACAGTGAAAATGGTGTTGTGTTTGAGAAGGACCCACTAGATGCTTTCTTACACACATGAAGACCTCATAAATGCTTAGTCACCACTTGCACAACATTTGTGCACCAAAATACAAATTATGGGTTTTATTGTCATTTCCCGCTCCAAAAAAATTACAATGTTCAACAATTCATCACATACACCTTATAACTCCTAGCAATCATCAAATCTCAAAAAAATTTCACAATTTTCCTCAAAAGAAAATGATCCTTAGTAATTGAAAATTGAGCCCTTAGCTACACATATTTTAACTTTGAGCAAAATAAAACAGAGTATATGATCAAAACGAGACACCAAATCTACCTCCTCTTCTTGCTAGATGAGGGTTTGGTCTCTTTGTTGGAGGTTGTTTTGACTTCTTTAGATGTTTGTGCTATTTTAGGCAGATTACTAGGTGCCTATTTGATATTCTTGAGTTGTCTCCTAGCCCTTGCCAGATTTTGTTTCATCAGCCTCAATCTTCTCCTCAAAATCAGGTTTCTTGTATAATAACTCTTCATCTGTATGTGTATGGGAAGAGTCCATCTAAAAACTACTTGAGCTCTCTTAAGTGCATTAATGACTTCTGCAACCTAAACATGAACATCCAAAATGGTATCTTTGATAACCATCTTGAAGTTTTCATTATCTTATGCTATCTGAGTAACTTGTAGTTGAGAGTCCTCAATCTCCTCAAACAACCTCTGATACTCCTTCCACTTATTTTCACTCTATAATTAATAAGATTAACAAGAAAAAATGACAGAGGAAAACATCAAACCACTTTGGAGTCTAGGACCTAGCCTTCCTAGACTCAGGGAGGGTTCTCTTTTTTTTTATGATTTATCTTGATAATTCTAAATGTTGATATTACGCTAGTTATAGAAATTATGAGGCTTGTTTGTTTTGATTGTTTGTGTGGCTGGACAGATAAAGTTGTGAGACTTAATCCATTGGGATATGGGGTCATAAAAGGCTGAATTATACATCAACTTTCAAGGGAATTCAGAGGGCAAGCTAACTATGTAGACTAGATCTTACTGGCAGTGTGAATATGATATGAAAGGAAGTAGTGAGTTCAGTAATAACTAAGGAGTAGTTAATAATTATTTGACTATACTTCAGAAGAAAACATTAAGATAACAAACACAAACAAAATTAAGGAGCTCTCTCAACAAATCTTAATCTAAATTTTCTGTTTTGCAATCAGAGAAATTGATGCACAACATGAAGAAAAGATAGAGGAAAAACATTAACACAGAGGAAATAACATCACCAATAAGATAGCTCAAGAATCCTGTGAACAGTCTCTTATTATTTATGCCCAGCACAAAACAATTATAGGGCTCCAATACAATGATATTTTACAGCACAGAATCTAACGAGGTCCAACATTTCAACCCTTTATACTGCAAAGGCATGCAGTATTTATGTAAAACTTAAGTCAGTTCATCTATCTACTGCAGTGATTACATTTAGCAGAAACTAGACAAGTTGAAACTTGCAGGCATAAATAAGATGGGCTTGGCCCAAACAACAGTATGTTATTGATTACAGAGGAATAAATTGCCTCTTAAGCTCCCAAAGAGGCTATGATGGAGTAACACTTTGAAGAATGGAACCATGTAGGCGGTGACAAGATGCTTATGGCAAAGAAGGTGGAGACAACAGTCTGTTATGATCATAATCCAGCTTTGTCTGATGCCAAAGAGGAAAGGAAGGCTCTGACACCTTGGCTCTTCCTCTTCAGAAAACCGTTGTGGAATTATTAAATTGATGATTTTCTGGAATTTTCGTGGATCGATGGCCATGTTGATGCCACTTTTTTTTCTACTTTTATATTACCAAAACCCTTTTTTCCAAACTTGACCCCCCTGGCACGTTCGCAACAATGCCACCATACCTTCTCTAGCTTGATTCTGCCTATTCTGCCCACGTTAGCTCTTTCTTTACAAAACAACGTACAAACCTAATGCACCCGGACTTTGAAATATATGGGCTTTTGCTCTAAAATACATCCCATCCATGCCAACATTGCACTACGCATTTTGTTTTTTTCAACTTTTCTTTAGCACTTATCTTCTAAGACTTGCGATGTGTGCTATGCGATCGAGTCCCACCCGGCATCACACATCGCATTTCGGCGATTTTAACATTTAACTTCCGTTCCTATCCTTTAAATTTTGCGATTGTGATCGAGTCCCACCTGGCATCGCACATCACACTATGAGGATTATATCATGAACCCTTTGTGCTTATACTTTGAAACTTGCGGCCTACGATGAGAGGTAAAGGTTTTAATGGGGGATAATGGTTGGATGCGACGGTCCATCATGTAAAATCCAAAGTCGGTTTTCGAAGGGGTCCTAAGGTGGTAGGCGGTATTGTGAAAAGGGGCTGTGAAATAACATTGAGTTGATGCATGGGAGTAGGGCCCGGACTTGAAACCGCCCATTTTGGACCCCCCTTCATGGTTAAAGTTTGAAGGCTAAAGGAGGGTGCGAAATGCGTCAAAGACCATAGGATGTGGAGGTGGGGGAAATAGATGGTTAACACAGACAGGTCGAGGCAGGTGATGTGAGGTGGAGTCGGGATATGAGAGTCAAGGGGGTCAAACGAAACTTAAGGTAAGAGAAATAACAAATGGGAGGGGTAAAAGGATATGCAACGCGGTCGAGGACTTAGGATAAAAGCATACCATAAGGTCCCAAATTGACAAAAATCATCCCTTTTTAGAACTTTATAGAAGAATTTTATCTTTTTAGTTTGATTATAGGAAAAAAATCAAACAGTTTTTAGGTTGCTTACCTATAGTACACAATTTTCATTTTTCCTTTTTAAATACCCTCTTTTCTTCTTCTTTTGTTTCTCTTCATCCTTATTTGGAAAAGACTTTGAATATTGACATCTATGTACAATATGAAAAATTTTCAAAGAGAAAGTACATACTCACCTTGTGATACTATAAATTACAGGACTGTAATAGTGGCTCCAGCTGGGGATGGCACTCTTGTTTAGGGAAGTTTCAAGAACACCGTAGACTAGTGGGATGATCCATTGGGCTAATCCCAACCCTGTAACCTGATCTGCTACAATCTCTGTGGCTAAAAATCTTCAAGCTGAAGTCAATACTCTCTGCAAACTAAATTATGAAGCATACTTGATTTGAAAACTAGAAAGTAATCTGAAACTAAAACTGGAAAAATACTTAAAGTACTGAGCTTATTTGCACACCCATCTACCCTAATATACTAAATTTTTTTCCTTTCTAGATGATACAATAATTCCAATGTACCAAGTTAAGCAAATGCCTTAATAACTTTGTCCTTTCAATGTTTTTCACCAAACTCAGAAACAATCCTGCTAATGGTCTTTGATAAAGAATTTCAGGTTGGTTTTCTTTACAGGAAGCTTGGTAAACCTGAAAAACAACAGAAATGCTAGAAATGTATGTTGGCTTTCTGAAGAAAAAATCATCCATATAAACAGCCACTGGATCAAGGTACTCTTGACTTATTTCTGGGTATTTTTACTTACCCAACTCAGCTTCATATCCTGGTACTGCAGATGTGCTCTCCAGGTCTTCAATCAAATTGGAACATGTTTGCATGCTATCTGATGAATGTTGTGTCAATACTTCTACTGAATCGGAAAATGGGACAGACTGTCTGATCATATCCATATCATAGCAGATTTTAAGAGTATTATGAACACATGAATATTAATTTTGAAAGCAGAAATCATCCAACGTGTCTACTATTGGGTCATGTGGTGCTTTAAATGGTCGTTTTTGTTCTTCTGAGACCTCATGTTTCCCCTTATGATTATCAGCCAAAATGTGATCCCAATTCCCTTTCATAATATGAAATTCATTAAAGCATAGAGGTAGAGAATCAAAATTGATCACTTGATCATATGCTTTATACTCTGTGAATTCATCTGATACATGATATTCAAAAGGATTCAAGGGCTGAACCCATGGATCTAAAACAGATTTTTTATCATCCTTGATTTCCTCTTCCAATTGGTGACAGAGTTCTCTTCTCCTGTGATTATCAACTAGAATGTGATCCAGACTCCCTTTCAAAATCTGAAATGCATCAAAGCATAAGGGAAAAGAATCAATCTGGATCAATTCAACATCTGTTTCAGATTCCATGATTTCAATATGACTCAGGGAGAGAACTTCTAGATCTGAAAAAGGTTCAGGATCATCCCTCTTTTCCTAAACTGACTCACTAGAGCATTGCTCATCCTTCATATTAACCACCTGCTTATAATTCTCTCATAAGAATGAGGCCAAAAAGAGAGGAACACATTTGACACTTACTTGAAAACTTTCTGTATTTTCCTCTTTACAATATTGCTCAGTATGAAGAGTTTGATTGTCATCTTTGCATTGTGATAACTAAGTTTGTTTTTCCCAAGAAAATGGTACTGGATGCTTCGAACAATCAACCTCAACCTAAACCATATACTTTTTATTTTGATGATTATTTCTGAGAATATTACTTCCATATGCAAGATCATCCAACATGCACATCATCTCGGGAAATTTCCCAACCCCTCTTTGATTTTTAACTTCTTTTTTGGCTATGTTGTGAATTGAGTACATGAACAAGTCATTTTCTATTTTAGGATGAGCTATAAATTGCTTGGGTACATTGATCCTTTTCTTTCTCGGAGCTAATGGAACATAAGGTATTTGAATGGAAAGTTATTCTTTCCTGCTAATCTGATGCATCATTTCATTTGCTGCATTTGTTAAGATGTCTAGTTTTATCTTTGAAGATATCAATTTCTCTTTTTCTAATTTAGCCTTCCCCGCAGCCTTTAAATTTTCCTCTCTGTTCATCAAGTTTGATTCGACATCAACTACCATATTTTTCATCTCTTCAAGGGTTGCAGGGTCCCTTTCTCTTAACTAGAAGGCCATCTCTAGGTCAAATGCATCTGGGTAGTGCCAGAGAGCTGATCCTGGGGATGGCTTTATCCTAGCAGGCATCAAATGGTAGAACTTATTGAACTTGGCTGAAAAATGTTGTACTGCCTCCCCTGTCTGTCTTTTTAAATGGATATACTCTTATATGATGAGAAAAAAATTTCCCTTGACTACCCATCTATCCAAGAAAACTTGAGTGAATTGATGATAGTTGCTAATGCTTGCAGCTAGAAGATATTTAAACCAACTTTTTACTTTACCATGTTGAATGATACGGCAAAAATTCTGATATGCACATAATCTTCTCCCACCTCAAACAGATCAAGGAAATCCTCAAGATTTTGTATGTGATTTTTGGCAGTGATATTTTCATTTTATCCATCAAATCTGGGTAGATTATTGATAAAATTTGCAGGGAGGTCATGGAGGATATGAGGCAAAACCAGAGGCTTTTATCTGTCTGGGACTTTTACAGGTATAGGCGGTAAAGCATGAGGCTTATAACCATGTGGGAATTTAGCAGGAGCAGGGGATAAAGCCTAAGGCTCATGTTTCATTGGGTTTTCCACAAGTGCATCCGGGATGTGCACAAGTGTATAAGAATGTACATGGTCTAAAATTCGGGGCTTATATTATTGAGGCTCATTAATTTGCTAATTATCAATTTAAGCCTTAGAAGTGTACTCTTTATCAGGCTTAAAGTAGGATAGAACATGGTTACAGATAAAAACAACAATTTCTTGAATCCAATTTGGGCTTGAATACTTTCTCTTTCTAGGCTGACTAGTCATGTTTCAGGTCCTTCCACCAGTGGAGTCTTTGAATGGACCTGGTCTGAATTGGAGTCGTTGGGTGGAGGATTTTAACTTTCTTGTGTCTGGCTTATTGTCCACCATCAACAACCAGATACCAATATTGGAAAATACTCGAATCATATAATTTTATCTGGGGTTTCTGAGTTCTAAAGAAACACTAAGATTTCTCAATAAGTTCTCCCCAGTGGATGTTGGGAAAAATACTGAGGAGGGGGGGGGGTGAATCAGTATTTAGTGCTGACTGATAAACATTTTACTTTTTCTTTCTCTAAAACCCATATGCTACTTCAGTTCATCAAACTCGCGTATACACGCGGATATACTTAATAAAACTTGCGTATTACCAGTGATCTCATTATGTATGTAATTCTTTACTTGGATCAGTGCATCATTCATTCATTAGATGTTTAGTAAGCAGTAAATATGTGCAGTAATAACAAAACAAACCATCACGCATAAGAAACACACATGAACACCAGGATTTAAGGTGGAAACCCAATTCAGGAGAAAACCACCACTGTCGTCGTCTCAGTCTTCAATATTTTATTATAAAGAAAACATCGTACAACCATGTACTGGCGCAGACTCATACCAACACACAGGCACCCACCTGCAGAAGGCTACAACCTTCTCTCATTTACCAGCCTCTCCTGGAAGGGAGCTACGACCCCCTGCTCTCGTTTACCAGCCTCTCCTGGAAGGGAGCTACGACCCCCTGCTCTTGTTTAACAGCCTCTCCTGGAAGGGAGCTACTACCCCCTGCTCTCGTTTACCAGCTACCACTAGAAGGGAGCTACAACCCCCTCACTGAAGGCTTCGACCCTCAGCACCACCATGGACCACGTTTCATCAATTTTCATACTAGATCCAACAAATTCCATACAACACAACTTGTAGGCCACTTTTCATCATATTTTCAGACTGGACCCACTCCACACATTTTAGCTCAACGTTCATCAAACTGAAACTTATAACCCCATCAATTCATTCATTGAATCATCAACCAATCAACCAACATATTGATCTTCAATTAACATAAACAGCAGTCAAACAACCCAGATCTGTATGAATTCATCATTGACAGATAGCAGTAAAAAAACAGAACAGATCAGACATTTCTTACCACATACTTCAGCAAAACCCTAGTTTCCATACGCGCTTTTACTTCACTGAACCTGCGTATATACGCGCTTTCATAGAAACGAACCTGCGTATACATCTGCACACTTCAGAACTGATTTCAAATTTCATACGCGCTTTTGCTGAAGACAACCTGCGTATACACGCGCCTTTGATGAAGCGAACCTGCGTATAGATCCATAACTTTTCAGGACTTTGTGCAGCTCTTCAGATCAGATGGACAACTCAGATCTCACCATTTACTTTAGCAAATATTCGCCAGATCACAGATCTAAACATTCCATAAACAAATCTAGACAATACATGATTATTTCAGATCTAGAGATCCCTCTTCATCATTTTCTTCATCCATCATTGTAATCATAGGTGCATTATATGTTCAGATCTAACTATAACCCATTTCATACAGATATACTTCAGAGTGAAGTATTCATTCGATACCCAGACACTTGCACACCCTTGCTCAATGATCTTCTTCTCCTTATATAGGTTTAGCCTTTATCAATACCATGAGCCAAAACCACACCACTTCCGATGGTATTCCTGGACGGGATCAAATAGATAATCCAACGCTCAATACAATGGGTCAATACCATGGTAAAAAACCTTGGTTTTATAAATTTAGAGCACAATTAGGCGTACGCGACTTGGCATGTACTTTTCTGCATACATACGCTACTTAGCCTTAACAAACCCGCATATGCATAGTGACATACCTTATTTATCATTTCTTTGGCACTTCCTGAAATTCCTTTCTTCTGTTACTCCTGAGTTGATCTGTAGATACATCATCTTTACATATTAACACATAGGTTGCTTATAGGCAACTCATCAAGTAGGTTTCCATTAAGGACAACTTCACCAAGTAGGTTTCCATCCAAAGACAACTCATCAAGCCAGTTTCCATCAAGAACAACTTCATCAGTTAGGTTGTCATCAAGGACAACACATTGCATCATATTGCCAACACTCTTATTTCATCAAGTAGGTTACCATCAACTTCATCAAGTAGGTTTCCATCAAGGACAACATATGCCAACAGTGGAGTCGCCATTATGTTATCACTCTATAATTTATAAGATTGGAAAGAACAAACGATAGAGGACAACATCAAACTACTTTAGAGTCTGGGACCTAGCTTTCCTAGACTCAGAGAGGGCTCTCTCTATTTTTATGATTTAGCTTGATAATTCTAAATGTTTATATTAGGCTAGTTATAGAAATTATCAGGGTTGTTTGTTTTGATTGATTGTGTGGTTGAAAAGATAGAGTTTTGAGACTTAATCCATTGGGTTATGGAGTCATAAAAGGCTAAATTGTGCATCAAATTTCAATGGAATTCACAGGGAAAGCTAATTATGCAGACTGGATCTTACTAGTAGTGTGAATATGAGATGAAAGAAAGCAATGAGTTTAGTAATAGCTAAAGAGAAGTTAATAATTATTTAACTATAATTCAAAGGAAAACATTAAGATAATAAACAAAGATAGAATTAAGGTGTTCTCTCAACAAATCTTAATCTAAATTTTCTGTTTTGCAATAAGATAAATTGATGCACATCATGAAAAGATAGAGGAAAAAAATTAACACAGAGGAAAGAACATCACCATTAACATAGCTCAAGAATCATGTGAACAGTCTCTTATTATTAATGTCCAGATCAAAATAGTTACAGTGCTCCAATACAATGATCTTTTACAACACAAAATCTAACAAGGTCCAAACTTTCAACCCTTGATACTACTAAGGCATGCAATATTTATGTAAAACTTAAGTTGGTTCATCTGTCTACTGCAGTGATTACATTTGAGCAGAATCTAGACAAGTGGAAATTTGCAGGCGGTGATAAGACGGGCCTAGCCCCAACAAAAATATCTTATTGATTAAGAGGAAGAAATTTCCTCTTAAGCTCCCGAAGAGGCTATGATGGAGTAACACTTTGACAAGTGAACCAAGTAGGCGGTGACAAGATGATTCTGGCCAAGATGGTGGAGGTAGCAGTCCATTATGATCATAATCCCAATTTTTCCGATGTCGAAGAGGCAAGGAAGGCTTTGATTACTTTTCTCTTCCTCTTCAGAAAACCGTTGTGGAATTATTAAATTTATGAGGTGTTGGCGTTTTCATGGATCAGTAGCCGTGTTGCTTCCTCTTCATTTTCTGTTGTTATATCACCAATTCCCTTTTTTCCTGACTTGACCCCCATGGCACGTTCGCAACAGTGCCACCATACCTTCTCTGGCTTGATTCTGCCTCTTCTTCCCATGTTAGCTCTTTCTTTACAAAACAACGTACAAACCTAATGCACTCGAACTTTGAAATCTTTAGGCCTTTGCTATGAAATAAATCGCATCTGTGCCAACATCGCACTTCACATTTCGTTGTTTTTAAATTTTCTTTAGCACTTATCTTCTAAGACTTGCGATGTGCGCTATGCGATCAGGCCCACCTGGCATCACACATCGCCCTTCAATGATTTTAACATTTAACTCCCATACCTATCCTTTAAAGTTTGTGATTTTCAATTGCGATCGGGTCCCACCTGGCATCGTATATCACGAACCATTTGCGCTTGTATTTTGAAACTTGCGGCATGCGATGAGAGGTAAAGTTTTTAAGGGTGATAATGGTTGGCTATGACGATTCTCATGCAAAACCCGAAGTCGGTGTTCGGAAGGGTCCTAAGCTGGTAAGAGGTATTGTGAAAAGGGGGTGTGAAATAACTGTGAGTTGACACATGGGAGTAGGGACCGTACTTGAAATCGCCCATTTTGGACCCACCTTCATGGTTAAAGTTTGAAGGCTAAAGGAGGGTGTGAAATGCGTTGAATACCATTGGATGTGGAGGTGGGGGATATAGATGGTTAAGGTGGATGGGTCAGGGTAGGTGATGTGAGGTGGAGTCGGGGTATGAGAGTCGAGGGGGTCAAATGAAACTTAGGATAAGATAAAAAACAAAAGGGCCGGGGTAAAAGGATATGAAATGTAGTCGGGGACATGATAAAAGCATACCATAAGGTCCCAATTTGACAAAAATCATCCCTTTTCAAACCTTTAGAGGATAATTTGATATTTTTATTTTGATTATAGGAAAACAATCAAGTCATTTTTAGGTTGCTTACCTATAGTATGAACTTTGCATTTTTCATTTTTAGATACCCTCTTTTCTTCTTCTTTCATTTCTCTTCATATTTCTTTGGAAAAGACTTTGAATATTTACATCTATGTACAATATGAAAAAATTGCAAAGAGAAAGTACACAGTCACCTTATTATACTGTAAATTATAGGACTCTAACACCACTAATCAAAATTTGGCTTCTTTGTTGACTGAAAGGTATCCTTCATCTATTCTTTCCATTTAGATGTTGATTTTGTCATGGGATTCCTTGGTTGCACACCGGGGTTCCCTTATCTCCTGCACATCAATTATTATTCTCCTTTTTCCTAGGCTATCAGTCTTGGAGGCCTCTTGGACAAGTTGATTTCATTTTGTTGGGATAGTTTTCCTTCTATGTGCCTGAGCTCTTGGTTTTCCTTCTATAAATAAGAAATATTGAGATAATATTTAGCAAGGTTCTCCTGGAACTTTGTGATTTCAAGGTTTTTGTCCTCCATTTGAACATATTTTTCATCCCCTGTACCCTATTCTGGAATATCCTCTGAGAGATCAGTGGTCTCTAAAGTATTTTTCTCCTCAATAAACTGCTTTGTAGAAAATATAGTCCTGATTCTAGTCCTCGGCCTATGTAGAAATGATGCTTCTTCATGTGCCATTTGGATATTGCCTTTCCCTTTACTTGTTTCTCTCTTATCCCTCACCAAATCCTTCATTGTCTCTTCAGCCTTAGGTTCTTCTTCATTTGTTTCCACAGTAGAAATGTTTTCATGGGTCAGTAGACCTGAGGTTGAAAAGAAATCATCCCAAGACATCTTCATTTTCTCTAACTCATGCAAAACCAACAGTTTGACTAGTGCAAAGTGGAATAAGTTAGGCTAGTGTTTCTCTCCCTTGGACTGAACGCTTTCTGCCATCTTGCCCAAGATTTAGGCTCCTCTTACCAGTGAAATAAGGTAATTTTAGGCTCCTCTTACCAGTGAAATGCAGAAGTAGCCTAATGTGAAACGAATATACCTTGAAGAAGCGACCTTCACATGTAAAATATCTTTGTATTACCTTCAACAATTGACTGCAGTGATTCAAAATGTAGATCCTTGGGAAGATGGTGTCATATTTGTCCTTGTATTGAGGTTTTATGAACTCTTTAAAATGTGAGACATTTAACTCCTTGCCTTTGAACCAACTTTCACCCTGTAAAGAAATCTCTATAGCTTGAGAGATAATTTCTTTAGACAATGTAAAATATAGATAACCAATTTTGACCTTGTCACCTTTAAAGTTTATGGAAAACATGCTAGAAAGTTGGAAATGGCCATCGCCATTTGTTTGAACTTTCTCACAAAAGGATATGACCCTTTATGTTTGAATGCCACTCTAATTGTAGGGTCAAAGTTCACCATTTCTAAACTACCAGGCTCAATAAAAACTACCTCTCCTCCCTTTTCTTTGCCTCTTCTCCTTGGACTTTCCATCTAGTTTTTGAAAACTACAGCACAAATTTTCAACAATGTTTACGTTGAACACACAAGGTCTGTGGAGGACAGGTTAAATAATAGAGCAATGGAAAATGGAAAGGATGACAACGTCATGCAAAGAAGTGATTGACAGGGTTTTCACAAGAGTCAACTGACTTTGGGTTTTGGTGTCGTGACAACCGTTTTTACAATGCAATGTATGTGATATATGTGAAATAAATTGTGCCAATTATTATGAAATTCGACTGATAAGCTTATGTACAGACGCACATCGAATCATACAAAGTGACACATAAACCCTGAGTATTTAAAAATATCTCGAACACATACCGAACAGTACACAGTTTTTGCGCAATGATTATGCAGAAACATACACATAATTTATCAATAAATTTCTAATTAATTTTTTAAGGGAAAATTGTGGCTAGAAAGGTATGTCTCCTACCTCCAAAAAAAATAAAACCCATTTGAAACAGTGGAAGACATTTGCAAGGAGCTCGAAATGGTTGTGAAATAGTTGCACAACAACTATGTAGCTCAGAAATTTGTGCAGTTGTTGTGCAAAAACCTTATCATAGTTGAAAGAACCTACCTTTGAACCTCTGCCAAGCTAATTTCGGCCTTATGTTGTGCAAAATGTCAAATTTTCTTATAGAAGGGTTTGAACTATGGATTGGAGAGAGAATGAGGGAAACACGAACACAAATTTTAAAATGTGCGCCTCATATGTTTTGTTTGGGTTATGGGTGTAATTTTTGGTAAATGGTTATTATGATCATGAATTATGAATGATGGAAATGAGTTGTGGATTTAGAAGGATGTAATGGAAATAATGATGAGAAGTGGGTAGAGGAAGGGGGTGTGCATATGATGGTAAATGTAAATGAAGGGTGTCTATGAAGGTATGAATGGAAAGAGTATATGAAAAAGAATTATGAATATTAAATGGTGAATAGTGAATGATGAATTATGTATGGTGGAATGGGGGCATGATGGACACCATTGAGAATAGACCCTCAGAAATTCAATTAATGAAACTTGACTTGTTATATTTCATGGTTTTTACTTGTGATAAATACCCCTGAAACCTAAATGCCTCTTTATGAAAAAAATGCCTTATCACCTTCTCATAGACTTAGACTCTGTAAAATTTAATCTTGTATTTAAGTACCCTCTATGAAAAACTTGTAGTGACCTTGGAAAATGACCCTTTAGACTATGAAAATAGTCATTCATAGGCTAAAGTACTATAAAAAATCCCAAAATTAGTAAAATAGGCAAAGACCCCTAAACCCTAGGACCCTTACATTGGCTCAAATGAAGATGGTAACCTCTTAGTGAAGTGCAAAGAACATTGCAGACTATGGTAGGCTAACCATTGGGAAATGGAGTCAAACACTAAGGACTGGAAATTAACTTACTGAATGAAAATTAACTGACTCACTTACATATGGCAGTGGATCACCAGAACCTTAGGTCCTTCTCGGGCTTAAAGTTCTAATGATAACCACCCACATTTGCAGTACTGAAAGTAAAATGGTATGTACAATGGAGTGTTGGATCTGTTGAATTCAAAGTGTGAAATTTTTTCAGCAACCTGCCTGACAGACCCTCCTCCAAGTATTTCATCTGTCAGATTTTCAACCAAGTAGGCATTTTTTCCGTGGAAAGCATTGATTTTTAAGGGCCCATTCCATAAATTCTCAAAATTCACATGCTTTCGTTTCTCCTCCTTCCTGGAATCCCATTTTAACACCAAGTATCCAATTTGAAAATCATTTGCCTTAGTCCTCATGCCATAAATATTCTTAATCTAGTCTTGTATCTCCCGACTATTTCTGAAAACTTCTTCCATAGTCTATTGCAATTAGATCATTTGATTGACTCTCCTTTGCACATCATTGGGTTCCACTTCAGCTTCCTATAGCAATTTCATCATCGAAACTCCTAATGAAGAAGGAAAGACAATTTTTTTTCCATAAACTAACTGGAAAGGGGACATAACTATTGATTTCTTAGTGCTTACCTGGTTAGCCTGTTGGGTGCCAGTTTTGCACACTTTTCCTACACTTGTTTTCCCTATTTTTCCTTATGACTATAACCAATGGAACTATATTTTCCTATTTTTCCTACCTTTCTATCCTAACTTGTGTTGTCTCACCTTATTTTCATTACTCTGCAATTTCATCAATTATGATGATATATCGTGCCTTTTTATGACTAACTGAGGATGAATGTTTGGAGAAGATCTATGGTATTTGTGTTGTATTTCCATATTTCATTCATAGAACCAAATATCCCAAGCACGAGGTCCACAAGATTAGTTAAGAGGGTGTTGTTATAGCGAAGTGATGCTATTGCACCGTGTTGTTATAGACCCGTCAGCAAACTGTTGTTACACTCTGCTGTTATAGAACCGCTGGCGAACTGCTGATATAGTTGTACCACTGACTGGATCTCATCAACACCTGTTGCTGACATGTCCTTTAGTTATTACACTACAGTTGTGATTTTATTACAATAGTTTTATAAGTTGTTTAGCATTGTATTTTTGGATAACAACCTAAGGGCGGTTTTGATTGTAATCTATAATTTTCTAGGAAGAAATTTATTAGTAAGTGGTTATAACTATATGTATTCTATTTCGATCAGCATGAGAATCATAATATTCTCATGACTGATCTATCCCTTGATTTTCTGAGATGTAACCACTATATAGTTCTCGGCCCTAGAGGTCAAAAGGTAAGTGGAGAACAACATTATTTTGGCTCTATAATTGTACTCAGATTAATACAGATTATCCTATTATTGTTGATACATGTTTTATTCAATTTAGTTTCCGTTAAGTTCTTCCTCTACCTGCGCTCTGCTAGGAAGGAAGGGCCCTCCTTCTTAGCGGGGATTGCAGTGATTAAGTAGTTGTGTGTATGCATTTGTATTTCAGTTTATGTATCAGTAGAGTGTTGTTGTTGTTGTTTAGCTCTGACCAGCTGGATACTTGTTGTGTGGCGTGCTAGAACAGATTAATTGAAGTGTGATTCTAGTCTTGTAGATCCTTTTATTTTTGCATGAGTGATTTAGTTCTAGAATTTACTTTTGCAAAGATTTATTTTCTTTGGAATTTCTCCTGGTTGGGTGTATCGGCACAGATAATGAAACTCTCATTGGAATAAAAAGACGTCCCTGGATTGATAATTTATGTGTATTGTTTAGTCATTTGATAGTGATTAATACAACCCAACATTTTTCCAGGGATGGCAGTGACGATCCAATCAATCAGAGTTGTTTCTTAGAAATGAAATTTCCGTGTGTTTTTTAGAGTGTCTCCAGCGACACAATTGCCAGGCAGTAAGACGAGAGGTAAGAACCTGCGTAGCGCTCTAAAAAACTTGAGCGGCCTCACCAATGTCTTGCTGGGACACTTAGGAGAGTGAATTTCTGAGCATTTTTTTTTCTTAGAGTGTCTCTAGTGACACAATTGTCGGGCGGTAAGACAAGAGGTAAGAACCTGCACATCGCTCTAACAAACTTGAACGGGCTCACCAATGTGTTGCTGGGACACTTAGGAGTTGAATTTTGGGTGTTTTTTTTAGGGTGTCTTTAGTTATATAGTCGTTGGGCGGTAAGACAAGAGGTAAGAACCTATGCATTGCTCTAAGAGACTTGGGCGGGCTCACTGTTGTAGAAACTGAAGCACTTATAGGATGGATTGATACACCTAGGGCCCATCTATGTCGGTAGGACAACATCAACATCTACAAACACCCCTGACTCTACTGAATATAGGAAAGACAGGTCGTAAGAAGGAAAAGAAGAGTACAGATTTAGGAAGAAAGACATTCTTTGGAGATCTGATCTCAAGGGAAAAAAAGGAACAATCCACATCATACATAGATACTAGGAAGACAGGACCACAGAAAGAAGCTACTATATCAAAGCCTGGACCATCGGTGTCTTCCATGTCTAGACCTCACCATCCTTCGAATAGCATATCCACTCCAGATTCAAAACAATGGTGGAGAATCATTGATTATAATCTGAGAATTGAAGGACAAGGAGAGATGAGTGGGGAGCATTAGGGACCTGAGGAACAACATTAAGTTGATCATCAATTGGATGTTGGTAGTGTTATTAAATAGTTGGTCCTGGAGCAACCTGATCCTTTTATTTGTCAATCTCCAGTGCACTCCGAGGTCAGTTCATCCCATCAGGAAGAATCAGCTATGGGGGACGAGAATG
This sequence comes from Pinus albicaulis, assembly GCA_034641835.2. Classification (NCBI taxonomy): domain Eukaryota; kingdom Viridiplantae; phylum Streptophyta; class Pinopsida; order Pinales; family Pinaceae; genus Pinus; species Pinus albicaulis. The sequence continues at coordinate 759,714,889 of CM076572.1, read as the reverse complement.
TCAAGATAGATAGCTCTGTTATTTTACAATAGTAGTAACATGGAATGAGGCTCCTATGAAGAATATTACTTTATCATCCCTACCATCCTTTCAAGTGATGGTTGTTGAAGACCCTGATACCTTTTTGTTCGAATTTGATGTGTTGTGTAGAGGTTATGACTACACTTCAGATGCCCGAACGCTGAAATTATTCCCTTCTATTCTAAAAGGAGCAGCATTAAGATGGTTCATGAGTCTGGGTGTTGGCACGATTCAACATGAGAGAGGCCTTCCTCTTTAAGTATCAAGATTACTACCGAACCAGGGACTTGAAGGACGAGATTTTTAGAATTGCACAAAAGGAGGAGGAAAGCCTGGAAGACTGTATGGAGTGATTTCACTACAATTTATAGAGGTCTAAGTTCAGTAACTTAGATCCAAAAATTATAAAGCCAATATTATTAAGAGGTATAAGAGATGATTGTCTGGAGCATCTGAACCTATTGGGAAAAGGAGACATATCACAAAAACCGCTTGATGAGATAATGAAGCTTTGTCTACGTAGCTTAAGAGGATCGGTCAAAGGGAGAGTTTCAGTTCGGGACCCTTCAGTCTAAATACAAAAGTCCACGAGTGGAGGAGTAACCAGAGAAGAGATCAGGGAATTCTTTGAAGATTTTAAAACTAACCTCCTGAGCACTCTCTCTGCCCAGATAATTATGGTACAAGTCAAGAAAGCACAAGCAGAAGCTGAAGCAGCCTTAGCAATATTCTATCCTTGACGCAAAAAGAAACATTTGGAAAGATAATGTGGACTGAATAGTGTCAAGCTGTGCAAAATTTGTGAGTTGGTGCACTCTACGAATTAGTGTCCTAAATTTCCCATATTGAAGGCGGTACTTCAAGAATCAAGCGAGGATGTTCAATCTTCTCATTTCATCGGATCAAATAGACCATGGAAGCTACGGCCTACAGGTATGCCTTCATATTTTTCCTCTTTTTATCCTTGGAATAATGTTTATAATAGTCAGCAATATCCATGGTAGTATCCTACTCCTTCCTCAACACAATTCCCTTCACCATGGAACCAGTGGTCGTCTCCTCCACAAATGCAATATCCTCCATCACAACCCAATCCTTGGGGTCAGAAATGGAGAAGAAATGGCCAAGTTCCAGTACCCCCTCCAATACCAATGCAATAGCGGCAGTTACAACTGCCTTCTATTCAAAATCCTACACCTTCTGTCTGACCCCAATTACCTGTGCAACCTAACCCCAATCCAAATAATAAGGAAGCCCAGAGCATGGATGCTTCGATTACCCTCCAGAATTATCTTATTACTCCTATTGGACTTAACAAGGTTCATCTTCAATCAGGGAAATTAATCAGATCTGAACACACTCCCATTATTACCGAAGAATGTGGATCACCTAGAAAGGATACAAACGATTCTGAGGAAATTGTTACACATGTAACAGCTAATGCATCATCTTTTGTTACATCTATAGTAGCTAGCTCGGGAGGATCTGTTGTTCCTACAATAGCCAATCTGAGCAAGGCTGGTGCACCTGTGAGAGTTGACTCAGCTGTTAGCATTCAAAATCCTCCATACCCTCAATAATAAACTGAAACTAGGTTGGTCTCACAACCTGAATCCGAATTCCTCAAGGAACTACAAAATTTGTATGTACAGATTCTATTGTTACAAGCTCTTAAAGAAGTGCCTATCTATGCTAAAATAGTGAGGGATCTTGTTGTGAAACCAACTCCAAAAATAGAAGAGAAGAGATATCAACGCCTTAGAAATAAGCCACTTCGAGGGGGAAACCTCCAATACATTACATGAATGAAAAATTCTTGGATGATACAAATGAAAAAACCTCCTTTCTATAAATATGATTCCATGGGGCCTTAATGTAATCCTAGTGGGACCACAATGTAATCCTATCCGACCTAACAATAACAATGTAAGGGTACAATAATAACAATATTGGGGTTAGAGGGGGCTACAATAATAATAATAAGGGGCTAAACTAGTAATATAGGGACCTAACATGCCCCTCTCCTTCAAAAAAAGTGTTTTCCTCAACACTTGAGTAGCTCTGGGTTCTTTTGTATAAAATTCTCATCCACCCATGTAGAATCTTCAGTGGGTAAGTTCTTCCACTTAATGAGATACTCTGAAATTGATCGATTTTGTAGCTGTCGAGTTCTTGTTTCCGTGATTGCTTCAGGTTCCAATATGATTTTCCCTTCCTCATCAAGTTCTGGAAATATTATTTGAACTGGAATATTTTCACCTATAACCTTCTTTAAGTATGAAACATGGAAAATTGGGTGCACTCGGGAAGAAGCAGAAAGCTCCAGTTTGTATGCCATAGTACCAATCTTTTGCAACACCTTGTATGGACCATAGTACTTTGGTGATAATTTATTATCTTTCTTAGCTTGCTTGAGGGAATTTTTTTTTTATGGTTGTAGCTGTAAAAATGCCCAGTCTCCTACATCAAAACTTCACTCGCTGCGATGTTGATCTGCCTGTTGTTTCATTCGATTTTGTGTCAAATTTAGGTTATCCTTTAAGAGTTGGAGAACTTCTTGTTGATTCTCGATGTGATCTTCCACTTCTTGAACCTTAGAATTTTCTCTTAAATATGATGTGATGGATGGTGGATGATATCCATAAAGTGCCATAAATGGGGTCATTTTTGCTGCAGTATGGAAGGAAGTGTTATACCACCATTCAGCAAGAGGTAACCACTTGACCCATTGTGTTTGTTTATCAGATACAAAACAACGAAGATATCCTTCCAAACATTTATTTACTATCTCAGTTTGACCATCACATTGAGGATGATAAGATGAGCTATGAGCTAATTGAGTACCCAAACAAGAAAATAACTCTGTCCAAAAATTTCCAGTAAAAATGGGATCTCTGTCGCTCACAATAACCCTTGGGCTTCCATGTAGCTTTTGAATTCTGTCCATAAATGTAGTAGCAATTGTACTTGCTTTAAATTGATGAGATAATGCACAAAAGTGTGCATACTTGGTAAGTCTATCAACTACCACCATGATGACACTCTTTCCTTCGGACATAGGTAAACCTGTGATAAAATCCATTGAGATCTCCTCCCAACGTTGACTTGGAATGGATAAAGGTTGTAGAAGACCCGGGGTCTTAATCGTCTCAAATTTATTTTGCTGGCAAACCAAACATTCCGCCACAAAATTTTGAATATCAGATTTAAGGTTATCCCAAAAAAAAATATTTCTTCACCCTGTGGTAAGTTTTTAAAAATCTTGAGTGTCCTCCTAAAGGAGAAGTGTGCAATTCCAAAAGAATCTTTTGTTTTAGTTGGGAATTCTTACAAAGATATAAGCCATATTTGTACCATAAGGAATCATTTTTCCAAATAAATGTATCACATGTACTAGGATCTTGCTGCAAATTTTGAATGAGTGTCCGCAATTCTTCGTCCCTCTTCCATTCACCCTTACTTCGGTTATCCAATTTGGTTGGATAATAGAAATGGCACAAAGCAATGTTTCCACCTCTTCATTTTTTCTTGAGAGTGCATCTCCAACAACATTTAGCTTCCCTTTTTTGTAGATTATTTCAAAGTCATAACCCAACATCTTTGTGACCCATTTTTGCTGCTCTTCTGAAGATATTATTTGTTCCAAAAAGTGTTTAAGGCTATCATGATCAATTTTTACCATGAAGTGTCTTCCCATTAGGTAAGGTCACCATTTCTTTAGTGCATGTAGTATTGCTAACATTTACTTCTCATAAATAGCTTTCTGTAAATACTTTCCTTTGATTGGACGAATTTCAAAAGCAACGGGTCTCCTTGCATTAAAACAACACCAATTCCATTTCCTGAGGCATCACATTCCACAATAAAGGTTTTTGTGAAGTCTAGTGTAGCTAATAACAGTGCTAGGCACATTTCCTCTTTAAGATGTTAAAAGGCCTTAGTTGATTCAAGAGTCCATGAAAATGCATCTTTCTTCAATAATGTTGTTAGAGGTGCTGCTATTCTCCCATAATTCTTAACAAACTTGCAATAATACCCTGTTAAACCGAGAAATCCTCGCAACTAATTTATAGTTGTGTGGAATTTCCATTCCCTAATGGCTTTAATTTTGTTAGGGTCTACCTTAACACCCTCGTGAGATACAATATGAGTGAGATATTCCACTTCTTGTACTCCAAAGAAAAATTTGGATGATTTTGCATATAATTTTTTCTCCTCCAATAGTTTGAGCACCCTGTCAACATGTTGAACATGATCCTTCTAAGACGTGTTGTAGATTAGTATATCATCAAAAAATACTAGCACAAATTTTCTAAGGAAGGGTTTGAAAATGGAATTCATCAACCCTTGAAATGTAGAAGGTGCATTCGTAAGGCCAAAAGGCATGACCAAAAATTCATAATGACCCTCATGAGTTTGAAATGTTGTTTTTGGAATATCTTCAGTCTTCATTCTAATTTGATGATATCCCGAACAAAGATCCAACTTGGTAAAATAAATTTCTCCATGTAATTCATCCAATAATTCATCAATCATAGGAATGGGAAATTTATCTTTAATGGTGAGCTTATTGAGCTCCCTATAATCCAAACACATGCGCCATGATCCATCCTTCTTGTGCACCAATACTACTGGAGCAGAGAAGGAACTTTGACTAGGTTGAATTATACCAGCCTCTAACATTTCTGCAATCATACGTTCAATTTCGCTCTTTTGGACATAAGGATATCTATAAGGCCTGATGTTTGGAGGAACAATTCCTGGAATCAAATGAATAGCATGATCATGATCACAAATAGGTGGGAGACCTTTGGGAGTTTCAAGCACCTTGGAATGATTGTCCAAGACTTTTGGAGATCTGCAGAAATAGATGATTTTGATGTTGGAACTTCTAGTGAGCATAATTGTGCAATTACGTCTCATTGTTATTTCTTCAGAAGCTTTGTCATGACATTAGAGCTTATTATATTTCCCAGCTTCCCTGCGATACCCCATAATTCGATTTCCTTTCCTTTGAAAAAAATTTCAAGAAAAGTTCTTGAAAATTAAAAGCTATCATCCCCATAGATTGTAACCATTGTACTCCTAGTACAACATCAGCACCTCCCATAGGAATGGAAAGCATTGGAATATTCAATACATATTCCCCCATGGTTAGCTTGATATTATGGCATTTTCCAGAGCAATTTATAGTTCCTTCATTTGCAACCATCACTTGACATTCTGGTGCTGGGTATAGGAAACAATTCAATTCCTTGGCTACCTTACAATGAATAAAATTATGGGTACTACCTGAATCAATCAACACTATTACCGTTTTCTTCTTGATATGTCCTTCTATCTTGAAAGTTTGAGGAGTGGTAATTCCTGCCAATGTATTACACGATATGGTCAAACTCATTTCTTCCTCTTCTAGGGTTGGTTCCTGGTGTATATCCTCTTCTTGTTCATTTTCTTCTTCCTCTTCACAATCTATGTAAAATAATTTCTTCTCAGCACACTTATGACCTTTAGTGTATTTGCTATCACAACTCTAGCAAAGCCCTTTTGCTCTTTTTTCTTCCAATTGTTGTGGTGTCAACCTTGTAGGTTGTGGAAATCTAGGAATAGCAACACTTCCCTCTTTATAGAAGTGAGTGGTAGGTTTCATTGTCGCCATAATTTTACATTCAATTTTTCTTGCCAACCTGAATGCCTTCTCCAATGAATCAGGTTCCAAAATGCGAACTTCATGTTGGATGTTATCCTTTAAAGTACCTATGAAGAGATCAATTCTGTGTTCCTCTGGAATATCAGTTACCCTTATATTCAATTTTTGGAAGTCCTCAATGTGCTCCCCCACTAAACCCTTTTGTTTGAGATTTATCAATTGGCTAAAGAAGGTGTTGCTCTTTGTATCCTCATAATGTGCTATCATTTCCTGAATAAAAATTGACCAAGTGAAAATTTTTTTATAGGAGGAAAGCCATCGATACCATAAAAATGTATTTTGTTCTAAATGTAAAGTTGCAATGCATACCTTTTGTGTGTTTTGCACATTATTGAGATCAAAATATTGCTCCATCTGTAGTATCCATGTTACGAAATCCTTGCCATCAAACTTCCTCATATCCATATTTGGAATATGGTGGTTCTTCCTTCCAACATTAGAGTTTATGAAATCATGATTAACATTTATTTTGTTCTCACCATGAGTATCCTCTACTATCTTTTCGCCATTAGGAAACATTTCTTGTATCAACTTTGCCAAACCTTCAATGTCTACTTTTATTTTTTCTATTTTTTCATCGATCTTAGCTTCCATGCCATCCATTTTAGCTTCCATGCCCACTTCCATGCCTTCCATCTTAGCTTCCAAACCATTCATCTTAGCTTCTACACCTTTCTTCAAACCATCCATCTTAGTTTCCACACCTTTCTTCAAAACTTCCATTTCATTTTTGGTTTCTCTTTGCGATAGCGAAATTTGGTGCACTTGCTCTTGTAATTTTGATATCTCCTATTGTGTTTCTTCGTCTTCATGAGTAATAGTAAAGCCTTCTAAAGGATTAGTGGGTGTTGAATTATTTTTAGGGGCCATTTTAGAACCCAATACTGATATCTATTCTTCAATATGATCTTGGAATAAATTCCAACTAATTATTTTTCAAACGAGACTTATGTAATTCGAAAAAAATACACACCTTTTTCTTGCTTTTGAGGAGTGCGATATTGAAACTTAATTATCTATATGATTTAAGATATTCAATATCTGAATTTGGTAGTGCGGTAGCCCTCTGAATCCTCTTTCAAATGCCACAAGTCTGACCTGATTTGGATTCTTGAAGACAAATTTATGCCCAATCTCCTATGATGACCTAACTATGGACTGGTTCAGTAGAGCGAACTTGTATGACTTGCCACGTGTCATTGCTTCCTCCTTCAGCTCTGAAATTGATGGATAGGAAACTAAATTCCGTGTGCTTGCGTCCAATTTTTACATAATTCCAATTTGATGCTCAAAGAGAGAGTTATGAAGATTTTCCCACGATCACCTCTCTGAGATGAAATTTGGAAACCTGAAAAAGTCCTAACTTCCACAGACCATATCTCCGAAAATATTGTGAAACAAGATCTGAAATTTTGTGACGATGTTTCTCGGGAGTTCAGCTTCGTGCTATAAAACATTCAGATTCTGAGCATTCATAGAAAAACATTTATAGCAAAAATGTCGCGATGACCTGTTTAGGTTAAATTGAAGAGCCTGCAAAAATACCTAACTTCCATAGATCATATCTTCGAAAATATTGTGAACCAAGCTCTAAAATTTTGTGAAGATGTTCCTCAGAATTTTGGCTTCGTACTCTAAAAATTTTAGCTTCTGAACCTTCGTAGAAAAAACTTTATAGCGAAAATTCCACGATGACCTGTTTGGAGTAGCGAAACCCTAGAATCCAAAGCTCTGATACCAAATGTTGTGAAACCAGCTCCAAAAATAGAAGAGAAGAGATATCAAAGCCTTATAAATAAGCCACTTCGAGGGGGCAACCTACAATACATTACATGAATGAACAATTCTTGGATGATACAAATGACAAAACCTCCTTTCTACATATAGGAGTCCATGGGGCCACAATGTAATCCTAGCCGACCTAACAATAACAATGTAAGGGCACAATAATAACAATATTGGGGTTAGAGGGGGCTACAATAATAACAATAAGGGGCTAAACTAGTAATATAGGGACCTAATAGATCTATGCGTCAAAAGACCTGGAAGGAAACCTAAAGACCCTTCTACTATCCATGTCATGGGGAAATTGTCCAATCTTATGATTGATCAGCCTTTGTTGACTAAATATAATGACCCAGGGAACCCTACAGTGACTGTCCATATTGACAATCATCCCATAAACAATACTTTGATTGATCTAGGGGCGACTATTAATGTCATGACTAAAGACCTCTTCATCTCTCTAGGACTTCATGGACTTAGACCTACACCCACAGTGCTTGAATTAGCAGATAGGTCTCGTTTCGAGCTCGGGGGAGTGATAGAAGATGTGGTTATCACTGTGGCTTCCTAGGACTATCCAACTGACTTTATCATTTTACAAACCAAATCCAACCTGGGGGGTCATATTTTAATCTTGGAAAGACTATGGCTGGCCACTACAAACACATATATCGAATGTATTTTTGGATCTATGGTGATCTCAGATGGACAGGCCACTCAGAACCTGAACCTTTATCCCCCAGAAAAACCTCATATGGATTGAAGTAGTCCCTGGTGGGATGAATTTGCACCTAAATCTGATCTTTCCCTACCTCTTCTCACGCTTGGAAAAGCACAATACTTTAAGGATGAAACAGAGGATAATATCATTAATGGTTTTATTAGTAATTCACTCCCTGTTGCCTCCATTAGAGTTTTGGGAGAAGAAGATGAGGTAAATGATTCAATTATTGAACATTTTAAAGCAACTCCGCATACTATCAGTAGTCCCGTTGAAATAAAACCTGGAAAATGTTTAAACATCAATCCTAACCTGACTACTGAACAAAACAGATTGTTGATACATCTGTTACAGAAATATAAAAAGCCACTTGCATGGGACTATACGGATATGAAAGGAATCCATTCTGGCCTATGCACTCACCACATTTACCTTAAAGAGGACAGCGAACCAGTTAGACAACCTCAGCGCCAAATGAACCCTGCACTTAAGGAGATAGCGAAAGAAGAATTGTAGAAACTCCTTAATGCTAATTTCATCTACCCCATTTCTAAGAGCCAATGAGTGTCACCACTTGTCATAGTTCTGAAAAAGAATGGAAAATGGAGAGCTTGTGTTGACTATAGAGAGCTTAACAAGGCCACTCAAAAGTACCATTTTCCTTTACCATTCATTGATTAGGTCTTGGATACTATTTCAGGGAAAAAAATATTTTCATTTCTAGATGGGTTTAGTGGCTATAATCAAATACAGATTACCCTGGAAGATCAAGACAAGACAACCTTCACTTGCCCATGGGGTACTTTTGCATACAGAGTCCTTCCCTTTGGCCTCTGTAATGCACCAGAAACCTTTCAGAGGGAAATATTGGATATTTTTTCTGATATTTTGAATGACTGTCTTGAAATATTTATGGATGATTTTACACCCTATGGGGATGCCTTCGAGACAACATTAGCTAACTTGGAAAAAGTGTTGGAATGTTGTGAAAAAAAATATGTTTCTCTGAGCATGAAAAAATTCCACATGATGATGACCAAGGGAATTGTGCTGGGACATTTCATTTCAGTAGATGGAGTCAAGGTGGATCCTACCAAAATTGAGGTAATCTCGAAAATCCTGACCCCCAAGACTGCAAAAGAGGTACGTAGTTTTTTGGGACATGCAGGATACTAGAGGAGATTCATAGAGAACTTTTCAAATATTGTATCTCCTCTATTTTCATTAATCATGAAAGATGGGGAATTTGTGTGGAGATCGAAGTGTGAGCATGAATTTTTTAAAGTTGAAAAATTGTGTAATAGTAGCACCTGTTTTACGAGGACCAAACTGGGAATTTCCATTTCATATTGCTACAGATGCATCTAACATGGTTGTGGGTGTTGTTTTGGGGCAGTTGGAGGAGAAGAAACCCTATGCCATTTATTTCATCAGCAAGAACTTAACTCTAACAGAACTCAACTACACTGTTACTGAGAAGGAATTCCTAGCAGTAGTGCATGTTATCAACAAATTTCGGCACTACATCATCGGGTACCAAGTATTTGTACACACTGACCATGTTGCAATTCGATTTTTATGAACAAGTTTTTTACTAATGGTAGAGTTACACAATGGTTATTATTGTTACAATAATTTGATATTACTATTTTAGATAAACCCAGAAAAGATAATGTAGATGCTGATTTTCTTTCTAGATTAACTATAAGTGATGATTGCACTGCCACTAAGGAATATTTTCCAGATGAATATATTTTTTCCATCTCTACTCACTCACCATGGTATGCAGATATAGCCAATTACCTTGATACAGGAAAATTCCCACATCAATTGTCTTCCAAGGAAAGAAGGAAGATTATACAACAGAGTGCTACCTACTCCTAGATAGAAGGCAATCTCTATCACAACGGGCCAGATTTTCAGATCAGGCAATGTGTTAGAGAAGATGAGGTATTTGAGACCTTGAAGGCTTATCATGAGGAACCTTGTGGAGGAAAATTCGCTGACAAGAGGACAGGACATAAAGTACTCTCAACAGGGTACTACTGGATAACGATATTCTAGGATGCCAAGAAGTTTGTGAAAGGATGTGATGGCTGCCAGAGGATGGGCCAGCCTCTAAAATCATATGATATGCTATTACAACCTCAGATAGTGATAGAACCATTTTAGAAATGGGCCCTAGACTTTGTGGGACAAATTAATCCTTCATCACAGCAAAAATCACACATATTGGTTTGCATCGATTATGTCACAAAATGGGTCGAAGCAAAGGCACTAACTAGAGAAACAGAGCAGGTTGTTTCAGACTTCCTATTTCAAGATATTTTTGTTCGCTTCGAGATACCCAGAGAGATAGTGATATATGGGAGGCCTCAATTCACATCTCATTTAATCAAGAAGCTGGTTGAAAAGTATGGAATTCATCACATAATCACTTCACCATATCACGCACAAGAAAATGGTCAAGTAGAAAGCACCAATAAAGTCATTGAGGGAATCTTAACAAATATAGTAGCTAGCCACCGAAGAAACTAGGCCAAGAAACTTCCAGAAGTATTGTGGGCTTATAGGGCAACATGGAGGAATACTACAGGCTTCTCACCATATGAATTGGTGTATGGTAAGAATCCCTTATTCCCCATATAGTTTGAAATAAATACATTAAGAACAACATTGTAGGTCCATCTGGATTTGAGTACGACACAGACTCAAAGACTGAACCAACTCAATGAGTTGGAAGAGAAATGGTTGGCTATTATTCAACAGCCAGAGATCATTCAGCAGAAAAGAGCTAGATGGCATGATGGGTTTATCAAGAAGAAAAAATTTCAGAAAGGAGATTGGGCTCTTTTGTATGATTCAAGGTTCAAAGATTTCAAATGCAAGCTCTGCACTAGATGGCTAGGTCCTTACAAAGTGGACACGATATTTGACAATGGGACCATACAATTGGTCACCATTGATAGTGCTAAGACACCGTTACTGGTTAATGGGCATCGTCTAAGGTTATATCATCAACCCGCTTTGAAGGAATCATTTGCCAACATTGTCGCGGGCTTTGATCTTCATGTTACGACAACAGGGGAACATTCTCTTATGCAACCTTAAAATTGAAATTCCAATAAGTGCAACAGTTGAAAACCACATTTGTCGCAGTTGTTACACCTGTTTACTATATATATATATATAATAAAATAAAAATAAAAAGAAAAATAATAAATCTAACTGTGAAAACCACTCTTGTGGCAGCTGTTACACCCATGATTTTCTTCCTGAAACATCATTTTCCCTTTCTGATATATTTTATAGGATGATGGTATTGATGTAATTTTATTTTCTATACCAATTTCTCCTGATTATTATGTTTTTTGAAGAATAATCTAAGGGTTGCCTTGGTTGTTACACATGTAACTGCCGACAGCCACGAACATTGTTTCTCGTGTTTCATTCCATAACAACAATAATTGTGTTAGCCAAATGCAACAACATGAGTGCTGCAAGCAAAATGCCACCAATTTGAAATCTTCCTCCACGTCACCTCAGGTATGTCATTCAAAAGGTAAACATTATCATTTATGATTTGGTGATTAATTGACAGAAGTAATGATATTCCCGTGACGGCCGTGGGTGGTCGTCACCATTAAAGTGGGGGAGGGGATATGTCTTGAAATAATTGAAAAAAGTCGTAGTCATAAACCTCTATCAAATCCGCATGCACCTAATTAATAACACAATTTACAATGATGACCAAATCCGGTTGGAAAAGAGTGTGTGTACTAGATCCCATTACTTTCCATAACAAGACATTTATGAATATTAGTGTGAGGTACGATTCAGTAATCCGTAAAAATTTTCACCTCCCATAAACCTCCTAGACTGAAACCTTGCATCCTCTTTGTAAAATCATCAATTGGGATAAGAAGAGATTCTAAGAAGCAGCGAATTTAGAAATGCAGTGATAACACATTAGGGCTTAGTAGCAAGAAGTGAATTCAGAATTGCAGTGATATTACAGTGGGGCTGAGCAGCAAGAAGAAAATTTAGAAACAAACAACAAAGATGGGTGGAGAAGTGGTCAAGCACGAGCCGAATTCTATGGAAGCCTTGTAGAATTTTCTAGAATCCTACCTATATTCAGAGATTCTGGATGGATTGATTATTTCCAGAAGCTTGAAGGCTTAGATGAGGCGGTGACAATTGAATTTTCTCAGAATTTGAACAATAATCAAACCCGAGTAAGGGGCATGCAATTTGAGGTGACTGAAGAGGTAATTTCCCAGGTAAATTCATTGCCAGTAGAGGGGCGGAGGTGGTTTAACAGAAAAATCAATGACCCCTCCTTGAAATAATACTTCCTAGAAGGAGAAGAAAAAATGGAGAAGAAAGGGAGAAGAATTGACAGGTTTTCACTTCCTCATCCTTAGGAATATGTTGCCCTGGGTTTAATCAAATATATCACTTTTGAGGGAAGATCCACGATAGTGTTTAACTATCACTCTCCTCTACTTAATCACCTTCGTCACCAGCAAAAGATTAATCTTCCATTCTATTTGTTAGGGAACATCAAGCATATGGCGGTAGCAGTAAAAACAACAACACAAACAAAGGCATGTGTGACTAATCATGGACTCATCAAGCTAATCGTGTTGGATGCCTTATGCCAGCAAGGAAAAACTTGGGAATAATTCAAGTGAAAAAGGCCAAGGACAAGCTGGGGGAAACAGACCATGACTTCAGGAGGAAGTCAAGCAGAAGTGGAAACCCAGACTCAACCTTCTGGAGTTAGAATTGGGAAAGAGCCTACGGATGAACCAATTGGGGATAGAAGGCCAAAAAAGAGAGTAAAAGTCAACATACCTGCAGAACCTTTGCCTATGGTTGGAAAGCAGACAAAAGAAGAAGTATTAGAAGAAGAAAGGCAACCCTCCTCATTAGGTAAGGACGAAACTCATGTCCTATTTTTAGAACTCGAAAATATAATAAAGGAAAATGAATAATTAAAGTGGAAATTATTTGAGGGGAATAAAATCCTGGTGTCTGTATGCATGACATGTTTTCAAGACTTAATAGCAGCGGGATATAAGGTATTTAGAGAAAATATCAGCCCAATGGAAACAAAAACAAAACAATAGGAGGTTGTTACACAAGAACCTGTTGATGATACTATTGTTACACAAGAACCAGTAGTTAAAGTAGAGCCTCCTGTAATAATTGACCTAGAAGCTGACCCACAAGAACCTTTGGAGGCCACTCCTATTGTAGAAGAAAGAGCAATGTACATAGACGCCACTCTAGGTGGAAACAAAGGGGCTGACACATAAGAACCCACTGAGGAAGTTGTTGTTACACAAGAACAAGCAACAGAAGTGGAACAACCCCATGTAGTAGAGGTTATTACACCCATTATTGATGTGGATATTGAATATAGAAGAACGTCGAGTCCCATCTTGAGATGGATTTCTAAGAAAATCTTGTTAATTTCCAAATTACAAAAGTGGAAACAAGAAGAAATCTCTCTTCGGGAGGGGACGATTTCGCTAAAGGAACATCAGAGAGAAATAGAAACTTTACATGAAATATGGATGAAAGAAGAGTTGAAAAAAGGATGGGAGAATTATAAGAAGAAGGAAGCTCTGAAGAAATAGGAGGAACAGTTGTTGTTGTTACAGCAACAGGTTTAGGATCTCACCATAGATAAGCAAAAACTTCATGACCTTGCCCTCAATTTGTTGGGTTGTAGGTGGACTTCTCCATCCTATCCTATCTTTCCATCGGAACACTACTTTATGTTCTAGATGAAAGTTGCTATGGTAGTCAGAATTTATTTATGTTCTTCCACTCGTACATTTCTAGATGTTTTCCGTGCCTCCAATTTCGATGAGAAAAGCTTGCTGTCTGAGTTATTATTACACAATATTATTTGTAAACATGTGAGTATCCAGATGGTTGTGATAGTATTCTCCTATAGGGGTGATCTTCAGCTGAGAACTTCTGTGTCCTTCATGAATAATCAGATTGAACAACATTTGGCCATCAAATCTATGGAGGCCAATGAGGAGAAGATGGCATTGTGAGTTTTGGAAAAACCGGGACAAGCTGCCGAGTTAAGGCAAGGATTCAGGAGAATGTTGAGTACCCCTAGGATTAAAGAACCAACTGCCACTTATAGAAGAAGAATCGTGAAATTCTGCCTCAATCAGTTCTTAATGATGAAGAGTCAAGCCTTGAGAGGGTGATTGAAATGCACGGAAGACAACAATGCTGAGCTGCTAAAGGGGGACCCATTCTCATTCCAGAATTTCATGGTGGCTGTTACACATGTACCAGATTATGCACAGATCGTACAATCCCTTGGTGATTTTTGGCTGGGATTGAGATTCAAGTTTCCTTTGATCTGGCTACCAATTGAGGATTATCAGAGTAATTATGAATTGAGTAAGTATGAGTCGGAGTCCTGGGTATGAAAGTTGATGGCCAATCAGGGGTACATGTCTATAGACGAAGATATGGCTGGTGCTTATGATCTCACCGACCTGCACCGGAGATACTCCCATGAGAGATGAGTTTGCATGAGGACATGCAAGCATTTCAGTTGGGGGAGATGTTGGGTGCCAGTTTGCACACTTTTTCTACACTTTTTTTCCCTATTTTTCCTCATGACTATAACCAATGGAACTATCTTTGCCTCTTTTTCCTACCTTTCTATCCTAACTTGTGTTGTTTCACCTTATTTTCATTACTCTTCCATTTCATCAATTATTATGATATATCATGCCTTTTTATGACTAATTGAGGATGAATGTTTGGAGAAGATCTATGGTCTTTGTGTTGTATTTCTAGATGTCATTCATAGCACCAAAGATCTCGAGCACGAGGTCCATAGGAGAAGTTAAGAGGGTGATGTTATAGTGAATCGATGTTGTTGCACCTTGAAGTTACAGACCCATCGACAAATTGATATTACACTCTGTTGTTACAGACCCGTTGGTGAACTCATGATACAGTTGTACTGTTGACTAGATCTTGTCAACACCTGTTACTGACCTGTCCTTTAGCTGTTACACTACAACTATGATTTTATTATGATAGCTATAGAAGTTGTTTAGCATTGTATTTTTGGATAACAACCTAAGGGCATTTTTTATTGTAATCTATAATTTTCTAGGAAGAACTTTATTAAGAAGTGGTTATAACTATATGTATTCTATTTCAATCAACATGAGAATCATACAGTTCTCATGACTGATCTATCCCTTGATTTTTTGAGGTGTAACCACTATATAGTTCTCGGCCCTAGAGGTCGAAAGGTAAGCGGAGAAAACCATTATTTTGGCTCTGTAATTGTACACAGATTAATACAAATTATCCTGTTATTGTTGTTACATGTGTTATTCAATTTAGTTTCCATTAAGTTCTTCCTCTACCTGCACCCTGCTAGGGTGGAAGGGCCCTCCTTCTTAGCAGGGATTACAGTGATTAAGTAGTTGTTTGTATGCATTTCTATTTCAGCTTATGTATCAGTAGAGTGTTGTTGTTGTTGTTTAGTTGTGAATATATCCGCTTCAATTTCAATACTTTGTATGTTGTTACAAATATGATATTAGAGACACCAGTTGGATACTTGTTGTGTGGTGAGCTAGAACAGATTAATTTAAGTGTGATTCCAGTCTTGTAGATCCTTTTATTTCTGCATGAGTGATTTACTTCTAGCATTTACTTCAAAAATGATTTATTTTCTTTGGAATTTCTCCTTGTTGGGTGTTATTAGTGTCGGTATCTTCATCCCTCCGTCAGTGATCAAATTTATCTTTTTGCATTGCATATTAGGTGTCTTACTCAGTCAGCTGCATTCCATTAGGAGCATGGATCATTTGACGGTAGTGGCTTGTTCCTCACGTCCTTTACCTGCTGGCCTATTTCTGTTCATTAAAATCATTTGCAGTCACTTTTGGTCTCATAGTTTGCAAAGAGTCATTTTTAGCGTTTTAGTGTCATTAGTTCTAGGGTTGCATTAATAAGCTCTTTAGAATCCTTCATAATGGTCAGAAGGCACATGAGGAAGTTTGAAATAAGGTTTCAGTGCTAAAAATTTCATCATTATTTTCTTAATAATGTATTTTCTTCAAAACTCTGTTTTGAAGAAAAATAGAGTATTTCATCTTTATGTATAAATGTAATGTGATTTTAAGTTTTCTCAGTTGTAATAATACTTTCACTGGCAACCCTGGTCACCTTTGTCAAAGCTCCAGCCATCCATTCCCTACAAGACAGACAAGAAAGTACATCATTCAGTCCAAAAAGCCAAAATGAAGCAAAACAGAGTTTTTGAAAAGTGTCAAAAATTTGAAACATTGCAAAGTGGGTTTTTTAAAGAAGAATTAAAATCCTTGGTATATATATCATTTTTATGTTTCAAGGCTTCATTTGAATGCCAAGATAATAGTAGTGAACCAAGGATAACCCGTGAAGAGAAAAATAAAGCATTTGGAGGAAGACTGTGTAAAATTTCCCTGCGCGACGCATTGGGTGGGTGTCGCGACGCATTGGGCAGGCACGACGCATTGGGTCAGCCACCACTATTGTGAAATTATTCATGCGCGACGCATTGACGTTGCGCGATGCACTAGGTTTGTTGCGCGACACATATGGCAGCAAGCAAATTCATTGCCATTTCTTCCAAATCTTCAAATCGACTCAGTCCCTCTTTGTTCAAGTAAGTCATGCAAACTCTCCATTTCCCATGAACCGGTGTTTTGTGTTGTTTATGAGAATTTAAATACAAAAAAAATCAAACCCTATTATCTTGTTTGAAGAATGCTCCTTTAGGGTTTATGAAATTAGTTTTGTGCCTATCACTTCCATTCTCCACCTTCTTTTTTCCCTCATCACTGTTAATCTTGTTACATCAATCCCATTTCCCTATTCCCTCATATCCCTAAAGCACTCATTTCGTATCCCATTCCCACTATTCCACATCCCAACTATGAATTTTCCCAAACCCCAAGGCTATCCCTAGAAATCAAGTGACTGCCCCAAAAATCTTCAATTGACAGATTTCACTTGGTAATATTCCATCATTTCCACCACCATCAAGAGCTGGCCCGTTTGTTTGTGTTGCATTTACATGATGGTCAAGTCACCCTTGCAGGTGTGACATTCACTTTAACACCTGAAACTATCTCTCAAGCAACCAGAATACCAAATGTTGGAGAACAATGGAACAAAAGGCAGTAGGTTGACAGGGTACACTATGAGCCATATATCAAGCCTAGTTTTGTGAGACAACTTAGCAGATTTTTTCCCTTCCGGTTCATAAAGGATTCATATGCTCCTCTGATGAAACTTATTATCAAATATTTCAGTTGTGAAGGCCAGTTTTCACGTCTTTATGCCTATCATATCAGGTTGCTGATGCATTTCACTAGGGTGAGGATGATTAACCTCCCTTATTTCATGTGCCAGAATATTGAGAAGATGACCACTCTCGTGCAAAGGAAAACTCTTGAGCAGCAGTATAGCAGTATCTATCACTTTGCACTCATCAAAATTGTGGTTACGCATCAACTCGGCTTGCAGGGTATTTCATGGGAGGATTTAATTTCTAATGATTTCTTCACAGCTTCTCAGGTACCTTCGGAGGTTGTTCATGAGGTAGGTGAACCTTCATATCAGCATGAAGTTCATGAGACACAGACCACTAGTATGCAGGTGTTTTCCACTTATCAGAGAGGCACTAGAGGATTATTTGCAGCAGCTAGGAGAGTATTATCTCCACCCGGGGTGGAAGGGGTCTCGCTTCCATCATCAGCAGCATAGGTACAGGTACAAGACAAGGGTAAGAGGCCCATACATGATGAGGGACCTTCAGGAGGCGAGGATACCGATTTCATACTCATTGATGAGGATTTGGGCTCTCCTAGCTCAAAGATGAGAGAGGTTGTTCAGGAGCAGAAGGCGGAAATAAAAACTTTGACCGTCAAGTTGCAAAGAGCCCAATGGATAATCAACTACCTTGAGCAGTGAAACAAACAGTTGGAAGATCAACAAACTATCATGGAGTTGCAAAATATACGTGAGAACCGACAAGCTGCCCAAAGGAGCCAAACCGAGATGACATCCATTGAGCAAGAGATTGAGGCTGATCGCGAAACTTGGCTTGAAAGGGTCAATATTCATTTGGAGAAGCTGTTGGAGAAGGAAAACAAGGAAAATAACATGTTTAGGCACATGAATAATCATTATTGGGCAAGAAATCATGTTTGCAAGGCACGAAACAAGATCCTGGAAGCTAAGCTGAAGAGGGCATTAAAGCGTCGGAAAAGGCAGGATAGACTTCAGATTTTGGCCGAAGCTTCCTTGGCCCAACATAGTGCATGATGGAGGAAACTTCACCCAAATTTCAAGAAATTTGGGACACATTTTGCAAATTTTGTTTTTTTTTGGCCTAAACACAGATTTTTCAGCCCGACGCGTCGCGCCACTTGGCGCGCGCTTATGATTGGGAGCTCCTCTTGGGAAAAAAATTTTATTTTTAGATTTTTCATGAAAATTTATGCCTGCCTACCCATTTCCCAGATATTTTGACAAGTTTTGGGTTTCCAGAAGGGTCAAAAACACCCTAAAAATGACCTTTCTGCCCCTTTTTGGACACACAGGAAGCAGGGTTGGGAAAACTCATTTTTGGTGGGGAAAATGGAAATCAAATTCAGAAATTATACTTGTTTTGGAAAGTAGACAGGTAGAGATTTCCAACGAGCTATCCTGTGCTCAATTTGGACACCGAGAAGGCCTTCAAAATCGGCTCCAAACTGGCGCGACACATAGAGAATTCAGGCGCGGCGCATTGGGGATTTTGGCTCATTTTTCACTCAGTAACTCTGTTTTTTGCCTAGTTTTGGCCAGTTTGAATTTCTTACTTCCAAATGTAAAACTCTTGATGTAATATGATGTAATTTGATGGGTCTTGATGTAATTTTATCAAATTTTTACTCATGAAAGTAGATTCATTCATCAAAAGGTGAATTGCAACTGAATGAATCAGTTTCCTATCTTATAGAGGCAAGCTGTTCCACTGCCTATTTTCCAATTTTTAGTTTAGATCTTGTTGAAACAGCTCCTAAATTAGTGAGCTCAACCCCTAGAGGCATGGGGATGAGTTATGCTTGTCTATATCTTGTATTTTTTCAGCCATTTGCCTGGTTGGACACTTGGGATTGCTTTGAGCATCATTGTACATTTCATCTCTGCAGTTTGGCAAAGGAATAGACCAAGGTTTGCAGCACTCCTTGGGATTCATGTGGATATTTTTTTTGATGATGTGTTTCTCTTTTTTAATGTAATTTTACTGGTGCTTTATGTGTATCATCTTCCTTCTTACTTCTTCTTAAGTTAAACAAACAAGGATAAAGGTGGAATTCATTAGATTTGTAGTGCTCTACCTTGAGTTTTGTTTAATTTTCTATGTTTTCAAATGTCTGAAGAGGATTCTTGAAAGTCTCTTGCCCTCTTCAACTCCTCACCGGTCTAAGCTATCCATTTCATTCAAAATTTAAGCATCAAAAAAGTTTCCTACCTTGCCCCAATCAGATCCCTGCAAAACTGCTCATTTCCCATGCCCAAAATCCGCCTTTCCCTTTGATCCAAAAAAAACACCCTCTAAAATTAAATCAAAATATTTTACATATATACCTAGCCTAAAATCAGCCTTTGTTCAAGTCATCTCAAGCCTCATTGATTATTTTTGCTGAGATTGACAAGGAGACAGCCCTCTCCTGGTCTGGTAGGGCTAGCTACCATATTAAGCGTGGTTTGATGTTACCCTAGACTCTGCCTTTCTCAGCCTGAGGTAGATTTAGGAAATAACATAGTGGTGACCATACTGGGGAAGAAAAGTTTGTTTTTTGCTTTATAAACTACAAACGGAACCTGAAGTTAGCCAGGTAGCCTTCGAAACGCTCTTGCTTTGCATTAGCGAAAGTAGATGAATGCTGCTTCAGTCAATATCCGGTCTAGTTTATGAACTGAACATCTGATTTCCTCAGTAAAATGTAATCAAGTTCAGATCTGGTTGTTGATGGTGGAAAATGATCAGACATCGTAAGGCTGAAATCATTCACTTGGCGACTCCAGTGTTGAAGAATCCCAAGTTTCAGAATTTTTATGGCGACTCTACTCTTCAAGAATCAGTAGCCTGAGGAATTTCTTGCTGAATTCATTGTTATCAAAATCGTTTCGCTGGATTGAAGGTATGCTCCCATGAGCCGAGATCACATTCCAAGGAATTTTCCTACGTTTAAAGATGATGATAAGAAGGATGCTGCTTTACATCTGGTTAGATTTCACATACATATTCACAAGTTGAAGGTTGATTTTCCTAAAGATTGCTTGATGAAGATATTCATGGCCACTCTGGAAGGTGAAGCCCGATCTTGGTATGAAAGCTTGCCGCCTGCTTGTATTTACTATTTAAAGGATTTTCATACCATGTTCTTTGAAAGGTATAATGAATCTTATCCATCCTTAACTTTAGTTCAGAACTGTTGTAGCCATGTTCATAGTTTTATTGAAAATCTTGAAAAGTTTATGAAGATGATGACTTCATGGACAATGAGATCATGGAGGCTCTGTACGAAAATCCATTTCAGCAGCATAAAGAGAACTTAGAGGATACCCATCAAGATGCCCAAGATACTTTGCAGCAGGATCAAGATCTTAATACAATGGAAAATGATGAAAGAGAAGGTTTTGTTTCAGATCTGTCCATAGAAGGAGACAATATGCAGGAGAGTCAAGTTTCAATTTCAGAATGTGATAAAGTCAAGTAAGCTATTTCAGATCTATATTCAGATCGTGATGATCAAGAATACCTTGTGCTAAATCCCATGAAGGAGAACTCTGTTGTTGAGATCATCTGGAATGAAGAAGACAAAGTTATTGATCCAAATGTTCTCATTTCATTAGAACAAAGCCTTCATGAGGAGGTAATCCAATCAGTTCATGAAAAACAAGATGAGATCTTTGTTCAAGTAAGTGAAAAATATTCTTTCAATAACTCAGTGATAAATGATAATTTGATTTCCATGTCATATGAAGATGATCAACAATATTTTCAAATTTCAGAAGATCAGGGAATTAAGGATTGTCATTCAGGTTTTTCATGTTTTAAAATGTCATTTCATGAAGACAATCACTATTTGAGCAAAAGAAAAAAAAAATTATCATCAACTTTGTCTGAAGATGAGATAGATCAACTCCTGAAAGGTCATGTTACAGCCCAAGCTAAAGCAGATTTGCAGTGCCCACATGGTCAAGAAAGTGTTGGTGAAACTTCTTCCTCTTTTGAAAATGATGATGGTCTTGTAATTAGCTTTATAGATCAGCAAACATATAATATTTTCTTTCATGAAGATGATAAGGCTGTCATGTTTGATAATCTTGAAGATTGTTTTCTGTTTAAGAATGACCTAGATCATGAAGTTGAGGAATATGAGCTTGAGAGAGACAATATGCCAGAATTTCTCATGGTCAAGGAACTTACAACTAACACTCAGATGGCAGAAGCTTATACCTCTCTATGCCTTCCTATCACTCGACAATCAATTGTTCTTTCAGATCAGAATGAAGCGAGTAGTTGTATTTTTGCTGCTGGATCTCAAGACCAACTAGTGCTTCAGGATTTTCAAGATCCCTTCGGAATTATTTTGCAAGCATAAGAAAATATTAATGTTTCCTAGTTCGTTATCATAAGCCTTGGTTTCAATGGTTATTGTGAGTTGCCTACATGTACATCGTTCTACCTGCTCGAGAAAAGTCAGAGCAGAATTTTGGTATGTAGCCATCTACTGGATTGGTTACATTGGAAGGCTCACTACACATGATTCTACATATTCCATCAATAGGAAGTTGGTTTTCATCATGATTTGAAACCCTCAAATCTCGATGGTCTGTTGCCATTCAAAAAGCTTTGTAAGTACTTGTTTTAGTTAAGTAGGTCTTGAGTCATCTTTGTTTTAGTCAGTTTCAACATAGTTTTAGTTTGGGGCCCAAAATGAAGGCTATAAAATTGAAGGTCTGATTTCATTTTTGGTGTGTCAGTTGTTTGAGTCATTTGCGAGTCAGGTCTTTCAGTCATTTTTGGTTTCGAAATTGAGTCAGTTTTGTGACAATTTTCAGTCATGAAAATGAGTTAAGAGTCTTGTTTTGGTTTGTCGAAGTTATTGACTCCATAGCCCAATGGACAAAGGCACTGCCTTCTTTCCCAGAGATCTGTAGTTCTTGGCACCTCTAAGGAGCTACCATCCCCATTGGAGCCAATGTTAGTGTCGGTATCTTCATCCCTTCGTCAGTGATCAAATTTCTCTTGTTGCATTGCATATTAGGTGTCTCACTCAGTCAGCTGCATTCCATTAGGAGCATGGATCATCTGATGGTAGTGGCTTGTTCCTCATGTCCTTTACCTGCTGGCCTATTTCTGTTCATTAAAATCATTTGCAGTCACTTTTGGTCTCATAGTTTACAAAGAGTCATTTTTAGCATTTTAGTGTCATTAGGTCTAGGGTTGCATTAATAAGCTCTTCAGAATCCTTAATAATGGTCAGCAGGCACATGTGGAAGTTTTAAATAAGGTTTTAGTGCTAAAAATTTCATCATTATTTGCTTAATAATGTATTTTTCTTCAAAACTATGTTTTGAAGAAAAATAGAGTATTTCATCTTTATGTATAAATGTAATGCGATTTTAAGTTTTCTCAGTTGTAATAATACTTTCACTGGCAACCCTAGTTGCCTTTGTCAAAGTTCCAACCATCCATTCCCTGCAAGACAGACAAGAAAGTACATCATTCAGTCCAAAAAGCCAAAATGAAGCAAAACAAAGTTTTTGAAAAGTGTCAAAAAATTGAAACATTGCAAAGTGGGTTTTTAAAAGAAGAATTAAAATCCTTGGTATATATATCATTTTTTATGTTTCAAGACTTCATTTGAATGCCAAGAGAATAGTAGTGAACCAAGGATAACTCGTGAAGAGCAAAAGCAAGCATTTGAAGGCAGACTGTGTAAAATTTCCCTGCGTGACGCATTGGGCAGGCGCGACGCATTGGGCAGGCGCGACGCATTGGGTCAGCCCCCACTGTTGTGAAATTGTTCATGCGCGACGCATTGACGCTGTGCAACACACTGGGTTTGTTGCATGACGCATATGGCAGCAAGAAAATTCATTTCCATTTCTTCCAAACCTTCAAATCGACTCAATCCCTCTTTGTTCAAGTAAGTTATGCAAACTCTCCATTGCCCATGAACCGATGTTTTGTGTTGTTTAAGAGAATTTAAATACAAAAAAAATCAAACCCTATTATCTTGTTTGAAGAATTATCCTTTAGGGTTTATGAAATTAGTTTTGTGCCTATCACTTCCATTCTCCACCTTCTTTTTTCCCTCATCACTGTTAATCTTGTTACATCAATCCCATTTCACTATTCCCTCATATCCCTAAAGCACTCATTTCCTATCCCATTCCCACTATTCCACATCCCAATTATGAATTTTCCCAAACCCCAAGGCTATCCCTAGAAATCAAGTGACTTCCCCAAAACTCTTCAATTGACAGATTTCACTGGGTAATATTCCATCATTTCCACCACCATCAAGAGCTGGCCCGTTTGTTTGTGTTGCATTTAGATGATGGTCAAGTCACCCTTGCAGGTGTGACATTCACTTTAACACCTAAAACTATCTCTCAAGCAACCGGAATACCAAATGTTGGAGAAAAATGGAACAAAAGGTAGCAGGTGGACAGGGTACACTATGAGCCATATATCAAGCCTATTTTTGTGAGACAACTCAGCAGAGGTTTTCCCTTCCAGTTCCTAAAGGATTCATATGCTCCTCTGATGAAACTTATTATCAAATATTTCATTTGTGAAGGCCGGTTTTCACGTCTTTATGCCTATCATATCAGGTTGCTGATGCATTTCCCCAGGGTGAGGATGATTAACCTCCCTTATTTCATGTGCCAGAATATTGAGAAGATGACCACTCTCGTGCAAAGGAAAACTCCTGAGCAGCAGCATAGTAGTATCTATCACTTTTCACTCATCAAAATTGTGGTTACGCATCAGCTCGGCTTGCAGGGTATTTCATGGGAGGATTTCATTTCTAATGATTTCTTCATAGCTTCTCAGGTACCTTCGGAGGTTGTTCATGAGGTAGGTGAACCTTCATATCAGCATGAAGGTCATGAGTCACAGACCACTAGTATGCAGGTGTTTTTCACTTATCAGAGAGGCACTAGAGGATTATTTGCAGCAGCCAGGCGAGTATTATCTCCACCTGAGGTGGAAGGGTTCTCGCTTCCATCATCAGCAGCATAGGTATAGGTACAAGACAAGGGTAAGAGGCCCATACATGATGAGGGGCCTTCAGGAGGCCAGGATACCGATTTCATACTCATTGATGAGGATTTGGGCTCTCCTAGCTATAAGCTGAGAGAGGTTGTTCAGGAGCAGAAGGCAGAAATAAAAACTTTGACCGTCAAGTTGCAAAGAGCCTAATGGATAATCAACTACCTTGAGTAGTGAAACAAACATTTGGAAGATCAACAAACTATCATGGAGTTTCAAAATATACGTGAGAACTGGCAAGCTGCCCAAAGGAGCCAAATCGAGATGACATCCATTGAGCAAGAGATTGAGGCTGATCGCGAAACTTGGCTTGAAAGGGTCAATATTCATTTGCAGAAGTTTTTGGATAAGGCCAAAAAGGAAAATAACATGTTGAGGCACATGAAGAATCATTATTGGGCAAGAAATCATGTTTGCAAGGCACGAATCAAGATCCTGAAAGCTAAGCTGAAGAGGGCATTAAAGCCTCGGAAAAGGCAGGATAGACTTCAGATTTTGGCTGAAGCTTCCTTGGCCCAGGATAATGCATGATGGAGGACACTCAGCCCAAATTTCAAGAAATTTGGGAAACATTTTGCAAATTTTGTTTTTTTATGGCCTAAACACAAATTTTTCAGCCCGACGCGTCGCGCTACTTGGCGCGCGCTTATGATTGGGAGCTCCTATTGTGAAAAACTCTATATTTTTGGATTTTTCATGAAAATTTATTCCTGCCTACCCATTTCCCAGAGATTTTGACAAGTTTTGGGTTTCCAGAAGGGTCAAAAACACCCTAAAAATGACCTTTCTGCCCCTTTTTGGACACACAAGAAGTAGTGTTGGGAAAAATCATTTTTGGAGGGGAAAATGGCAAAAAAATTCAGAAATTTCACTTGTGTTGGAAAGTAGATAGGTAGAGCTTTCCAACGAGATATACTGCACTCAATTTGGACACCGAGAAGGCCTTCAAAATCGGCTCCAAACTGGCGCGATGCATAGAGAATTTAGGCGTGGCGCATTGGGGATTTTGGCTCATTTTTCACTCAGTAACTCTGTTTTTCGCCTAGTTTTGGCCAGTTTGACTTTATTACTTCCAAATGTAAAAATATTGATGTAATATGATGTAATTTGATGGGTCTTGATGTAATTTTATCAAATTTTTACTCATGAAAGTAGATTCATTCATCAAAAGGTGAATTGCAACTGAATGAATCAGTTTCCTATCTTATAGAGGCAAGCTGTTCCACTGCATATTTTCTAGTTCTTAGTTTAGATCTTGTTGAAACAACTCCTAAACTAGTGAGCTCGACCCCTAGAGGCATGGGGATGAGTTATGCTTGTCTATATCTTGTATTTTTTCAGTCATTTTCCTGGTTGGACACTTGGGATTGCTTTGAGCATCATTGTACATTTCATCTCTGTAGTTTGGCAAAGGAATAGACCAGGGTTTGCAGCACTCCTTGAGATTCATGTGGCTCTTTGTTTTGATGATGTGTTTCTCTTTGTTAATGTAAGTTTACTGGTGCTTTATGTGTATCATCTTCCTTCTTACTTCTTCTTAAGTTAAAAAAACAAGGATAAAGGTGGAATTCATTAGATTTGTATTGCTCTACCCTGAGTTTTATTTAATTTTCTATGTTTTCAATTGTCTGAAGAGGATTCTTGAAATTCTCTTGCCCTCTTCAACTCCTCACCAGTCTGAGCTATCCATTTCATTCAAAATTGAAGCATCAAAACAGTTGCCTACCTTGCCCCAATCAGATCCCTGCAAAACTGCTCATTTCCCATGCCCAAAATCTACCTTTCCCTTTGATCCAACAAAAACACCCTCTAAAATTAAATCAAACTCTTTTACATATATACCTAGCCTAAAATCATCCTTTATTCAATTCATCTCAAGCCTCACTGATTATTTTTGCTGAGATTGACAAGGAGAGAGCCCTCTCCCGATTTGGTAGGGCTAGCTACCAGATTAAGCGTGGTTTGATGTTACCCTAGACTCTGCCTTTCTCAGCCTGAGGTAGATTTAGGCAATAACAGGTGTATCAACACAGACAGTGAAAATTTCATTGGAATAAAAATATTTCCGTGGATTGATAATTTATGTGTACTGTTTAATCATTTGATAGTGATTAATACAACCCAACACAGCCCACAATGCATTCACTAACTTATTATGCGAATTCCTTTTGTTTTCTTGCAGTAAATTTCTAATTATGTTGACCAAAATTTTGTTGGAAGACTTTGCCAAGCCATTACCCTGGGGGAAATAGGATGTTGAGTTTCCAAGGGTAATTCTATACTTGTGACAAAAATCCGCCATCTTTCTTGATTTGAAAGTAGCAACGTTGTCCGTAATTATTTTATGAGGGTAGTTGAATCTAGACAAAATATTGCTTTCCAGAAATTGAATGATAATCACATTTTTAGCCTTCCTAGTTGGGACTGCTTCAATCCACTTGGTGAAATAAGCGGTTTCTGTCAAGATCCACTTATGTTGTCTAGATGAGGTCGGGTTTATTTCACCTATGAATTCAAGTCCCCACTATTTAAAGGGTGAGACAACTGCAATAGGTTTTAGGGGTAGCGGGAGAAGTTTCTTCCTTTCTTAAGAAACTTGACATTCATGAAAAATGGAAACCTTTTTATATACATCAACGAACAAAATTTTCCATTAAAAACAAACCCTTAATATCTTGTTAGCAGTGGTCTTCTAAAACAAGTCTCTGCCACAATCACCTTTATGAAACTCCTCCATGGTTTTTTGTGCCTCATCTTCAAGCAAACAATTCAACACCATACCACTGGGATCTTTCCAATATAAGAACTGATCTATGATACCAAAATTGATATCTCTCAATTTAAGGAATTGAGCTTTAGTCTTAGTCAAACTTGGAGGGGCTTGAAAATGCTGCAACACATATAAAATGTCTACATACCATGGAAAAACAACAAAATTTTCTGATACCTATTGGACTTACCTTGAATCATCCTCTTCTGAAAGAGAGGCCATGAAATTAGTATCAAGTGCATGCAGATTTGATTATGTCGCCATCTTCACCAATCCTTGCCCTTTAATTAACTTCATAGGTTTAATTGCCACATCATATTTAATTATCAAAGCAATCCACTTGTCTGTCCTACCTTCCGGATCATTTTGAGTGAGTATTTTTTTTACAGTAGAGCTTTGTACGTAGGCAAGGAAAATGCATGATTTTCCATAATGTTGTATTCAAGGCAAACATCTCTGAGAGTTCTGCTAAAGAATGTTAGTGGTTGCTCTATACCTTGTTTTTTCTTTTTCATGAGGACAACTATTATATTATGCTCCGAAGAAAATGAAAAAATAATGAAATATTGAGTGTAATATGGACTGATAAGAACATGAGTACGAGACAAGGAATATTTTACTTCATTGGAATATTTTATTGTTTCTTCAGTCCACTTAACCTCGTTATTATTTTTCAGCATGTTTGTAACTGCTGTTAATATCTCTGTTAATTTGGGAATAAGCCTCCTTAAGTAATTTATTCTTGCAATAAAAAAATGATTTTCCTTCTTTTTTCTCGGAATGTCGATCTTACGAATTGCTTAGAATCTGTAAGTATATATTCTAATTCCACCTTTAGAAATTATATGTCCTAACAAATTTCCTTCTTCCAAACTAAACAAAGAATTATTGGGATTCAAATAGATTCCATATTTTATGCATTTTTCAAATACTACTTTTAGGTGTTGCAAATGATCCTCATCAGACTATGAATACACAGTGATATCATCAATATATATTACCAAAAATATTTCCTTCTCTTCCAGAAAATCTTTATCCATATCTCACTAAAATGTATCTCCCACATTCATCAAACTGAAAGGAATTTTGTCATATTTGAAGGTACCCCATAGTGTGGTAAATGCAGTTTTTTCCTGATCTTCAAATGAACAAGAATATAGTTGTATCCCAAAAAACCATCCAGCAGTGACATCCTCCTTTAACCTACCACCTTTTGAAGAATATGATCCATTTTGAGAAAGGGGTAATTATCCTTGAGAGATACCTTGTTCAAATTTCTAAAATATACACACAACCTTATTTATCTGGTCTTATTTCTAACTGACACTAAGTTATAAAACCACATAGAAAATATGAAAGGTACTATAGTTCCAGCATGAAATAACTTTCTTACCTTCTTTTTTATCAAAGGAAACAGAATAGGATTTGTCCTCCGCAGCTTCTACTTCAATGGATTTTGGTCCTCTTTGATTATTATAGTATGCTGGATGATACTCTTATCACACACCTTCAAATATTCGTACCCCCACGCGAAGACATCAGAGAATTCTCTCAAAAGATCCAAATATTTCTGCTTCATTTCCAGGCTTAAAGTTTTGGACAACTTGACCATTTTGGGCTTATCTTCTATGCCTGTGTTACACTCCTCTACTCTTGTCTCAATAGGCATCAACTTTGGCCTTTTACCTACATCATTTTGGTCAAAAGGTTCTTCAAGTCGTAACAACCCTCCCAGAATGACATTATCCTTCAATTGCAACACCTTCAAATATGCCATGATGTTTGTCCAAGTATTCTTTGATTTGGTTTATAAATTTTTCTTTGTCATCTTCTTCCCACCCATAGTAATTTTAAAACCGCATCTTGGAAAATTCTTCTTTCATTAATAGAAAACTTTCTAGTTTTTTATCATTTTCAAAAACCTTCTAGTACCTCATTATCTGGGACAATGGGTCTATACTTGACTTCAATATTATACTTTTCTTTAATGATAATTGGAGTTTCAAAATCAAAAGCATATGTAGATAAGGCATCTGCAACAACATTTTGTCCCCTAGGAATGAAAAACAAATTGTACTTGATTTTTTTTTTAAGACAATCTAGGACAACATTACGATAGGCTCTGATTCGAGGGTGTTTTGTCTGGTACTCACCTTTGATTTTATTTATAAATAATTCTCAATCTCCATATATTTTTATCCTTTTATCCCCTAACTTACTCAAGACCTACAAACCCAAGAGGAGTGCCTCATACTCAGCTACATTGTTGGTGTAATCAAAATCCAACTTTTAGGAACACAACTTGGTCTTTCGAATTACTTAGTTGATTATCCACACGCCTGCACTAGCACCTTCTTTGCTTTCTACACCATCAAAATTAATACTACAAAGGCATTGTTCCCCTTATCCTTCATCCCTCTTGGCCTTCAAATCTTTGAATTTCTTATCATCTGTCTTTTTTTCCTATTTCTTATCTTCTTCTTCCTCCAGTTCTGATATAACGGTTGAACTTGTTTTCTCTTCATCGAGACAACGAGTGTCGAACAAAATTAAAGAATCTAAATCAGAGTGTACTACCTAAATAAGGTGATTGGTATGCTTCTCCTTGATGTTTATCATGTATTTCATCATGGTTCCTCATAAATTCTCCTACTTTGGCCACCAAAAACTGAAAAAATGATGTATGACATGTCCGTTTGCACTTCCCCTTGCAATTTTGCTATCCATGACACAAATAAGATAATTCCAAACTTAGGAGGTATGTCTACCACTAAAATATCCATCAACATGATCTTAGAATGAATTTGAGATATGGATACTACTATATCCTTTATCAGCCCCAAACACTTCACTTTGCTAGAGTAAAAAGAATATAGATATTTGTACGGTTTAATCACATCAAGCCCAATACTTTCCATGTTTACCTCTGGCATAAAATTATGGGAAGCCCCTAAATCCATCACAGTTTTATGAAGGATTTGATCATATACATTTAGGCTCACATAGAAAGGAGGCAATTCACCATCCTGATCCATGTCATCAAGCGGTGGCCCAAATATGATGGCCGGATGATCATCAGTTATATTAACAGTATCTGAAGTCTTCTCAATCTTCAATTATTTTATAATATGAACTCTATAATGATCATTATTCAACAGCTCACCTAGAGGAATAGAAATATTTATTTTATCAAGTTCAGTCTCAAAATTAAAAGGATTTTGTAGTTTACCTGCCTCATTAGGAGCTGGATCTTTCTTGTCCACATTGTCTTTAGTAGAATCATATTTCCTTTCAAGGATGTTGATTGGTGCATATTTTTTTTGACTCACTGGTACTTGGTATATCCTTCTTTTGATTTTTGTTTTCTAGATCATTCTGTGCAGAATTGTTCCCAACATTGTTTCTTCTTAACTTGTATTACCTTTGGACCTACATGATGCCATTTTTGTAACCCTTTTTATACTCCTCCGATTCAACCATCATGATATCATCTTGAGACTAAGAAAAAAACAGTTCATATTATTCCATCATGAGGTTTTCAAATTGTTCTTGGTATTATTTATTCAAATAAACAGTTTGTTGCCTATCATCGAAAAAATGTATTTGGTCTTCAGGTTCTTTTTCATCTTCCTCATCTTGATCTTGTTCATAATTTTGTTATAAAGGGGGTCTCACCTACTGCTACTCTTGTTCTGGACCCTTTTGTTTCCTTTGCTTAATTTGGATATGTGGCTACCTCCTAAAATTTGGATTCTGAATCTGTGGACCTCCTTAGAGTCCTCTAGGAACAACTCTATCTGACAGTGTTATCATTTCCATAATTTTCTCCATGGCCTTTACTAATATATCCAACTTTGCATCATATGAGGTATAAGGTTCTTATTTTATGGTTACTTTCCTCTCCGATTTCATCTTAGATTTCTTCACCATAAGGTTTTCCTCCACACTGACTGCATTTCTCTGCATGTATTCAAGTGTTGCAAGGTTCCTTTCTCTAAGTTGGTATGCTATCTGTTAGCACTGAAAATGTTAATGGTGCAATCGCCATTGTATCATTGTTTTAATTTTTTTTAAATTTCCTAGTCCATGTCCAAGTTTGAGTCATTTTCAATAAAGGTCAAAAGAGTCTCAAAATAAAATTTATTTTAAGTGAATAGGTGTCATTAGTGTTTTAGGTTCATAAAATAAGTTAAAATCACTATTTTAACTTCTGTTAGTGTCAAAGGCTATTCGTCATTTGAGTAATAAAGTCACAACCACTCTGTCAGGGTTAATATCTACCTCTATTTTAATTTCATTGTCAACACAGTGATGTAATGGAGGGCGGCTATTTCTCTAAATTGAAAGTCATATTACTCACACAGTGAAAAGAGCTGCTATTTCTTGAAGGACCTGTTCGTAGTGGTAACTTAGTGAAACGTGCAACTATTTCACTGAGATTTTGGTTATCTCAATTCAAAGGTAAAGACAATTATTATTCAAGCATATAGGAGCAGCAAAGAATATTTTAAAAGCAAGGACCATTCATGTTTGAAGATCATTTAAGACCAATATTCTATAAACATGGTTATTCTCTTAAGTAAGATTAATTATTGTTTGACCTAGGAGGATTATTATTAGTAAATGGTTAATTTACCTATGCAGCTAACCTATATCTACCTCACTTAAGTCAAGTAGAAATCATAGTACGAGGTATCAATCATTTAATGATATTGTGGAGTGTTAAGCCTAGTGGGATGACTTGGCGCTTGTTTTTGAATTATTTCAAAGCATGCCATTACTCCTTGCCATGATTACATGCGCGAAATTAGAGGAGAGAGCTCGGTGGTCACTCAACCAAATTCCTTTGTGCAGGCTACATGTAAAAATAAGTCATTCCTCCAGCAAGCAGTTTTAGTTTTTCAAAGCAGGAAAGCTAAGGCTTCATGGAGGGTTTTACAACTCGAATTGAATAGTTTTGTTTGTGAATAGTCTAGCTATTGGAAGAATGGGGAAAGGTGGTAATTTCAATAGGTCATAACCAACAAATACTAGATTCATTGATGCTAGGGCTAAACCACAGTTAAAATCTGTTGGCTGGTATAAATGTATTCAAATTTTTTTTGGGGAGAATGTGGCTTTAGCTTAGCCTTTTTCCGAGAGCTTCGATGGTGAAAAGGTCAAGCTAGGCAGCAAGACATTAAAAATATCCAAGGCCTTCATAGCTCGTGCTACCGAAACCTCTGCAACTGGTGAACGTTAGTTCAAAAACAAAACGCTGCCCACAAAAGTAAGTCTCTACCTTAAGTCTGAACATGTTAAGGTTAAGTGGAATCCAACTGCACAAATTTCTTGTTTTAAGGCCACATAAGTAAGTATCTACCTTAATTCTGAACATGTTAATGTTAAGTGGAATCCAAATGCACACATTTCTTGTTTTAAGGCTGAGCGGTAGCATGTAATCACCACAGTCCAAAAATACATTACATGTGAGGGTAGGTTTTCCTCTGTTCACTGTTATTTGTTAAGATTCCTCGCTCACATTTCAGGAGATAAAACTCTAAACCTACCCTATTTTCTATATAAATATTTTCTAAAATGTCCCTAAAGCTACAAAAAATTCCAAATTACTCTTTCCAAAATTTGTATCATAGGGGGTTGATTAAAATTCTAATTCTCTATCATATTAGAAAGAATAAAACTACTTGGGATAAGTTTCTGAGAGAGGAAGGGTTTAGTAGCATAAATTCTAGGAGAAGGGTAGGGAGGCCCAAGAAAAAATACACCCATGATAAAACTAGTGCAGCCTCTGTTTCACACAGTTCACCACCTAACTCTGTACATTCATCAATATTCTGCCAAGTTAATCCTCCCTCCATCTCAATCAAAAGGCCAACTAGAAGCTCGATTAGGAAGGCTGCAAATCCTATGCCTATGTAAGTAGTGCCACTAGTTAATGAAGTTCATGTTAGTAGTTCACCTAGGGAACCTCAAACCCTAAGGTCTTTCATGGAATAATACAAGAAGAAACTGCAACAGAAAAATGCTATGTCTCCTAAAAAGCCTTTGTCAAAGGACAAGGAGAAAATAGCCTCCTCTTCAAGGAGCTAACCTAAGAAGAACCTCTTCATGGTAGAAGAAATAGTGGAAGTCAAACCTGGGCTTCTAGCATCTAAGCCTATTTTTTCACCAGTGGAATTCAACCCCTGTGTGAAAAGATCAAACCATGTTCTTGAAACATCTCATCAAGCACAACCAAATAGTGGTACTTCTCTTAGAGAGTCCACTCTCTCACAGGTTTTTATTTCTCTTAAGAAGGGAAAACAGGAACTGTTAGAGCCTTTCATAGAAGAAGAACCCACTTTGGCTCAGTTAGTTTCTTCCATTGGCTCTTTGATCAAGAAGAGAAAGAAAATTGTGATACACTCCTATTCCTCCTATTAAGACAGTAGTGACCTTGAGTACAAAGAATCAAAAGATGAGGAAGGAGAGCCTAGTTGATCCATGCATGGAGGTCCAAATTCATCTTGAATCCCTATATCAAGAGACCTCATGGTAGGCCCAAAATTAAACTCGGGCTGAACAACAAGTTGATTGCCAACCCTACATTAAGATTTGAAATTATCAACATTGAAGAGAGCCCAGAAGACAAAATAAGAAAGAAGAAAAAGACTCACTCAAAGAGCCAAGCATAGAGAAAGAGGTCAGATAAGAGGGTGACTAAAGTAGAGGCCATCAATATTTTTGATTCTATTTTGGACCTCTAATGAATGAAGGAATAGGTTTCCTGGAAAAAAAAATTTGGGTTAATTTTTCATGTTTCCGGATATAGCTACTTTTTCTGTGAAGGTAGTAATTATTTCTAAATACTAGCATATGATGAAAAGGGACTGATTTTTGGTTTGTTATCATGATGGTGACATCAATGCAGGTGAAGTGAAGAATTTTTCAATTGCAATGGATGTTTCCAGGTGTCATGTATCAAGTCTCCTCCAAAATTCCAGGATTCTATTTTGCACATTTAAAGGAGAACAACCACATGTCACACTAGATGTTTTTACACTTTTTGTGAATATTGGTTGCGCCAGAACAGAAGATTGGTATTCAAATAGACTTCCACCTCATACAACCACTTCATATTTTTAGCCTTCATGATGTTTATCTTATTTTTAATATAGCACTTTATATTTAAGTTTAGGGATAAGCCTCATCTCTTGCATGAGATTGTAATAAATTTTGGAACAGATTTACTTCTTTAGTGGAGATGACAGTATCATATTTTTGTATATATGTGCCAAAATGATATGAAGTAAAGGTTGGTGGTTTTATAATCTTGACTAATATGATCAGTACTCTTTTTAGTGAATGAAATGGAAAGAAACTTTTGAGGACTTATTACCAATATGGTGTGTATTTTGAATTTTACTTGTGTTTCCATATCTTATTTTCTTTAGTTCCAGTTTGCAACATCTCATGTTGTTATGTATTTTTATCATTATCTTGACATGTCCATGTGTTTTATCTACTGGGTGTGGAGCCTGATTATCTTGTTTATTTTGTATCACAGCATTGGACACCTGTACCTTAAGGGGGCGGCAACACCGCCCGTAATTAAACGCTGCCTTGGGGGTTTGGGGGGGGACAACTGCGACTTTATGGAGCCCCCCCCCAATAGGGGGTTTCGGGGGCAGCGCCCCCGAAGCTAAAAACAAATGTAAAATTTCCCTGTAAAAGTATAGTAATTTCTAGTCAATTTGGGCCGTTCATTATGTGGATGATCTGACGGTAGAAGTTATGTTTAGTTTAGGGTTTTTTTCCCTAGAAGGCAACCCCTCACTCTATATGAGGGTATTATATTGCGGCTGTGTATTGGATGTGTATTCTTAGAGCGAGAAAAAGATAGGGAGACTGTGAGAGAGAACAGAGTATATTACAATGGATCTGTTGTAGGTTTTGTCTCTTCATTTTGTTGGATAATATAAAGGAAGGACTGGTTGTTTGGGGTGGACGTAGCCCAAACTGGGTGAACCATGTATAGCTGTGTCTCTCTAGTTTTATGTGTTTTGTGTGCTTGTGTTTTCTGCATATTTTATGTGTTGCATTTCTCTGTAATATATAATTTTCTAACATTATCAATTTTTTTTAGTCTCACACAGTGAGCCTTCTTGGTAAAATATATATAATAAAAGTGGATAGAGCATCACTCATGACAATCATCTTTCATAATATTTCAATGAGAATATTTTCAGACTAGAAATATCTTTCTCTTGATGAAATATTGCTAAACTGCTACTTGTGTTAATTTATACTAAATGTAGTAGATTTATGCTTTGCAGACCTATTTTTTCTTCTCTCATTTTACATTTTCTTCTCCTCATAGGCTACAAACCCACTCTTTTCTACCACATCAGGCTCCAATACCATAATTAGTAGAGTTGTGGATTTGAATGAAATCTCTTTCCAGTGGATGAGAGTTTAAACCACCTACCAAACCCATAAAAAAAATCATTAAATTTCCTTAGAGTTTAGGATTTTTCTAGGCAGGCGCTTGATGCAGTCCAAGTGTTGATTCTAGCACCAACATCTTTTGGTGCATCTACTGGGAGACAAAGGCTTTGAAATGAAATATTCTCTCGATGTCTCTTGTTTTGAATTGATGAATGTCAATTTTTAATGGTGAATAAGAATTGATGACTTGAAGAATACTGAAAATTAGTTCACTTGGGAATCCACAGAGAGGAAAAGGGGTTTCAAGGCCTCCAACTACAAGAAGAAATCAAAGATCACCTACGGTGACCCCAGTTGTAGACCTAGAGAAGATCATTAAAGATGCAAAAATAAAACAGAGATCAGTTGAGGCCACATATTAGTCAGTGAAGAAGGTACACAAAAAATACATTTTAAAGTAAAAGGTACCCTCATCTACTTTAGAATCAAAAGAAGTTTCAATTTCAAAATATCTTGCTGAAAAATCTAAAATTGAAACTGCTTCTCTAGAAGACAAAGTAGATGTTATGAACTTAAGCTTAGTTGAAAGTTTTTCTCATTCCTCAAAGGGTAAATATGAAATTAGTAAATCTAAAGTAAGTGATATTTCAGTAAAAGAGGAAAAAATAGAGTTGGTAAGTGTCAATATGTAATATCCCTTTTTCAGGATTGCTCATGAATCATGCATGAAAAACGCATTTCCAGAAACATATGCAATAAAAAAGTGAAATCATCGCTTGGAT
Source organism: Pinus albicaulis (assembly GCA_034641835.2). Classification (NCBI taxonomy): domain Eukaryota; kingdom Viridiplantae; phylum Streptophyta; class Pinopsida; order Pinales; family Pinaceae; genus Pinus; species Pinus albicaulis. The sequence goes on along the minus strand of CM076572.1, from coordinate 759,678,274 downwards.
CCCATGGATAAATCTATGAAGCATGTAAATACAATAAGTGATCAAAAGTAAATGGAACTAGGTGGGTTAAATAGACCTCCCACACTAGTGTAGCTGAAAGATGACTAAAAACCCCAAACTGCATTTTACTAGAGTTGCTGCATCAATGGACTACGCATTATAAAGAGGGTTTAAGCATAAAAAAATGGGAGAAAAATAGATCTACTCATATATTAGTGAAAAATGCTGAAGTACAAAGATCTAGTCTCCTCATACAAACTACAAGATAACTCAACAAGGGTTTCTTGTCAAATACTCTGCATACAAATGTGATCTTTAGAAAATAACTGAATAATCACTGCAATAGTGAAGCATAAGAGTATATGGAATGTAAAAACTCTGGTAAACTTGATAAATGTATATTATTAATGATGAAGATAAGAGATGATTACAATGAGGGATCGCCTAGGCTTTAAATATAGCCTCAAGGTGTCCCTTGGTGAAGAGGCATGATCTTTGATCATGCCCTTTCAGTTAATAACCTAAGATAACTAAATCTAATTAATAAATAATAAAATATTCATAACATTGCCCCTCTCTTAAGATGCTTTGTCCTCAAAGCATACGTAATGATGGACAATGTTGACGAATGTCTGGTTTCCTCAAGCGATGAGCTCTTGCTTCCCACATTTTAAAAAGATCGTGAAGCATCTTCTCGAGCTCCATCTGTTGGCGATGTGGATAGTGAAAAGATCTGATATCGACAGAGTTGGATACTGTCTTGACTTCTATTGGATGTTTGATTTTCCTATTGGAAGACACTTTTATGGGTAGATCTTGGAATACTTTTTCATGTTTCCCAACTATCCCTTGTTCTTCTGGTGATTTTTTGTGATTCCTTTTTAGATTTAGGGGTAAGTTACCCACAATTATCATTTGATGCAACTTCTTCTCATCATCAAATGCTTCCTTCTTAACAACCATATGTGCTTCATCACCGAAGGCCTCAACAGCTTCTGTCGTTATATCAGTGGCTTCGGGTGTGTTTGTTGCTTCACATGTTTCGTTCAAGTCTGGGGATAGAACACTTTGTTGTTTACAAACATCTGTATCTTCATGGTGATGTGGGGAATCAGATTTTTCCTGATGCTCTTCTGAGTTCCCTGAATCTGCGAAATTGTTTTGTTGATTTTGTTCCCTGTTAGGAGATATTGGGGATTGTGTCTGGCTTAACTTATCTATTTTATCATTTAGCTTACTGAAGAGTTCTGTCATATTGTTCATGATCGCATTAAATTTCTGCAATATTTCGTTCTCTTTGTCCTTAGCCTCCATTTGTTTTAGCCATATTTGTCTTTTTATCTGATCAATCGTCATCATTGATAAAGACATACTGATATTTTTCTGCCAAATTTTCCTTTTTTTCTTTAAAATTAATTAATTAATTTTTATTTTTTTTTAAAACTATATAATTATTATATATATATAATTTTTAATTAAAAATTATATAATATATATAATTTAATTATATAATTGTTATATATATAATTATTAAATGAAAATTATATATATAAATGAATTATATAATTATAATATATATACATATATATAATTATCAATTTAACTATATAATATATATTTATATAATTAAAAAAAAAATTGTTTTTAGAATGTGCCGTTCCGAATTAAAATACGATGCCAATACGATGCCAATCTGGAGTTCCGAATTATAATGAATCGGTTTTATTATATATCGATGCTCAGCGTTTTTTAAAACGACACACCTGTTCATATAATTTTATCAAATCGGTTTATTAATATATCGATGCAGCCGTTTAAACGACACCCTGTTTCACGAATTGCCCGTCCGTTTGACACAGTGTTCTTATGATTTAACAAATCGAGTTTTTTTATTAATATATATCCAACAGCGGGGTTGCAGCAGCCAAAAGACCGCGGGAGGGCCGACGGAGAGGGTTGCACAGGAATTAAAAACGAGTGGATCGCGTTCACGTTACGACGCTGCTGATTTGTTGTGATATTCAGTTAGCATGTAAGATGCCGGAAAAGAAAATTTATGGCACAAGGGTGTGCGCTTTCACACCAGTCCAAAAGAAGCGGGACTCTGTTCACATCACGAAAGAACCTCCTGAACCGGTTCTTTTTCCGAGCCCTACCCTCCGCAGTCAACGCCAGCCACGTCCTGGCAGCTGACCGTGATACACTGTGTACCAAAGATGCGAGCCACTCACGATTCGTCCGCACAGTAAAAATTCACAGCCAGTTAGTCAAATGTTGCCCACGGTCAAACAAATTCTCTGTTCACCGTTACGATACGCTGCCAGAATATTACCCCAACCTATTCGGTGATACCAATTTCTGGATTTTAGTAGATGTAGGGAATGAGCGTAGGGTGAGGTGGGACCGGTTGTGAGAGGAGTTCAGCAGAGGGTGCGAGAGGCTATGTAGTGAGATATGTGAGGGGGGAGTATTTGTAAAAAAAAATTTAAACGAAGGCTGTCACCAGCACTTGATAAAAAATCTGCAATCTGAAATTGCAGTTCTGGAATTCTGTAATTCCTGGGTGATCACACAGATCCCGAAGAGCGATGGCTCCGATACCAATGGAGTGTAAAAAATCTGGTAAACTTGATAAATGTATATTATTAATGATGAAGATAAGAGATGATTACAATGAGGGATCGCCTAGGCTTTAAATATAGCCTCAAGGTGTCCCTTGGTGAAGAGGCATGATCTTTGATCATGCCCTTTCAGTTAATAAAACCTAACATAACTATATCTTAACTAATAATTAATAAAATATTCATAACAGTATACAAGGCTGAAATATGTCTGATATGATGTAGATCCTTCAATGGCTTCCTCCCATGAAAGTTTGAACCTCTCAATCACAAGGAAACTCAACAATGGAGCCACCAAACCATGCAATGAACATTGCCTCCAAAATAACGCACTCCCTAGCATAAACAGCGCTGGGAGGGTATGAGAAATGTGTGGTATGATACCACAGATCTGAAATAATTCCTGGAGCTCTCCAAACAGATCCCTCCAGTGAAGGAAAGCTTCCTCCAATGAGAAACTAGATTAGAAGCCGGGATTCCGATCCCTTCCACTGTTGCACCCAGCAACACTACAAAAACTCCAGAAAAGTTGTGTTGATGAAGATGGCTGAAGCTTGGCCTGAAAACCTGATGTGTAATGATGAATAAAAACTCTCCCAATGAGCTCCTCAAAGGAAAGAGGTGGGATTCCCGCCTGGGAACACCCAGTGCTAAACAGCACTGCAGCTTTGCTAAGCAGCAAAGCAGCAACAATTCTTGGCAGCCAAGAATAATAATCTACAACATAATGAATAATGCTGCCATCCTCTTCCTTATATAAGATGTGATTTTTCTTGCCCTTGGCCCCACTCACTTAGGTTACTTCTAACCCAAGTTACATTTCCCTCCAAAATTGCGTTATCCATCCTAAGATTCCTCCTCCACTAAAACTGCGCTGTTGACTTGGTCAAAGAAGCTTCATTTTACATTTTTTCACACATGGAGGTGTTTTATTAAGCTAGAAAGAATGTATCATTTCACACTTGGAGTTTTTTAATCCTCCTTATGAGACTTATGGGCTTCTCTACCCATTTATTCACCGGCTAGAGCTGCTGCTAACTCTAATGTTCCATTTAGCTTGGAAGCTAAAATTTTGGAGCATTACAGTCCTCCCCTCCAAAATCTTTTCTCGTCCTCAAGAAAATGCATAAGGAGAAAAAAATTTCTCCCCTCTTCCTCATGTGGCCTCCATCAATATCCTCCATCACTGCATCAAGAGAATCTGCTAATAAACTGTCATCTAATGCTTCCTCCCAAGGGTGCAAAACCAAAGTGTCTGCATCAATCAAAGGTGGAAAGGGTGAATGGAAACATGCTAGGTGTCTCATGGCCTCCACAAAATAGGAGTGATGATCAACATGGTGAATGAGTGCCTCCCTCATCCATGCAATCATCCAAATGAAGTGAGTCACCCTCCAACATGGTAACTCATGAAAGGTCTCTTCCACCTTGTGCTCCTAAAATGAAGGTTGGATGAATAAGTGAACATGATAGGCAAGAGGGCCTATCCCACACTGTCCTCCTCTCCACTCATGATAAGTGTAGAGGGCATGCTGATCTTGGGCTGAAACATGATTGCCCTCCAATGGCAAGAAGAAGATTGAGCCTCCAAAGACTCTTCCTCCAAAATCATGAGTCATGCCAACCCAAACCATTCCATTCAAGATGAATGGCACATCATCACCACATGGCATCCAAATCAGAAGATGGCTGAAGGTTATGTGCAAATTTGGATGATACATATGGTCTCTCTGGTGGCTATAGTGCAGTTCTCCCAACTGCTGGTTGAGAATGTCATAAGGCAAGTGGTCCTGCAACAAGTCACAAGCTGTATATGTTTGTTTTCCCAACATGTGGAAGTAAGCATAAATGTATATCAGTTGTACATATATAAAATAACAATAGACTTGCACAATGTCATGTATATATTGGCTACTATCATCATAAACATTGGCCCTAAAGTGACCATGAAACCCAAAAACACTCTTGCTCTCATATGGAGCAATGCACTGTTTATATATGGTGAGAAAGTACAAATACTTAATAGAGTAATCAATAAGCACATCAATGTCTTTCCTACCATGCATCATGTGTGAGCTGAAAGTGAGTTCCATGTATAATTTCCCCCATGAGGATTCCCTCATAAAAATCTGCAAGAAGAAGAGGTACATATACTCCTTGGAACACTCAATCAATAAGAACACTCTCCCATGTGACAGTGTTGTAGGCCTTAGAAATAAGGCTCCATGACTCCTCTCTTTGAAATTCCATATGCCAAAGTCATCCACCATCATGCTTCTATAAGAGAAGATCTCCTTCCTACATGGAAGTCTCTTATGATCCTTCAATGCTGAAGGTAGCCTCCTTGCACCATGAATGTGCCTTTCTTCTCTTCAAAAATATCATGAAAAATATGGGAAGAATTTTGCCCATACTCTCCCAAGTGCAACCATAGAAACAAAAACCTTTGTTTCTGCCTCATCTCTCCCTCATACAAGCTTCCTTTGAACAAGAACACATCAGCAATACATGGAAGCAAGATATAATAAAAACAAGTTGCCAATTGACAACCGGAGAGTGAATCTTGGTCCCTCTCATGGAACTAGCACAGTGCACCCTTTGCCTGAATCAAAATAAGAATCAACAAGTGCTTTACTAGCCACTTGTTTGCTGCCATATTCATCTCATGAGATGAAAACATGAAGTCAAAATATGGTGTCATTGGTGCACACCAAGAGACATATGGCTTCCCCCACATCTCATAAAAAAGATAGCCAAGATCAATGCTACAAGTAGCTGCAAGTACATCATCATATAATATGCAAGAAGAAATATTTCTTCTTGTTACATCATGCTGCTCAAATAAAGGAAAGAAGTAAAATACAAAACATGAAATGATACCTCCTCCATTATGTACTTGAGGTCTTGAGCTGAAATGGCTCAACTAGACATTCTCCCCCACTCCCAATGAGTAGGAAGGTAGCTGTGACATCCTCTCTATCACCATCTGGGCTATGCATCTCTCCATATGCTAATATATGTCATGCTGGATGCCCTCCCAAGTGAACTCCTCCATCAACTGGAAATATGCATCAAAGTTCATAGAAGAGAAGTCTTCATGTGTTGCATGTAGCAGCTTCTCCTTAAGACTAGAAGATCTAGTCAAGAAGATCCTGCCATAGGAATAGATGACCACATCATCCACCATGTATCTGTCATCTCCATCTAGGTCATCAAGAATCATGCATGCACCAATATCCTTGGAGTACTCTACCAAAAGCCGAGATCTCCAATAAGGATCAATCCTCCTTAGTGACAGCGTTGGTGATCTGGCATGTGAAGTTCCACTTATGCTGCTACCTACTACTTTGACATCCCCCATGAAAAATTTCTCCTCAAAACTCTTCACCTCTCCAAAACCCAAGAGTGGTGAACCCAAAGACAATACATCTCTCATCAACTAAAGATCAAGTGGCCTCCCAGGTGGAATGTCTCCATGAAGTGAGACATCAATGTAAAGAGTAGATTGTATAGGTGATTGGGAAATCTTGCCCCTGCTTCTATATCGCAAATTAGTTTTCCTCTTCCTTGCATTGGCTCTCTGATATAGAGAAGGGTGTATGCCTCTCATCAACTGATGCTGCTCTTCCTCCTTTCCTCCTCCTTCCAGCTGCAATGCTGCACAATCATGCTGCTCACTAATTGTGATTGGACCTCCATGTATGAGATCCTGGGGAACTTCTTGCAAAAGCACAAGAATCCCTCCTGTTGGAGCATGTGCTCCTCCCTCCTCCGCATGAGGCACTGGATGTGCTCTAGATGTGACATCGTTGTTTCCCTCTTCTTCATCAATGTGTGTAGGCAACATCTCAACAATTGGATCCCTTTGTGAAAAAGTGATCCCCATGCCCTCTTGTTCAAGAATATGAACTGGAAGTTTTGCTTCCGGCAATGTGTAATGCAAGACATAAGCTCTTCTCATGGTTTTTTAAAATGGAGTTTCCTCCATCACATGCAAGGGTTTTTTTTTCTCAAGTTTTCATTGCTTATGTGTCTTAGGAAGTTTTTCACCAAACCTTTCCATCAATGTTTTTATGCCATCTTTCATAAGAGAAAGTATTAGCATTCTTTAAGGAATAAGATTAAAAAATCCACCATGCATGAGCCTTACCTCTGAAATGCAGTGCTGCAACTTTGATAGCTTCGTCTCCGGAAATATGGTGCAACTGCAAATAGGAGTTTAGCTCCTTCACCCAAGCTCCAATTGAACATGTAGGTGATCCGGAAAAAGTAGATAGAAGAAATCTATCTGCATCCTGCTGTTGGCTCTTCTCCATCTGGATCTTGCAAAACTCTTGGAAATCAGTATGATCTCTAAACCTCTCAGTTTGAGATTCATACTCCCGCAAAAAATCACTAAGAGTTATTCTCTTAGGCATTCTTCCTCCTCCCATCCATCTCGGGATAGCTCTAGGCATTTGATTGTGCTGTGAATCATGGAGTGCAGCTACATGCTCACACTCACCATGTGAAAATCTAGTTTCAGTTCTAGAATCAACCTCCTTTGGAGATTTCATCTCCAATCTTATTTTCTTCAGCTCTCCTTGAAAGCTCTTCATAGATTTCGGAAGAATATTTGCAAGCTTGTCTTCCTTTCTTCCTACAACAACTAAATATTTCTAGCTTCTGTCCATCTCTCCTTCTTCTAATAGTTGGATCTCCTAGGCTGAGCCAGAGATCATGCTCTGATACCACTGTAATATCCCTTTTTCAGGATTGCTCATGAATCATGCATGAAAAACGCATTTCCAGCAACATATGCAATAAAAAAATGAAATCATCACTTGGATCCCATCGATACATATATGAATCATGTAAATACAATAAGTGATAAAAAATAAATGGAACTAGGTGGGTTAAACATACCTCCCACACTAGTGTAGCTGAAAGATGACTAAAAACCCAAAACTGCATTTTACCAGAGTTGCTGCATCAATTGACTGCACAGTATAAAGAGGGTTTAAGCATAAAAACATGGGAGAAAAATATATCTACTCATATATTAGTGAAAAATTCTGAAGTACAAAGATCTAGTCTCCTCATACAAAATACAAGATAACCCGACAAGGGTTTCTTGTCAAATACTTTGCATACAAATGTGATCTTCAGAAAATAACTGAATAATCACTGCAATACTGAAGCATAAGAGTATACAAGGCTGAAATATGTATGATATGATGTATATCCATCAAGGGGTTCCTCCCATGAAAGGTTTAACCTCTCAATCACAAGGAAACTCAGCAATGGAGCCACCAAACCATGCAATGAACACTGCCTCCAAAATAACGCACTCCCTAGCAGAAACAACGCTGGGAGGGTATGAGAAATGTGTGGTATGATGCCATAGATCTGAAATAAGTCCTGGAGCTCTCCAAACAGATCCCTCAAGTTAAGGAAATCTTCCTCTAATGAGAAACTAGCTCAGAAGCTGTGATTCCAATCCCTTCCACTGCTGCACCTAGCAACACTACACAAACTCCGGAAAAGTTGTGTTGATGAAGATGGCTGAAGCTTGGCTTGAAAATTTGATGTGGAATGATGAATATAAACTCTCCCAATGTGCTCCTCAAAGCAAAGAGGTGGGATTCCCACCCGGGAACACCCAGTGCAAAAAAACACTGCAACTTTGCTAAGAAGCAACAATTCTTGGCAGCCAAGAATAATAATCTACAACATAATGAATAATGCTGCCATCCTCTTCCTTATATAAGATGTGATTTTTCTTTCCCTTGGCCCCACTCACTTAGGTTACTTCTAACCGAAGTTAAATTTCCCTCCAAAATTGCGTTATCCATCCTAGGATTCCTCCTCCACTAAAACTACGTTGTTGACTTGGTCAAATTAGCTTCATTTTACCTCTGTTCACACATGGAGGTGTTTTATTAAGCTAGAAAGAATGTCTCCTTTCACACTTGGAGTGTTTTTATCCTCCTTAGGAGAATTATGGGCTTTTATACCCATTTATTCACCGGCTAGAGCTGCTGCTAACTCTAATGTTCCATTTAGCTTGGAAGCTAAAATTTTGGAACATTACACAATAAGGAAACATAAGAGTTTGTGCTAACTAAAGGGGAGCTAGTGCAAGTGTTGGAAATTTCACCTTTTCCTGATAGGGATGTTTTAACTGAAGAATATTTTAAGACCATTTTAAATTTCCTCCAAACTCATCTAGAATAGGAGCCTTTCATCACTCCTCAGCAATAATATTTTCCTTTGTCTAGAAATCTAGTTGTTGGGTCATCCTCTTCTCATCCAATAGAAGAGAGTGTTCCTGAAGGCCTCAAATTCAACTTATATGACTTCCTAGCTCAAAAAAATAAAGTTGAATTAACCTCATCCCCTCATGAGACAAATATTGAATCTGATTCTTCTGTAGAAGGTGAAGTCAACACATCCTCTATTCATCTCTTTGAGAATCCACTATTTTCAGTCCCCAAGCCAGAATAATCAACTCAATATTTCCAATTTTCTGCTGTCCTAAATCAGATTCAGAATCCAAAAATTGTAATTCCTATTTCCCAAAAAACTACATCAATCGGTCATCCATCAACTGTACATCAACAAAATATGGCTTAGCCTGCTCTTTCAAGGATGTAGCAGATAGTGGCTACAAGATATGCACCACTTTTTCTTCCTCAACCTTTGCATCCACTCCCTCAAGGAGATTACTTGAAATATCTTCCGAAATATACTAGGGAGGAAGAAGGAGTTTTTCCTGAGGAACATTTAGTGGCTTTCTATAGTTATGCTGACAAAATGAATACCGAACATGCAGATGTTTGGTCAAGACTCTTTGTTCAGAGCTTGGATGGTGAAGCTCGTAAATGGTTTAGAAGTCTACCACCAAACTCAATAACAATAATTGACGAATTGGAGGAAATATTTGTAAAGAAATGGGGTGATTGGAAATATTATTTCTATTATCTTATAGAATTTGGGACTCTGAAGAAGAAACCAGATGAATCACTGGCTGATTTTACCAAGAAGTTTAATAATATTTATTAGAAAATTCCCGAAGAAATTAAGCCTCCTAAGACAACAACTATGATAACTTTTGAAAATTCTCTAGATTTTGAGTTTTCTTTATGGCTAAGGGTTGAGAAAGCACGTACATTGATGGATATGAAAGAGGCTGCAATTGGAGTGCAGTCTAATCTCATGGCTTCTAATAAATTGAAAATGGAGGAAGAAAAGGCAGCAAAAGACAAAAAGAAGATGAAAGAAGAAAAACCTTCTTCTTCTAAGTATCTTACAGCAAAATAAAATATCGAACTAATGTCCAATTTGATCAAGGAACTTGCCTCTAAAATGAAAAAAATAGAGCTAGAAAACAAACCAGCTGCTAGAGCCAATCAAAATGAGGCCAATATAAATCAGGCTCCCTTCAGGAGGCCTTTTCAACCTGAGCAAATCCTACAATGCCCAAGGAGGAATGTTAATGAACAAAATGTTTAGCCTCCTTTGAATAATTTTTTTGAAGAAGAGAAGCAAGAACATGAGGAAGAAATAAAGAAATAAACCTTGTAGGAGACACCTTAGAGTCAAATTGTTTGACTTTGCAATAATATGAAGACTAGTCAAGGATTTCTTTTTTTTCAGATGATGAGAATGTCTAAATTTATGCACAAAATGATAAAAAACAGCAAGAAGCTCAAGACATAAATTATCCATTAAGGTCTAAAGGCCCTGTTCAACAACCTCAACAAAAATCAGATGCAGAGAAACAAGCTGCCAAACATAAGGCCAAAGTCAACGAGGTTAATCCACTCCAAAATTCTGCCCCAATTGTCAAAATCACTGCAAAAAATAAGAAATTTGTTCCAATTTATTTTAGTTTCAAATCTGAATTGAATAAAATCAAAATTTCGGTCCCACTTCTGGAATTGTTGAAAAATCTAGCATATAAAGAGTCTTTTAAAAATATGCTACAACCACCTCTTGCTCTCAATTTAGTCAACCTTGAGGATGAACATCCCACTATTTATCTAGGCTGTCATGTCCAAGATCAAAATTATGATAACTCACCACCTTTCTACCTGTCACTCAATATACATCACAAATTGCTACATAATTGTCTGTTAGATTCTGGGGCTTCTCACAATCTCATGCCAAAGAAAGTGATGGATGAATTGGTATTAGAGATCACCAAGCATTAACATGACCTCTACTCCTTTGATTCCAAAAAAAGACAAGTTCTTAGGAGTAATTAAGGACTTCGTTGTTTCTCTTACCAACTACCTATGAAAAGCTTAGTGATGGACATTGTAGTTGTGGACATTCCTTCTAGATTTGGGATGCTACTTTCCAGATCTTGGTCTAAAAAATTGGGAGATACCCTTCAGATGGACATGTCATATGCCACTATCCCAGTGTTTGGAGGGGAATTCAGAAAGTTGTATAGGGAAACCAAAATGGCCTGCATCATTAGTGACCAGCATAATCCTTCAAACCATCCCATATATGCTGAAGAAAAGGAATTGGGGTCATCAATACTACACCTTGCTGCTAATGATAACAGTTTTTAGCCTAAAATAACTAAAAAACAACACTTTCAAGGTAAAAATGAACAAAATTTAGAGAAAGAACAGATCTGGAAATTGTACTTTGATGGAGCCCCATCAAGGGAAGGATCGGGAGCTAGTGTAGTCTTCTTTTCTCCCACTCAGCAAAGGGTAACTATGTCATATAAACTGCAATTTTCTACTACTAAAAATACTGTTGAATATGAGGCGTTTGTACTCGGTATGAAGGCAACGAAATATTTGGGAGTAGAGTAACTAGTTGCTTTTGGTGATAAGGTAGGTGAGAAACAACTACCAAGTGAAAAATTCCAAGTTGAAAAATTATAGGAATGAATCCTGGGACTTGATTGAGCATTATTTTTCAGCATTTAATTTAAATTTTGTCACTAGAGAGGAAAATCAAATGGTTGATTCACTAGCTATTGTTTCTAGTAATTTCAAAGTTCCTCTAGATGTCAAGGCATCCTATGATGTTCAAATAAAAAATAGACCTTCAATTCCTAATAACATCAAATACTGGTAAGTATTTGAGGATAACAAGGAAATTCAGAAATTTTTAGAGTGTGTTGAAGAGTTTGCAAACATACAAATTGATGATGAGCAGGACATTGTTGAAAATCAAAATAGCAAGCCTTTTAAGAAAACCATGGCTGGAAAGAACATTATAGATTTGAAAACTAACTATATTCCTAAAGGCTTAGTTCCTTTAGAAATATTGTTCGACAATAATGATGTTTTTCTCAAGAATGACAATAAATTTGATGGACAGAGTACAATAGAATGTAACATTGGCACATAAGATCAGCCAAAATTAGTCGAAGTGTCCAAATTCCTTTATCTTGAAACCAAAACAAAAGATATCAAGTTGCTGCAAGAATTTGCTGATATTTTTGCATGGTCTTATAGTGAGCTAAAAACTTATGATAGAAGAATAATGGAGCATAAGATTCCTTTGAAAATAGATGCAAGGCCTGTAGCACAAAAAATCATACATATTAACCCCATTCTGCTCCCAATCATTGAGAAAGAAATCAAAAAATTATGGGAAGAAAAAATAATTCTACCTTTGAGATTTTCTAACTAGGTAGCTAATATAGTCTCGGTTTGGAAAAAGAATGGAGGGATAAGAATTTGTGTCAATTTTCACAACCTGAAACGATGTTCATTGAAAGATAACTATCCACTACCCAAGATGGATTATATTTTTTATAAAGTTGTAGGATCCAAAATATTATCAGTGATAGATGGATTTTTAGACTATAATCAGGTTTTAGTTGACAGACAAGACAGAGAAAGGACAACATTTACCGCACCCTGGGGTACATTCATGTACAACAAAATTCCATTTGGTATGATAAATGCAGGTGCAAATTTTTAGCGGGCAATGGATATTTCCTTTGCGGAGAAAAAGAAAGATTTTTAGTCATCTATTTCGATGACATCACGGTCTATTCAAAATCAGATGAAGACCACTTGAAACATTTGAAACATTTTTTTGAAAAATGTAGAAAGTTTGGTTTGTCCTTGAACCCAAAAACGTCATCCTTTGATGTCCAAGAAAATAAATTATTGGGACATATTGTAGCAGAAAGTGGCATCTGTATTGATCCAGGAAGAGTAGAAGCTTTTCAGAAGATTGTTTTGCCAAGGAATAAAAAAGAATTGCAGTCATTTTTAGGGAGAATCAATTTTCTGAGGCGTTTTGTTCCTAAATTTGCAGAGCTGATCAAACACATAAATATCTTGCTGAAAAAAGATGCAGAATTTAAATGGCGAGATGAAGCAAAGAATTATTTTTCAGCAATCAAGTCTACCTTGACTGAAGCTCCAGTTTTGATTAGTCCTGATTTTGAAAAATATTTTCTGATTTTTTCATATGCTTCAGAAGAAACAATTTCAGTCGTCTTGCTACAAAAGAACAAAGAAGGTTTAGAGAAACCTATTTCATTTTTCAGTTGTGATTTAAGGGATGTTGAATTAAAGTACAACTTGACTAAAAAACAAGCATATGCCCTAGTTAAGGCTTTGAAGCATTTTAGATTTTATATGTTGCATTCAAAAATAGTTGCTTTGTGCCCAATATCACTATTAAATATGTGTTTTTGTAGCTAGATACATATGGTAGAAGGGGACAATGGCTGACCAAAATTATGGAATTTGATATTGGGATCAGACCAACAAAATTGATAAAAGGTCAAGGTTTGGCTCGCTTGATGGTTAAATATAACTGTAAGGCTTTAAATCTAAATGTAGAGGCAGCTGAAGGAGAAGATGGAGAAGGTATTTCTAATTATCCTGGAATATTTCATTCATATTGGCATAAGGATATAGTATACTTTTTGTTAAATTTCAACTGTCCCCATGAAGTGGAGAAGTAAAAAAGGAGAGATTTGAAATTGAGCATTGTGAAGTATTTCATTTTGGAAGACCATATTTACTGGAAGGACCCTCTTGGAGTCTTATTAAGATGTGTAGATGAAGCTGAATCCCAAGATATTATGACAAAGATACATGTAGGAGTGTGTGGAGGGAATTTTTATTGGAAAGCCACTGCAAACAAAATCTTAAGAGCCGGATATTATTGGCCAACTCTTTTTTATGATGTTTTTTCCAAAGTCAACAGTTGTGTCGAATGTCAAAAATTTGCTGGTAAACAGAAATTGTTACCATTACCTCTTATTCCTCTTTCAGCAGATGTTTCTTTCCAGCAGTGGGGCTTAGACTTTATCAGTGAAATTCATCCACCTTCATCAGGACAACATAGATGGATTCTCATAGCTACAGACTATTTTACTAAATGTATTGAAGTTGTACCAACCAGGAATGCTACTGATACGGTAATTATCACATTTATGTTGGAAAACATTATGTCAAGATTTGGTTGTCCACATAAATTAGTAACTGATAATGCAATGGCCTTTAAGTCTACTAAAATGTACAACTTATGTCAACAAAATGGAATTTAATTGACTCGTTCCATGCCTTATTACCCTCAAGGTAATGGATTAGCTGAGTCATCCAATAAAATTCTGGTGAGGATCATTAAGAAAATGTTGCCTGAAAATAAGAGGAATTGGGACACTCAGCTGGTACATGCTCTTTGGGTAGATAGGGTAAGTGATAAAAAATCAATTAGAATGTATCCATTTCTTCTTGTATATGGTACTGATGTTGTAATGCCTTTGCAATTATCTCTTCCTGTGATGAAGTTTCTGCAAGGTGAAGTTGATGATAAAAATTCAATCCAAAGGAGAATGCTACAGTTAATAGAGGCACACTAAATCAGAGAATCACTGATGGATAAAGTACATAAGTATGAGAATAAAGTCAAATCTATTTTTGACAAAAGAGCAAGTCAGCAGTTATTTTAGGAGAGTGATTTTGTACTACGTTGGGATGTTAGGAGAGAATACCATGGAAAGCATGGTAAGTTTGACAATTTGTGGTTTGGGCCATTTAGAATTGCTGAAGTTTTGGAAAACAATACTTTTCTGCTCAAACATCTGGATGATGATTAGTTGTCTGCAGGGCAGTCAATGGTCATTTTCTTAAGAAGTTCTTTGTTCAGTAAGCCAGTTGAGTCATTACATTTTAAATATCTGGTGTGATGTGTTAATAAAACTCCATGCCCAAGGGTACTTATGTTTGTATATATGGTCATTATTGAGTCTAGTCAGTCAATGGTCATTCCTAGTCCTAATTTTCAGGAAGTCTTATGAGTTTCAAGAGTATTTAAGGCACTGAGTCTACAGTCCTTGAAGCCTCACAGGGAGGACTTCATCCCCAATAGAGGCCACTATTAGCACTGAAAATGTTAATGGTGTAATCGCCATTGTATCATTGTTTTCAATTTTTTTTTTTAAATGTCCCAGTCCATGTCGAAGTTTCAGTCATTTTCAATAAAGGTCAAAAGAGTCTCAAAATCAAATTAATTTTAAGTGAATAAGTGTCATTAGTGTTTTAGGTTCATAAAATAAGTTAAAATCACTATTTTAACTTATGTTAGTGTCGAAGGCTATTCATCATTTGAGTAATAAAGTCACAACCACTCTGTTAGGGATAATAGCTACCTCTATTTTAATTTAATTGTCAACACAGTGATGTAATGGAGGGTGGATATTTCTCTAAATAGAAAGTCATATTACTCACACAGTGAAAAGAGCTACTATTTATTTCAGGGACCTATTCGTAGTGGTAACTCGGTGAAAAGCGCAGCTATTTCACTGAGATTTTGGTTATCTCAATTTAGAGGTAAAGACAATTATTCTTCAAGCATATAGGAGTAGCAAAGAATATTTTAAAAGCATGGACGATTCATGTTTGAAGATCATTGAAGAACCCTATGCTATAAACATGATTATTCTTTTAAGTAATATTAATTATTTTTTGACCTAGGAGGATTATTATTAGTGAATGGTTAATTTACCTATGCAGCTAACCTATATCTACCTCACTTAAGTCAAGCATAAATCATAGTACGAGGTATTAGTCTAGAATTTAATGATATTGTGGAGTTTTAAGCCTAGTGGGATGACTTGGCACTTGTTTCTAAATTATTTCAAAGCATGCCATTACTCCTTGCCATGATTACAGGTGTGAAATCAGAGGAGAGAGTTTGATGTTCACTCAACCAAAGCCCTCTGTGTAGGCTACATGTAAACAAAATTCATTCCTCCAGCAAGCAAATTTTTAGTTTTTCAAAGAAGGAAAGCCAGGGCTTCGTGGAGGGTTTTGCAACTAGAATTCAACATCTGTGCTTGTGAGCATTCTAGTTGTTGGAAGAATGGGGAAAGGTGGTAATGTCAATAGGTCAGAACTAGAATGTAATATTCTTTTTTCAGAAATATCACAAGTCTGTGCCACAGATGGACTGCGGGGGCATTTACCGGATATGTCACCTTCTTATGAAGGGTGAGATCCGGAGGCTTTCTGGCCCTTTGCAGACTCTGTCTATAGATATGTGAAATTTAGTAGTAGGAATGGCTAACAACACAAGCCTGGAAAATGCATTTCCCAGAAATGGAGGCAGCAAGATTTGATCCCTGGTCTGGGATCCTTTAGATATATCTATCTAGAGCTAAAATCCTGAAGTGGGCTCAAAAAAAATCCTTCTAGGAGCTTGAGACAAGCATCCTTCACCTGTTATCTTTAGAAAAGGGCCCAATGAAGAGGGCTGCAACAACACTTTGCTCAACAAAGGAAATGACAACTTTATTTCTAAGGAGCCATGTCACATGAAGATGAAATAAATCTGTAAATATATGTGCAGCAGAAAATGTAGACAAACTCTTGAGAAATATCTTACTTAAAGCAAGCCAAAGAGTCTCAAGGAGACAATGTACAGAAGAATGGTGAAAGCACTGCTCACATATTTTATTCCCACTAAGACTACGCAGTCTATAGGAGGTACTGCAGCAGTAAATATATAAACTTGAAAGATATAGCAATGTAAGCTCAAATAAATATGGGGGAGAAAGGCTTCAACCCTTGAAAATACAATACAACAATCCCCTAAAAGGATTGGATGAAAACTAGACAAAATGGCAAGTTTACCAAAATGCCGGAGTTGTTGGGCAGCTGCTACAACTCAATAGAAACTGGAAATAGGAGGAGCCTTTCTAAAGATGAATCAATATCTGATGTAACTCCTCTTCTTAATCTCCCAAATGAAAGGCTGATCCTTTCATTGAAGATCTCACTACCCACTGAAATGTTGCAACCCTCACTGCAAATGTTCTCTAGGAACTGCGCAGTCAAGGAAGAGGGATGCTCTTCTGTTGATGGAAAATGATTGGCCTGATGCTAAATATGATGGAATGAAGATCTGAAAATCCCTCACTAATCTCCCAAAGGAATGGAGACTCCCTCCTCTGAAATACAATGCCATAAGTAGTGTTGAGAAACCCTCCTCTGCAACACCCAGCAACACAACTCAACCACCAATGGAGACTACGCTGGAGTTGAATGGAATGCTTTGGCATCAAGAAAGAATATGGGGAATATGAAGAAAAATCTCTTCCAGGAGCTACTCTATGGAAGAGATGGGATTCTCGCCCGGGAACACCCAGTGCTAGCAGCACTGCATCTCAGCTAAACAGCCAGAGAATGCTCTTGTCTGAGAAGACAAGAAAAATGATAATCAAAAGCATGAATGAGAATGGCTGCTTCGTTCTCCTTTTAAACAAGTGAAATGTGCTTTTCCATGGGCCCCACACCTTATGGTTTCCTCTCTAGAATGATCTCCCTCTCATGAAAACTGCATTGGCCCACCAAGTGAACCTTATCTTCTCAATCTGCACAGTCAACTTGGCTTCTTCTAGAATTATCCACCTATAAATTGTCTCTTTTCACACATGTGGTGTGAAATCCAATTCTTTATTGATCCCTTTTCACATTACAAGGTTTCCTTATTCAGATTTTTATTATTAATGTGTTTTCTTACCCTTTTATTCTCCTCCTAAAGCAAAACAAAAGTTTTTAATGTTCCATAAAATTTTGGAACATTACAGTCCTCCCCTCCCAAATGTTGCTTGCCCTCAAGAAACTTGTAAGGATAGAACTGTAGGATGTCCTCTTCCTCCAACTGTATCATCTAATTATGATGAACTCCTCATGAAGAATGAGATTCTGTATGAACATAGAGTCTCCATACTGCTCCTCCCAAGCATGTAAACTAGCCAGTGTGGCTATCATCATGAATATGGAATGTACTCAGGAAGGCAATAAGGTGCTGTCCAGAGGTCTCCTTGAGGCATGGTGTCAAAATGAATTGGGAAGAACATTCTCCTCATGTGAATCCTCCATCCCCCAGCAACCATCCATATGAATCTAGTTACCTCCAGATAAGGAAACTACTGAACATCTTCTTCCACCTCGAGCTCCAACAAAGAAGGTGGGATAAAAATATGAAAGTGGTAGGCATCATAGCCTACCCCACACTATTCACCCCTACACTTATGAAAAGTGTAGAGTGAAGGCTACTCTTGGGCTGTAGAAATGTTGCCCTCAAGTGGCAAGATGAAGTTTGGATCTCCAAGGATCTCCCCTCCATTGTGAATCAAGCTGGCCCAATATCTCTCCTTTGTGATGGGAAGGAGACCAACACCATCATATGACTCCCCATCACTCCCATGGCTCACCTCAAGAAGGAATAAATGCTGAAATATGGTGCCACATCATCTCTCATGCTCCCCTTAGAGCATGCCCTGCAAAAAGTATGGGGATCTTCTTCCCCAAAGGACACATCCATCCCATGTGCCTTTCTCCCAATCATGCTCTCAACAATAGTATGACCTATAGCAGCATATAGAGCCAAATTAAGAGTCATTCTAGCTTCCATATATAGCAAGTGAGTGGGACATCGATCCCTCTTATGTAACCAGTGCAGTTTGGGTACAAACTGCAAGAGAGAATGACAAAATATGTGGTTATTCAACCACCGGTTTGCTACTACATTCTCCTCATGTATTTGGAGGAAATGAATGGTGTATGAGACATGAGGAGCATGCCCTCCAAAATAAAAATCTCCCCCAAGTCCATCAAGGGGATGGCCATCAACTATGCTCTTGGCCCCAAGTAGACCAAGGAGCCTTTGACAAAGAATGCTCCTCCTTGGAGCAACATCCTGCATATACATGGTTAAGGAATAAACATGTAAATCATATAAATGAAAAATATCCTTACCATGTTTTCTGCTCATGAAAAGGGAGAAACTCATAGATGAATCTCTCCTCTTCCTCCCAAGGAAAAGAAGTGAATGTGCCCATTCCTCCAAAGAGTGGTGTGCATACACTGCTCCCATGCCAACTGTACAAGTGGGAAGGCTTTTGTCCCTCCCTTGCTTCCCCTACCACAATGCAGGTACAAAAAGGAGAGTGGGTAAGAATGATAATTATGGAATGCTACGCTCTACTTTGGTTTTACCCAAAACCCCCAGCACTGCAACAAGCTGTCCCAAGGCCTCCACACTGCTGAAATCAGTGATTGATGCCTCACTGTTTGAAGCATATATCCTCCTCATCTGAACCAGTGGCCTCCTTGGTGTGATGTCTCCACTCAATGAGACATTCTCTTTTGAATATGACTATATACATGGATGAAAAACCCTGTCCATGCTTCCACTGCGCAGCTCAATCACCTTCCTAGGTGTAATGACCTCCAAAAATGGATAGAGATGGGCCCTCCTCATCACATGGTGTTGGGTCCCTCCTCTATCTTCTTCCTGAATCTTCATGGTTTTACACCTCATACTCCATGGCACATGTGAATCATGAAGTGTGCCTTGATCTCCATGCATGAGATCCTAGGGACCTTCTTGCAAAGACACAAGAATCCCTCTATTTGGAGCAAAAGCTCCTTCTTCCTCTGCATGAGGCACTAGATGATCTCTAAATTTGGCAGCGTTGTTGCCCTTTGTTTCTGCAATAAAGTTGGGCAACATCCCAATGATTTGATCCACCTTTGAAAAAGAGAGCTCTTTGTTTTGTTGCTCAAAGGTGTGGGATGAAAGTTTGGCCTCCAAAAAGGCTTGCTACAAGTTTTCAGCTCCTCCAATGGTTTCTTGAGGTGGTTCTATGTTTCTATGCAAGGGTTTTGTTTGAGTCCCTTGGTTTAACTCCATCACATGAGTTTCAAGAATGTTCTGATCAAATATTTTCACCAATGACTTAGTGAAATTTACATAAGATGAAGCTTTAACATTCCCAAAAGAAATGGACTCAATTTTCCACCTTGCATGAGCCTTACCTCTCAAATGCAGCGCTGCAACCTTGATGATTTATTCTTCTGAAATGTGGTGCTGTTGTTGGAAGGTGTTTGGCTCCTCCACCCAATCCTTGGCTGAATATGAAGGTGAACCTCCAAAAGTAGATAGATGAAATCTATCTTGCTGTTCCTTCCCCTTCACCTTGCTCTTGCAAAACTCAGAAAAAGTGGGCTGATTTCTGAATCCATGAGTGTGAGACTCATACTTCTTCAAGAAATCATTAAGGATTTCCTCCTTAGTCACCTTTCCTCCTTCTTTCATCTCCCTCACAGGAATGTTGGGCCTTTGACTGCACTTTTCATCATGGTGTGTGGCTGCATGCTTACCCTCACCATGTGCAAATCTAGGGCTTCCTCCACTTTCTAACCCTCTTTGAGATTCTCCATCAATCTCCCTCCTAACCTTTCTGAAATCTTCATGTGTGCCTTGCATATATTTGGGAAGAAGACTTGTGATTATTTTCTTCTCCTTTCTTCCAAGAGATGGAGTCTCTCTCCCGCTCAACTCCTTATTTCCTTCTAGATGAGAATAGGAAGTGCAGGGGTATTCCTTTTTTGTTTTCTCTTCCTCCTTGGGGAGGTTCTTCTTCTTTTAAAAATTGGATGAGATCAATCTCATCCTCTTCATATTCTGTTCTCTTTCTTGGGCTTTGAAGGCCACAGGCTGAGCCAAGAAAGGTGCTCTGATACCACTGTAATATTCCTTTTTCAGAAATATCACAAGTCTATGCCAGAGATGGAATGCGGGGGAATCTATTGGATATTTCACCTTCTGATGAAGGGTGAGATCCGGAGGCTTGCTGGCCCTTATCAAACTCTGTCTACAGATATGTGAAATTCCCTAGTAGGAATGGCTAACAACCCAAGCCTGGAAAACACATTTCCCAGAAATGGAGGCAGCAAGATTTGATCCCTGGTCTTGGATCCTTTAGATAT
This sequence comes from Pinus albicaulis, assembly GCA_034641835.2. Taxonomy (NCBI): domain Eukaryota; kingdom Viridiplantae; phylum Streptophyta; class Pinopsida; order Pinales; family Pinaceae; genus Pinus; species Pinus albicaulis. The sequence continues at coordinate 759,657,393 of CM076572.1, read as the reverse complement.
ATCTATCTAGAGCTAAAATCCTGAAGTGGGCTAAAAAAAAATCCTTCTAGGAGCTTGAGACAAGCCTCCTTCACCTGTTATGTTCAGAAAAGGGCCCAATGAAGAGGGCTACAACAACACTTTGCTCAACAAAGGAAATGACAACATTATTTCTAAGGAGCCATGTCACATGAAGATGAAATAAATCTGTAAGTATATGTGCAGCAGAAAATGTAGACAAACTCTTGAGAAATCTCTTACTTAAAGCAAGCCAAAGAGTCTCAAGGAGACAATGTACATAAGAATGGTGAAAGCACTACTCACATATTTTATTCCCACTAAGACTGCGTAGTCTATAGGAGGTACTGCAGCAGTAAATATATGAACATGAAATATACAAAAATGTAATCTCAAATAAATATGGGGGAGCAAGGCTTCAACCCTTGAAAATACAATACAACAATCCCCTAAAAGGATTGGATGAACACTAGACAAAATGGCAAGTTTACCAAAATGCCAGAGTTGCTGGGAAGTTGCTGCAACTCAATAGAAACTGGAAATGGGAGGAGCATTACTAAAGATGATGCAATATATGATGTAACTCCTCTTCTTAATCTCCAAAATGAAAGGCTGATCCTTTCATTGAAGATCTCACTACCCACTGAAATGTTGCAACCCTCACTGCAAATGTTCTCTAGGAACTGCGCAGTCAAGGAAGAGGGATGCTCTTCTGCTGATGGAAAATGATTGGCCTGATGCTAAAGATGATGGAGTGAAGATCAGAACTCCCTAAATTATCTCCCAAAGGAATGGAGACTCCCTCCTCTGAAATATAATGCCGGAAGTAGTGTTGAGAAACCCTCCCCTGCAACACCCAGCAACACAAATCAACCACCAATGGAGAATGCACTGGAGCTGAATGGAATGCTTTGGCCTCAAGCCAGAATATGGGGAATATGAAGAACAAGTTGTTCCAAGAGATAATCTATGGAAGAGATGGGATTCCTGCCCGAGAACACCCAGTGCTAGCAGCACTGCATCTCAGCTAAACAGCCAGAGAATGCTCTTGTCTGAGAAGACAAGCAAAATGATAATCAAAAGCATGAATGAGAATGGCTGCTTCGTTCTCCTTTTAAACAAGTGAAAGGTGCTTTGCCATGGGCCCCACACCTTAGGGTTTCCTCTCTAGAATGATCTCCCTCTCATGCAAACTGTGCTAGCCCACCAAGTGAACCTTATCTTCTCAATCTGCACAGTCAACTTGGCTTCTTCTAGAATTATCCACCTGCAAATTGTCTCTTTTCACACATGGGGTGTGAAATCCAGTTCTTTATTGATCCCTTTTCACATTACAAGGGTTCCTTATTCAGATTTTGATTATCAATGGGTTTTCTTACCCATTTATTCTCCTCCTAAAGCAAAACAAAAGTTTTTAATGTTCCATAAAATTTTGGAACATTGCATAGAAAATACTAGATTTGTTGATGCTAGGGCTAAACCACAGTTCAAATCCTTTGGATGGTATAAATTTCTAGAAAATTCTTTTAGGGAGAATGTGGCTTTAGCTCAGGCTTTTTCAGAGAGCTTCGATGGTGAAAAGGTCAAGCTAGGAAGCAAGACATTCAACATCTCTGAGGCCATCATAGCTCGTGATACCCAAACCTCTGCAACTGGTGAACACTGGTTAAAAAACAAAACACTTCCCACAGAAGTAAGTCTCTACCTTAATCCTGAACATGTTAATGTTAAGTGGAATCCAACTACACACATTTCTTGTTTTAAGGCCGAGTGGCAACATGTGATCGCCACAATCCAAAAATGCATTACATTCGAGGGTAGGTTTTCCTTTGTTCACTGTTATTAGTTAATATTCCTTGCTCACATTTCAGGAGATAAACCTTTGAACCTACCCTATTTTATATATAAATATTTGCTCAAAATGTCCCTAAAGCTACAAAAAATTCCAAATTACTCTTTTCACAATTTGTATCATGGGGGGCTGATTAAAATTTTAATTCTCTATCATCTTAGAAAGAATAAAACAAAGTAACCAAAATCAAGAGAGGAAGGGTTTGGTAGCATAAATTCCAGGAGAAAGGTAGGGAGGCCCAAGAAAAGAAACACCCATGAGAAAACTAGTGCAACCTCTGTTTCACACAATTCACCACCTAACTTTGTACATTCATCAGTATTATGCCAAGTTAATCCTCCCTCCATATCAGTCAAAAGGCCAACTAGAAGCTCGATTAGGAAGGTTACAAATCCTATGCATATGCCAGCAGTGCCACCAGTTAATGAAGTTCATGTCAGTAGTTCACCTAGGGAACCTCAAACCCTAAGGTCTTTCATGGAAGAATACAAGACGAAACTGCAACAGAAAAATGCTATGTCTCCTAAAAATCCTATGTCAAAGGATAAGGAGAAAATAGCCTCCTTTTCAAGGAGCCAACCTAAGAAGAAGCTCTTCATAGCAGAAGAACCAGTGGAAATCAACCTTGGGCTTCTAGCATCTAAGCTTGTTTTGTCACCAGTGGAAGTCAACGCTGGTGTGAAAAGTTCAAGCCATGTTCTTGAAACATCTCATCAAGCACAACCAAATAGTGGTACTTCTCTCACAGAGTCCACTCTCTCACAGGTTTTTCTTTCTCTTAAGAAGGGCAAACAAAAAATGCAGAGCATGTCATAGAAGAAGAGCCCACTTTGGCTCAGTTAGTTTCTTCCATTGTATCTTCGATCAAGAAGAGAAATAAAACTGTGATACACTCCTATTCCTCCTATGAGGACAATATTGACCCTGAGTACACAGAATTAGAATATGAGGAAGGAGAGTTTAGTAGATTCATGCATGGAGGTAAGAGGTCCAAATTCATCCTAAATCCCTATATCAAGAGACCTCATACCAGGCCCAAAAATAAACTCAGGCTGAACAGCAAGTTGATTTCCAACCCTGCATTAAGAGATGAAAATATCAACATTTGAGAGAGCCCATAAGGAAAAATAAAAAAGAAGAAAAAGACTCACTCAAAAAGCCAAGCACAGAGAAAGAGGTTAGATAAGAGGGTGACTAAAGAAGAGGCCATCAAGATTTTTGCCTCTATTCTAGACCTCTGATGAATGAAGGAACATGGTTTCGTGGAAAAAAAATGGGTTAATATTTCATGTTTCTGGATATAGCTACTTTTTATGTGAAGGTATCAATTATTTCTGAATACTAGCATATGATGAAAAGGGACTGCTTTTTGGTTTTCTATCATGATGGTGACATCAAAGCAGGTGAAGTGAAGAAGTTTTCAGTTGCAATGGATGCTGCCAGGTTTCATGTATCAAGTCTCCTCCGAAATGCCAAGATTCTATTTTGCACATTTAAAGGAGAACAACCACATGTCGCACTCAATGTTTTTAAACTTTTTGTGAAGATTGGTTGCACCATAACATAAGAGTAGTCTTCAAATAGACTGCCACCTCATACAACCACTTCGGATTGTTAGCCTTCATGATGTTTATCTTATTTTTAATATAGCACTTTTTATTTAAGTTTAGGGATAAGCCTCATCTTTTGAACGAGATTTTAATAAATTTTGGAATAAATTTACTTCTTTTGTGGAGATGACAATATCATATTTTTGTATATATATGCCAAACTGATATGAAGTAAAGGTTGGCAGTTTTAGAATCTTGTCTAATATGATCAATACTCTTTTTAGTGAATGAAATGGAACAGAACTTCTGAGGAATTATTACCAATCTAGTGTGTGTATTGTGAATTTTACTTGTGTTTCCATATCTTATTTTCTTTAGTTCCAGTTTGAAATCCCTCATGTTGTTATGTCTTTTTATTAGTCTCTTGACATGCCCATGTGTTTTATCAATTTTTGTTAGTCTCACACAATGAGCCTTCTTGGTAAAATATATATAATAACAGTGGATAGATCATCACTCATGACAGTCATCTTTCATAATATTTTAATGGGAATATTGTCAGACTAGAAATAGCTTTCTCTTGATGAAATATTGCTAAAATACCATTTGTGTTAATTTCTACTAAATGTAGTAGATTTATTCTTTGCAGACCTATTGTTTCTTCTCTCATTTTACATTTTCTTCTCCTCATAGGCTACAAACCCACTCTTTTTTACCACATCAGGCTCCAATACCCTCATTAATAGAATTTTGGATTTGACTTAAATCTATTTTCAGTCCATGAGAGTTTAAAACACCTACCAATCCCATAAAGCAAATCATTAAATTTCCTTAGAGTTTAGGATGTGTCTGATCAGGCGCTTGATGAAGTCCAAGTGTTGATTCCAGTGCCAACACTATACTTGGATCAAAACCATCGGGGTAGTGGAGTAAGGCTAATCTGGGAGGGGGCTTTATATCTACTGGAATGAATTTATATACCTTGTTGAACCTTGTTGGAAAGTCTTGAATTGTTTCACCAAGTTGTATTTTTAAATTGTCATATTCATCAAAGATCTGAAAAGGGATCTTTTTCTCACCCCATCTTGCAATGAAAGCATCCTAAATTTCTTGGTAAGTAGAAAATTTTCCATCTCTAACACTTCTAAACCATTTTTTCACCTCCTCGAAGAAGCTTTAAACAAATAACCTCATCTTCACATCCTCGTGATCGACCTCTTCGAGATCCACAAAATAATTGACTTTATCTACATATTGTATGACAATAGTTTCACCAGTGCCATCATAATAAGGGTTTCTTTGGCCATATTTCTGAGGCAAGTCATGTAACTGAGCAGGTAAAATCAAAGGGGCATACCTAGATTCCATTGTTGATTTCTTAGTGGATGGTGAGCTTGCTGTAGTGACAGTTGGTATGGATGGAAGAGGGTGCATAAAAATATATTGTTGAGTAGTGGTTATGGTAGGTGATGCATAAACAACAAATGATATAGGGTTTGAGTTAAGAGGTGAACTTAAAGAAACTGTAAATGAAGATGCAGTAGAAGTAGGCACAATAAATGAAGTAGAGGTTGTAGATGAGAGAGGGACTTTGTGGTGGAAGATGGATTCTTTTTCAGCAGTTTGGGGAAAATTATTTACTAAACCCTCAAGCTTTTGAAACTGAGATAATACACTTTTTTTCCAACTCACTATTATCAGACTTTGGAGGTGAGATATAGGGTCTCAATATTGATTCATCTATGTCAATTTCGGAAGAAAAAGACACAAAATTTGTCCTAAAAGGATAATTTTCAAAAGAAAGATCGAAATCAATATCTTCAAACGTAAACAAGGCAGAGAGTATGACCTTCCAAGGGGGATATTACTCCCTATACTTTCTTCAGATATTCTCTTTTTCCTAAGCATATTTTCAAGATTGTTTACAATTTCAGCAAGGTTTGGATCAGGTTTTTTCCTACTATATCTCCTTGAAGCCAAACTTTCTCACATAAATTCACATGCAACTGATCACAACACAGTTCAAGGTGATTTTGTAGCCTATTGATCCTTAGCAACTAGTCACCCACATGGCTAGGATATAGTTCTCAAAATGATAAGTCTTCCCAGGGAAAATTTGACTTTCGAATCCCCAGCAATGGTGCCAGAATGTTAGCAACATGTAATTGAACCTCTACGTTGAGAAAAGGTTTACAGAGGTAACCAAAAACATCTTTTGGCTAGGAAATATCCCTTTCCAACCATAGGGTACTCCCTCACTCAAAATAATGTAAAAAACAATAAGGCGTAAGGACATAAAATATAGGAAATATTTGAAAAGTAAAAATCAGACTCAATGATGGTTGTTGAAAAACTTAAGAGGGAAGCCCACTAGACATGGAATCATGATTTAGATCTTTATAAAAAATTATCAGAGCTTAATGAAGCACTCATGGACACAGAGGCAAGGCAGACATGACTTCAAGTTATTACATTTGTCATAGTATAGTGGTAGAAATAGCCTTTCATTACATTCAAAGCACCAAATTGTGAGTGAGTTTTGAACATAAATTGGGACTACACAAAATATATTCATCACATGAAACCGAGAATGAATAATTGATGAATTCTAAAGCATATTATCTTTGATAAAATATCAAGAAGAAGAGCAGTTTACCATAAAGAAGCACCTAACCGAGGGTTAATTCCAACATAGTTAGAGAAAGGAAATAAAAGCCTTCAAAGCACCAACAAAGATGAATTCTGAAACGATGTATATATCCAATTTGGAAATGAATATTTAAAATTTAAAGGGAAAGTAAAAATACAAAACATATACATAAGAAGGGAAACACATAACTTGAAATTAACACCACAAGAATCTCTAGTAAAGTGCCAAATACTTTGCACCGATAATTTTATTTCAGAAAATAAAACACATGCACATGCCTTTTTCTCCCATTGAACCCTTTTTTCATATCTTGTTATGTTTAAATACAACTAGGATTATTTTCTTGTATGAATAATAAGAGAATAGAGACAATGTATCTCCTATCGGCCAAGGAGATCAAAACAAACTTAATTTGGAATCATCATGTCTCAAGGATAAGATAAAAAATCATCAAAATCAACTTTAGGAAATCAACCTTATCCACCTATACATCCCTATCCTAATCACTGAAATTTATCCTGATCACTATCATAACTATAGAAAGGTCAAAAAATAATCGAGATAAAAAACAACCTGAGTGATAAGTCACACAGTAGTTGTGAACCAATGTGCAGTAGACATCCTACTCAGCATGGTCACAGGTCTTACCAGATGAAACCGCGCTGATGGGTACAATGAAAATGGTGTTTTTTTGGAGTAGGACCCACTAGATGCTTTCTTCCATGCGTGAAGACCTCATAATCAAAATCCTAGTCACCACTTGTGAAACAGTTGCACAAAAAAATTCGAATTCAGAGTTTTATTTTCATTTCCCACTCTAAAAACATTGCAATGTTCAAAAATTCATCACATACACCTTATAACTCCTAGCAAGCATAAAAAATCAAAAATATTTCATAGTTTTTCTCAAGAACAAATGACCCTTAGTAATTGCAAAATTATCCCTTAGCTACGCGGATTTTAACTTTTAGCAAAATGAATAGAGTATGTGATCAAAATGAGACACCAAAGCTACCTCCTTCTCTTCTTGGTGGATGAGGGTCTGGTCTCTTTGTTGGAGTTCATTTTGACTTATTTAGATGGTTGTGCTATTGTAGGCAGATTACTAGGTGAATTTTTGATATTCTTGAGTTGTCTCATAGCCCTTTCCATCTTATGTTTCATCTGCCTCAAAATTCTTCTCAAAATCAAGTTTCTTGTATAATAACTCTTCACTTGTCTGTGTACGGAAAGAGTCCATCTCAAAACTACTTAAGCTCTATTGAGTGCATCATTAGCTTCTACAACCTGAACATTAGCTTCCACAATGGTATCTTTGACAACCCTCTTTAAATTTTCATTATCTTATGCTATCTGAGTGACTTGTAGTTGAAAATCCTCAATCTCCTCAAATAGCCTCTGATACTCCTTCCACTAATCAAACTCTAGCTTCTTTTTTTACTGAAAGGTCTCCTTAATTTGTTCTTTCCATTTAGTTGTTAATATTCTCATGGGATTCCTTAGTTGCACTATAGGTTCCTTTATCTCCTCCACATAAATTACTTGCTTTCCTTTTTCCTGTGTTGTGGGTCTTGGAGGCCTCTTAGAAAAGTTTATTTCCTTTTTCTGGGCTACTTTTCCTGTTATGTGTCTCAGCTCTCAGTTTTCCTTTTGTAAATAATCAATCTTGAGATGAGATTTAGCAAGGTTGTCCTGTAACTTTATGATTTCAAGGTATTTTTCCTCCATTTGAACATATTGTTCATCACATGTACCCTATTCTGGCATATCCTCTAAGAGATGAATGATCTTCTGAGGAATTGGATCCTTAATCAACTTCTTTTTAGAAAATCTATTCATCATTCTTGTTTTCGAACTATTTAGAAATTGTGCGATTTGGATCTTTCCTTTCCCTTTACTAGCTGCTCTCTTGTCCCTCATTGATTCCTTCATTGTCTCTTCAGCCTTAGGTTCTTCTTCATGTGGTTCCTGTTAGCGCTCAAATCTACCTTAGGCTGAAATAAGGTAAAACTCAAGGCTACATCAAACCATGCTCAGCCTCGTAGCTAGCCCTACGAGGACACGAGAGGGCTCTCTCCGAGTCTATCTCGGCAAAATGAGCAATAGGGTGCGAGATGACTTATAATTGGTACTGATTTTAGGCTAGTAAAGAGATAGGAAAGTTTGATTTTGATTTTTTGGGTTTTTGTTGAAAAGATGGGAAAACAATTTTGGGTCCGGGGATAAGGCCAGATCTTTGCAAAATTCGAGTTGGGGCAAGGTAGGCAGTAGTCTTGATGCTTTTGATCAAGTGTATGGATGGATCAGTATGACAAGGAGCTGAAGAGGGCAAGGGAGAACATGGATCCTCTACAAACAGGTGAAAACATGTAAAACTAAACAAATTTAAAGGCAAATCATTGTAAACAATGGATTCAACCTCATTTACTCATTAATTTAGTTTCAGAAGCATATGAAGGGAATGGAATACATTAAACATGAAAGAACTTACAATAAACTGAGAGAAAACACCATCAAGAACTGAAAGCCATAAGAATCCCAACAGGTGCTGCAAAACCTCTGATCTTTCCTTAGCCAAAATATGAAAAATATGTACAATAGTGTGCCAAAATCTTCCCAAGAGTCCAACCTATAAAATGTCTCAGAAATTACATCATATAGACCTCCTAACCCCTTCCCACACCTCTAGGGGTCGAATTCCTCCTTCTAGGATCAGTTCCAACTAATTCTAAACAAGGAGCTAGAATATAGGCACCCAAACAACTTGCCTCTAAAAGGAAGGAAACTGATTCTTACATTTGATTTTTACTTTTTTAGAAGTGAATCATCTATAATAGGTAAAAGTGAGTCCAAGTTACATTCCAACCATAAAATTACATCAAGACAACTCAAAAATTACATCCACAAGCAAAACTGGTCCAACTGGCCGAAATCCTGAGCTGGAAGGTGAAAAATTGACCAAAAATCTATATGCGTAGTGCACCTAAGCCATATGCGTAGCGCGCTTTATATGAGTAGTGCGCCTTCTCTACGTGTAGCGCGCACCTCCAGCTTCGGTCCACAGCTTTGTAAAACACGTTTTTGGCCCTCAACTTCACCAATTCGAACACTGCCTTGAAAATTTGTGCAAATGAATTATTTTTCATGGCTTATATGTGTAGAAAAATATCTCATAAAATCAGATTTGATTTTAAATTTGCTCCATAACCCACTTTTATAATGTTCGACACTTTGTCATTTGATCACTTAAAACAATGCTGTCCTTTGGCTTTTATTATTTTTCTGAGTTTTGGACTGATGATACTTGGTTGTTTTTGCAGGGATTTGGCATTTGGCTTCGGCAAAGATCAGAGGCTGCCTTCAAACTTATTATGATGAAAGAAATACACAATTATTACAAAAAATGAAATTTGACAATTTCTAGTTCCAAAATAGAGTTTTGGACTAGAAATGTCTTCAAATGTTTTTTGAGAATAAAAATATGAAACGAGAATATTTTGAAACCAACCTCATGGCTTGTGGGATTTTATTACATGTATGCAAAGGACTGAAAACCCTAGACTCTAGGACTAAAGACTTTTTTTTTTTGACAAAAATAATTATTCATGACCATAAATGATGTGACCTGAACTTCAGTGATTTTTGAGGAATTTTAATTAGCCCTGTAGGTACAATCATGAGGAAACACAAGAAGACCAGACCCTCTCGTCAGCCAATAGCATGCCCCTAGCGAAATGCAACAAAGTGGAACGAGCAAGACACCTAAAAAATGATATGCAAAATGCGAAATGATCTCTGACGGAGGGCTGTAAGGACCGACTCTAACAGTTCCATAGGAGAAATTTCTGCATGAGCTAGAACACTCGAGGTTGATAAGAAACCATCCCAAGACATCTTCCTTTTCTCTAACTCATGCAAAACCAACAGTTTGATTAGTGAAAAGTGGAATAAGCTAGGAAAGTGTTTATCTCCCTTGGGACTAAGCCCTTTCTACCATCTTTCCCAAGATTTTGAATAGGTAATATGGTAAGTTCAGGTTCCTCTTATTAGTTAAATGCATAAACAACATAATGTGATATTGGTATACCTTGCTAAAGTGTCCTTCACATGTAAAATATCTTTGTATTACCTTCAACAACTGATTGCGTTGATTCAAAAGGTAGTTCCTTGGGAAGGTGGTGTCATATTTGTCCTTGTATTTAGGTTTTACAAACTCTTTAAAATTTGAAGCATCTAACTCCTTTCCTTTGAACCAACTTTCACCCTATAAAGGAATCTTTGTAGCTTGAGAAATAGTTTCTTCAAACACTGTAAACTCTAGATCACCAATTTTGACCTTGTCACCTTTAAAGTTTAGGGAAAACATGCTAGCAAGTTGGAAATGGTGGCCATGTTTTTTAACTTTCTCACAAAAGGATATGCACCTTGTATGTTTTCATGGCACTCTAATTGCAAGGTTAGAGTTAACCATTTGTAAAATCTTAGGATAAATACGAACTACCTCTCCTCCCTTTTCTTTTCCTCGGCTCCCTGGAATTTCCATCTGGTTTTTGAAAACTACAACACAATTTCAACTATGTTTTCGTGGCACACACCAAGCCTATGGAGGACATGTTAACTAACAGGGCAATGGAAAATGGAAAGGATGACAGCGCGATGCAAAGAGGTGACTGGAAAGGTTTTCACAAGAGTCAAATGACTTTGGGTTTTGGTGTCATGAGAATCGTTTCTACAATGCATGTTGAAATATTGAGAATTCCAAATGGAGAGAATAAGCTCCTCTCCTCTGAACACAAAGAAATTTAAAATTTGACAGGAGACAGAGTTTCAGACTGTAAAACTAACTTTCTATTTCTTTTAAAAAAACTGTTACAAATTCTTCCTCTTAACAGAGGGATAAGAAAAGCAGGACTGCTACACATGCAGTGCCAATCAACTCACTGTCTTGACAAACTATACTCTGTCTCTCAAGAACGCACAAAACCGTGCTCTGTTCTTCTTACTGTTCTTTTCTTGCCTGCGGGCTCTCACACAGTGATACAGCAATACAAAACAATTCTTACTGACTCGCGGGCCTTTTTCTTTTTATATGCTGCGCATATATTAAAACATTACAACAAACTATATTAGAACTTAAAATTAAAACTATTAAAAAAAATATAACCCCATCGGGTCCGCGCTTTAAACAAACAAGCGCACAAAACAAAAGTTCCGATTGCGATTAACAACCGGATGTGATGGCTCCCTTTAAATCCCATATAATAAACCTGTCGGGTCCGCGCTTTAATCAAAACGCGTGACCAAACACAAAATTGCGATTGCGATTGGGCCATGGATGCGATGGCGCATAAAACTCCAGTATAATAACCTATCGGGTCTGGCCTTCGATCAGAGCTCATAACAAAGACGCCCCGATTGAACCTTGCGATTTGAAACCTGCGATTCCAATAAAACATCACCACGTGGTCAAGAGGACCCACGGGCCTCCGCTGTGGTGGGGGAGATTTATAACATAAACTTTGGTTGTATTGTGTAAAATCGTTCCGCTTGTGGAACTCTCCATATTAACAAGACACTTGGTTTATGATTCATATACATTGCGATTTGCGATTGCGATTGGATCACATCGCATTGCAGAACTCCTCATCAACAAGACACTTCAAAAAAAAACTTTGCCATTCCGATTGGCATATAAATGGTGGGAACCACTTGTCTGCCAATTCTGAAATTAAAAGGACTTCTGCCTGTTTTAAACAATTTTAGTTGTTGAGGGCTTTAAAGCCCGAAATGACTGGTTTTTATTAAGGCTGCTCCTTCGTAGAAAAAAACGGCTTTGCCCATCATGAATTCAATTTCTCCTATGCTATTGTGGCTGCGGCCCATTACAATTTAATTCTTTCTTACGGTTCTCCATCATTTCGCTTAAATAAAGAGTGCTGTGCACTCAAAGCTCTGCTTCTGCTGCCTTGTACTCTTTTCTTCTTGCCCAAGGCTAGCAGGTGACTTTAATATTTTCAACACTCCCCCTTAAATTCAGCTGCTGGGTTATCAATCATACCCAATAATTTTCTTAAAAATTCAAATGTCTTCTGCCCCAATGGCTTTGTTAAAATATCTGCATATTGCTCTTCTGTTTTCAATGTTGTAAAACAATTTCTCCATTGTTTACCAATTCTCTGATATAATGAAATTTTGTATCTATGTGTTTTGTTCTTTTATGAAACACAGAATTCTTTGACAATGCAATAGCTGAGCTATTGTCACAATAAATCACTGTCCCTTTTACCTGTTCTTGGCATAAACTTCTCAACATTCTTCTCATCCAAATTTCTTGACACGTTGCTGCTGTAGCTGCCACATACTCTGCCTCTGCTGTAGATAATGCTACAATCGGCTGTTTCTTAGAAGCCCATGAAATGGCTCCTGAACCCATATGAAAAACATAACCGGAAGTGCTCTTCCGATCATCTACACTTCCAGCTCAATCACTGTCAATGTATCCAACTAATTCTGAATTTTCTGAAGCTGTATACAAAATACCAAATCCTTTTGTTCCTTTCACATACCTCAGAATTCTCTTTGCTGCTTGCCAATGTGCTTCTTTTGGCTTCTCCATAAATCTTGAAATTAAACTAATAGCATGCATAATATCCGGCCTAGTTGCAGTCAAATACATAAGGCTGCCAACTATGCTTTTATACAGACTTGGATCAAAATCCTTGCTGCTGTCATCTTTACTCAACTTCAATCCCATTACTGTGGGAGTAATTGCAGCTTTGCACTCTTGCATATTAAATCTTTCTAAAACTTGATTCACATACTTTGCTTGAGAAATAAAAATTCCTTTTTCATTTTGTCTACTTCTATTCCTAAGAAGTATCTCAACAAACCCATGTCAGTCATTTCAAATTCATCTTTCATGACTGTTTTAAAATTCTCAATAAGGTAATCATCATTACCTGTAAAAATTAGATCATCAACATATAAAACCACAATGAGCATTTTACCATCCTTTTCTTTGATGTAGAGGGTGGGTTCTCCCTCACACTTTTCAAATCCATTTTCCAGTAGATAGGAGTCTATTCTACTGTACCATGCTCTTGGTGCTTTCTTCAGCCCATAAAGAGCTTTCTTCAATTTGCAGACCTTATGCTCTTGGCCTTTCTTCTCATATCTGAGGGGTTGTTCCAAATATGCCTCTTCCATTAAAACTCCATTTAAAAATGCGGATTTTACATCCATCTGGTATACTTTCCATTTGTTTTGTACTGCTATGGACAACACTACTCTTACTGTCTCCATTCTTGCAACTGGTGCAAAAGTTTCTTCATAGTCTATCCCTTGCTTCTGCTTGTATCCCTTGACAACAAGTCTGGCCTTGTGTCTCTCTATCTTTCCTTCAGCATTGCTTTTGGTCTTATAGACCCATTTAACACCAATGACTTCTTTACCTTCTGGGAGATCAACCAACTCCCATGTTTTGTTCTTCTCTATGGCATTTATTTCATCATCCATAGCTTCTATCGATTTTCTATCTTTAACAACATCTTCAAAATGAATAGGATCATCAACTTGACAATACAAAGAAAATAGGGAATTCATACCTTCATTTGCCGCTCCTTGCTCATATATTTCTCTAATGCTTCTGAATTTTGTTCCTCTTTCACTTGGTGTATTCGTGCTTGAAGAAGCACTCGAATCTGCTCCATGTGGTGTGCTCAGTGATGCACTCCTGCTTCTTCTCAAGGGTTTTCTCGCTGCCGCTTGAGGTGTCCCTTGCTGTCCTTGCGTTTCTGGAGGTTGTGAAGTGGATGGGTTGTTAATTTCAACCACATCTCCTTCATCTTCATCATGAGATAAACATTTTTTAACATTAACTGTTTTCTCAATGCTTCCATCCCACACTTCCTCTTCAATGAATTGCACATCTCTGCTTATCACAAACTTCTTTGTGGATGGGTTATACAATCTGTATCCTTTGGAGTCCTCACAATATCCAAGGAAAATGCACTTCTCCCCCTTACTATCCAATTTCTTCCTCAACTTGTCTGGAATGTATGCATATGCCACACATCCAAAAAATCTCATGTGGGTGACTCCCTGTTTTCTGCCACTCCATGCTTCTTCTGGAACTTTGTTCATCACAACTTTTGTGGGGCATCTATTTAAAATATACACAACACATTTTGCTGCTTCTGCCCAATACTCATTTGGCAAATGCTTTGCCTTTAGCATGCTTCTCACCATTTCCATTATGGTTCGATTCTTCCTTTCAGCAACTCCATTCTGTTGCAGTGTGTACCTTGTGGTAAATTGCTTGTGTATGCCATTCTCTCTGCAAAAACACAGAAATTATTTTGATATATATTCTCCTCCTCTATCAGTTCTGAGAAATTTAATGTGTAGTCTGCTCTGTTTCTCTACAAGAGCTTTAAAATGGCAAAATTTCTGAAAGACTTCACTCTTATATTTCAGAAAATAAACCCACACTTTTCTTGTGAAATCATCTATGAAGGTCAGCATGTAATTGCTACCTGAAACTGATGCTATTTGCATTGGCCCACATAAATCTGAATGAATGATCTCCAAAGGTGCTTTCGCCCTTATGCTTTTCCCCGAAGGAAAATTTTCTCTGTGTTGCTTTCCCAAGATGCAGCCTTCACATAGGCTGTCAGGCTTCTCAATCAATGGTAAACCTCTTACCCTTCCTTTTCTGTGCAGCAAATTTAATCCTCCGAAATTGAGATGTCCAAATCTCAGGTGCCATAACCAATTTTCATCTTTCTCTTCCTTCTGAAAGGCTTCTTGTGTTACAACTGCTATACTCTTTCCTTTTCCCTTCAAGTCAATATTGAGCTTGAGCGGAAACATTCTATTGCTGGTTATTTGAATTTCAGCAATGATTTTCTTACTTGGAGGTATATCTTTTATTGTGCACACATCATCTTTGAAAATTACATTGTAACCTTTGTTTATGAGCTGCCCAACGCTCAAAAGATTACATTTCAGACTTGGAACATAATACACATCAGGGACAAATTTCTGATCCCCATTTCTTGCTCGAATACTTACTCTACCTTTTCCTTTGACATAGATCTTAGTATCAGTCCCTGTGGTCACTTCAGATTTTACTTCTTCATCTAGATTTGCAAACATTGCTCTATTTCCAGTCATGTGATTACTACATCCTGAATCTAAGAACCAAACATCATCTTCTCTATCCTGTGCTACATTACATGCTAACAACACATTACTTGGGTTCTTTTCTTCTTTTGCTACATTAGCATTCTGCTTATTTTTCATGTCACTTTGCTTCTTTCTACATTCATTGGCATAGTGCCCATATTTCTTGCAATAATGACATTGGACATTGGATTTTTCATACCTTTGTCCATGGGCATGTTGGTGTTGATGTCCACCTTGCTGGCTGTTGCATTGGCCGTGGCTCTGACGCTGACTGTTGCTCCTTCCATGTGAATGTGAAGGGATGTTCCTTCCACCTCTGTTTTGGCTTCTGCCTCTTCCTCTTCCTTTTCCTTGACCTCTTCCTCTTCCTGAAGGCATATGGGTCTTGAAGGCATGCTCAAGAGATGAGTTTTCATCTCTTCTCAATATCTGTTCATGAGTTATCAATGAGGCATGAAGTTCATCTACCGTGAACCTTGATAGATCTTTGGTCTCTTCTATGGTGGTTACAATAACATCAAACTTTGAGGGTAAGCTTCTCAAAATTTTCTCCACGATTCTTCTTTCTTCAAGAGTTTCTCCATGGGATCTTATCTGATTCACAATCCCAATCACATGTGTAAAAAATGTGTCTACATTATCTGACTCTTTCATGCAAATATTTTCAAAATCTCTTCTCAGCAACTGAATTTTTGCTGTCTTAACTTTCTCCATACCTTGATAGGCTACTTTCAAAGTTTCCCATGCTTCCTTGGATCTCTTAGTTGTTGCTATCCTTGGAAACACACTCTCATTTACTGCCTGATACAAATAGAAGAGGGCCTTAGCATCCTTCTTTCTATTGTTCTTCAATAAATCCTTCTCTGCTTGAGTTAAGGCACTAAAAGCCTGCTCATCAGCTGGTTCAACAAAACCATCTTCTACAAATTCCCATAAGTCTTGTGAGACAAACAGGGCTCTCATGGTAATGGCCCAATAATCATAGTTCTTTCCATTAAATTGTGGAAGATGAACATTTCCAATGTTCATACCAGTGCTTGGTCCAGCCATTGCTCTTAAACTCTCTTTTAAAACAAAA
Organism: Pinus albicaulis; assembly: GCA_034641835.2. NCBI lineage: Eukaryota > Viridiplantae > Streptophyta > Pinopsida > Pinales > Pinaceae > Pinus > Pinus albicaulis. The sequence goes on along the minus strand of CM076572.1, from coordinate 759,641,080 downwards.
ACAACAACTCTGTTATCTTTGAGAAATACCTGAACTTTTGACTTATGTTGGGCTTTCACTCTACTGGAGAAAATGCTGCAATAAGTCTTCTTCTTCTTCAGCTTCTTTGAAACCTTCAAAGAGCCTAACTGTGCTCCGATACCATGTTGAAATATTGAGAATTCCAAATGGAGAGAATAAGCTCCTCTCCTCTGAACACAGAGAAATTTAAAATTTGACAGGAGACAGAGTTTCAGACTGTAAAACTAACTTTCTATTTCTTTTAAAAAAAACTGTTACAAATTCTTCCTCTTAACAGAGGGATAAGAAAAGCAGGACTACTACACACGCAGTGCCAATCAACTCACTATCTTGAAAAACTATACTCTGTCTCTCAAGAACGCACAAAACCGTGCTTTGTTCTTCTTACTGTGCTTTTCTTGCGTGCGGGATCTCACACAGCGATACAACAATACAATACAATTCTTACTGACTCGCGGGCCTTTTTATTTTTATATGCCGCGCATATATTAAAACATTACAACAAACTATATTAGAACTTAAAATTAAAAATATTAAAAAAAATATAACCCCATCGGGTCCGCGCTTTAAACAAACAAGCGCACAAAACAAAAATTTCGATTGCGATTAACAACTGGATGCGATGGCTCCCTTTAAATCCCATATAATAAACCTATCGGGTCCACGCTTTAGTCAAAACACGTGACCAAACACAAAATTGCGATTGCGATTGGGCCATGGATGCGATGGCGCATAAAACTCCAGTATAATAAACCATCGGGTTCGGCCTTCGATCGGAGCTCATAACAAAGACGCCTGGATTGAACCTTGCGATTTGAAACCTGTGATTCCAATAAAACATCGCCACGTGGTCAAGAGGACCCACGGGCCTCCGCTGTGGTGGGGGCGATTTATAACATAAACTTTGGTTGTATTGTGTACAACTGTTCCGCTTGCGAAAATCTCCATATTAACAAGACAGTTGGTTTATGATTCATATACATTGCAATTTGCGATTGCGATTGGATTGCATCGCATCACAGAACTCCTTATCAACAAGACACTTCTAAAAAAAACTTTTCGATTCCGATTGGCATATAAATGGTGGGAACCACTTGTCCGCCAATTCTAAAATTAAAAGGACTTCCGCCTGTTTTAAACAATTTTAGTTGTTGAGGGCTTTAAAGCCCGAAATGACTGGTTTTTATTAAGTCTTCTCCTCCGTAGACAAAAACGGCTCTGCCCATCATGAATTCAATTTCTCCTCTACTATTGTGGCTGCGGCCCATCACAATTTAATTCTTTCTTACGGTTCTCCATCATTTTGCTTAAATACAAAGTGCTGTGCACTCAAAGCTCTGCTTCTGCTACCTTGTACTCTTTTCTTCTTGCCCAAGGCTGGCAGGTGACTTTAATATTTTCAACAATGCAATGTATGTGATTTATGTGAAAGAAATTGTGCCAATTATCATGAAATTTTACTAAAAGGCTTATGTATAGACACACGTCCACTCATACAAAGTGACACACAAACCTTGAGTATTTAAAAATGTACCAAACATAGACCAAACAGTACGTAGGGTTTGCGCAGTGATTATGCAGCAACACACACAAAATTTATCAATCAATGTCTAACTAATTTTTTAAGGGAAAATATTGGCTGGAAAGGTATGTCTCCTACCTCAGACAATAAGAAAACCCGATTTGAAAGAGTGGAAGACATCTACAAGGGGCTTGAAGCAGTAGGGTAGTATTTGCGCAGCGAATGTGTAGCTCAAAACTTTGTGCAGTTGTTGCACAAAAACCTTCACAAAATTGAAAGAACCTACCTTCAAACCTTTTCCAAGTTGATTTCAGCCTTGCGCTGTGAAAACTGTCAAACTTTCTTAGAGAAGCGCGCGAACTATGGATTGGAGAGAGAATGAGGGCAACACGAACAAAAATTTGAAAATGTGTGCCTCATATGTTTTTTTTGGATCATGAGTGTAATTTTGGGTAATGGGTTATTATGATCATGAATTATGAATGATGGAAATGAGTTGTAGATTTAGAGGGATGTAATGGAAATAATGATGAGAATTGATTTAGGGAAGGGGGTGTGAATATGATGATAAATTTAAATGAAGGGGGTGTGAATATGAAGGTATGAATGGGTCTATGAAGGTATTAATGGAAAGAGTACATGAAAAATAAGTATGACTATTAAATGGTGAACATTGAATGATGAAGTATATATGGTGGAATGGTAGCATGATGGACACCATTAACAACATATCCTCAAAAATTTAATTAATGAAACACGATTTGTTCTATTTCATGGTTCTGATGTGTGATACAAACCCCTTGAACCTTAAATGAATCTTCATGAACAAATGACCGTATGACCTTCTCATATAATTATAATCTCTCAAATTTAATCCTGTATTTAAGGAACCTCTATGAAAAACTTGGAGTTACCTTAGAAAATGACCCTTTAGACTATGACAACAGTGGTTCATAGGATAAACTACTATACAAAATCCCAAAATGAATAAAATATTCAAAAACATTTTGATCTCTAAACCCTAGGACCCTAACATGGTTCCAAGGTAAGGAAACCCCAAGATGTGTGTAGGTAACCAAACAGAGGCAATCACCTCCAATGTTACCAAGCGCACTCGTGTGCCTGATGCACCCTTGAGTGTGAGTGAATTAAATCCTCCCCCACTCAAAATATTTTTCATCCTCAACATTAATCCAACCAATAACCCAACCTCCAAGTCACCAACTATAGTGACATATCATGATACATCACTGTTCCTCTACTCTAAATAGCCCCTGCATACCTTTGTGTGTCAAATCCCCCTATTTCTCTAGCTAATCAAGTACTTAATATGGTCATCACACCAAATTCCACAAGAACTAACTTCCCCATGCAAGTGGATGTATGTCAATATAAATGGATCATCCCTGTAACTTTCCAATCACCATTAATTAACCTAGGTAAATTTGTGGCATCCAAGAAAAATGGCTCACTATCTCTTCTCATTATAGCAAGCAACACCACTATGGATCAATGAGAACAAGAGGTGGGGTAGTTTCCATGACTACCACCCTTGTCTCCATCCAAACTTGACTTTAATGCTTTTGGTAAAGTCCCTCCATAATTTTGTGTCATGTACATCAATAATAGTGCATAATAATCAATCCTTCCTTTATCCTCCTCCATGAATCGCTCCAACTATGGATCATAGGGCCTCTCCACCTCTCCAAGTGTTTTCATGTTTGAACCAATCTCCTCCATATCGCACTTGTATCAAGGCTAGGAAAAACCATCATCAAACTCCTGTATCATGGGTGACTCATCCAATCGATCCATGAAATGATTTTTAAATCTCATGATCTCCTTGCCTTAGACATTTCTATGATCAATAACATTGTACCGATTCCTCTTTGACAAAGTTACTAATATTATTACTGAGGTACCAAGACATTATCCACTCATAGAAACTTATCCTTTAAGTCTTGAATCCTCTCACGCACTAGAAATATGTGTCTAAAAATCTCAACATCTCTTATCCCCCAAGTAACTCCATCATACATGTGCATGGAATTCACTGATCTCCAAATCCTACACTAATCCTTTCGATAGTCACAACCAGTGGTGAAAGTCTAGAAAATATAGCAAAAAAATCCAAATGTAGGATTGGGACAACTTTCTTTTCCCTCATAAAATATTGACTCAAAGACTGTTGGAAATGTTGTCATTGATGGCAAAGGAGATGGCAAAGAAGGAACACCTGAAACAGCAACAAGGCAAAGAGAGAAGCAAAGTAGGCAGCAAAAAGAGAAGTAAGGAGCAGCATCAGTCAAGGAGCAGAGGAAGCAAAAGCAATGAATTGAAGTAGAGAGCTATTCAAGGTGTAGAGTAGTGAAGAAGAATTTTTGCATTACATGAGACTCTGTAATTGGGGGTCTAAATGGGTCTATGATGCTGAGGAGTGAAATTATTAGGTGTGGTGTGTGTCGAATAAATAAACTTTGTGGTGAGGGTTTTGTGGAGTTCTGCAGATAAATGAAGAAAATCCATATCCTGTTCAGAGGCAGAGTTAGAGAAGGGCTGTAGATCTAGCCAGAATCAAGAAAATCTGCGTGAGGAGTGCCTTAAGTCCTAGAGAGAGAGCGTATAAGAAGTGCATATTGAAGCTTTGTGTTAAAATTTGAAGCAGTAATTGTAAGTTTCTGTGAATCGATCACAGAGTGACCGATTTCCCAAATTGCCTCTATTATTGATTTAACCTCTATGTGGTGGGCCTTGAGTTTAATAAGAAAATATATGAGAGACGCATGATAAAGCTCTGTCTTAAGGTTTAAAGCCAATGGTTTGATTTATAAACAATTTTGATGCGCTGAGGATATATGTTGTATCGTTTGAATTGAATGAAATAAGGGTTAGTATAGATATATGAAGATCCTCTCTTCCGAACTTAGATGTGTTGTATTGATTGAATAACTCTGAAATAAGGGTTCATTCAAGATTTTGCACATATATATCTGAAGGGTCATATGGACTAAGGTCTTATTGATCGCCAGAAGGATCGATGTCACAAAAGGAGAGGCAGAACCAGAGTTAAATGCGCAGTGTGAATGGAGCTATGCACCATAACAGATGAAAGCACCGTGGTAAAATACCGATGAACCAAAGGGTCAACGTATAAAAGAACAGAATTGTGAGCAGAAGGGGAACCGTGAAGGAACAGTAAAGGCGGGTTTCCGGTTTTAATCGCACCACCTTTGTGGGACGAGCGGTAATTGTGAATTCAGAGCGATTCCATAGACTGGAGGACACGTGGCATGTGATGAATTTTCAAAACTGCCCCATCGCGCATTAACGTTCGACTGAGGAGGCAATGCGATATCAATGAACATCGTCGATCTGGAGGAAGGCTCATTGAATGGTTATCGCATTCGAAAGTAGCCCGAAGGATAACCCAAGGTATGGTGCACGTATTTAATTGAGCCATCGCTTATATATGTGGGCTCGGAGCCAAAGGTTCATTATAAGTGGTTTAGTTGAATTAAGGCTCGATATATATATATATATATATATATATATATATATATATATATATATATATATATATATATATATATTTAAAATTTCAAGGTCCAACATTCCTATAAGCATAAGAAGATAGTAGTTATATTTATATGACTACGTGTGTATAATTAAAGAACATAAGTGACAATATATATATATATATATAGAATTTGCACTAAGACGATGACGACAGAGTAGGATGAGAAGCAGTGTATCTAACATTGAACGGAGGCCGTGATCATAGATTGATATAGCATCGTATGTGAACTGGATGACATCGTTTTGGATATGTGTAAGGGTTCTATGTGGCGTAGTTGTTTTATTGCATAGACCTGGGGGCTTTTATGATCTTTGAAGGAGGTTCCTACAGTTAGAAGAATTGCCAGGTTTAAGCGGGACTGAGTACAAAGGTGGAGGCAGGTGGTTATATATGCAAGAGGATTTGATTAACATCTCAAATATCAGATTTGAGATGGTAAAGATTTCAGATTCATTTGTTTAATTTCCAGTTCAATAAACAGAGTATCAAAACTGCCCAGATCAGAGAATGTAAATAGGCAGCCCAAGAACAGAGATTGGTAATGAACAGACATCGCCCAGATTCATATGTATTTGAGCATAAAACCTAAAAAGCAGTTATATTTATAGCTAGTGCACACAAGTACAGTGAACAGATGAATAGACACAGAGGTGAACCAAATTATACAGAACTGTCACTAAACAGTAGCAGAAAAGACAAATTCAGTAAAGCCAAAGTCCAGAAAAGGAGCTGAGTGGAATTGAAATGTGTAACTGAAAATGTAAATATTTTTTTTGTTTTATATTGTTTGTGATGCAAAGGCAAGTATCCTAAGGAAAATAAAAATTCCACTATAGCATGGAAATTTATACATATTTTTATAATTTTAAAATGAGTTGGATAAAGGAATGAGAAGACAGAAGCCAAAGATTCATGGTTGTTCACTCCAAATTCCTTGTGAAATACAAACAGTCATGTGAGGAACTCTATATATAATATCAACTTGATATGCATAAAGAGAGAGAGAGAGAGTAAGGACAGAGAATGAAAAACATAGAAGATTGAGGCAGAGAGGAGAAGAAAGAGATGCTACAGAACAGAGCTAATATCTGAGGTAAATCAGCAAACATTTTCTTAAATTGAGGAAGTTGGAGCTTCCCTATCAAGTTGAAGCTTGATAGCTATCAGTTGTAGCTAACTGAGGTTGGAGCCTCCTGTAGGTTGGCGCCTGCAGAAAATTGAAGGGAGTTGGAGCTTCCTTGCAAGTTGTAGCTTGCAGAATTGAGGTTGGAGCCTCCTGTAGGTTGGTGCCTACAGAAAAATAGCGGTGAGAGGGAGTTGGAGCTTGCCTTTGCATCACAATAATAATAAGATGTGGTTTTCTCCCTTTATGGGTTTCCACTTATATTTACTGTCTCTATCTGTGTTGCCTGTGTACTGAGATGATTTACCAAATATACTTAATGTTTGTTGCTCTCATAATAAGTTTGATGTCACATTAATTTAATACTTGCTGCAACATATTAAGACTGTTCATATTCTAAGGTTGATTATAAAAGTAAGCTATAAATAAGTTGATGAAAAATTTAAAAGCTCATGTCTGTGTTAAACTGATTCACTCCCCCCCTCTCAGTTTAACTAAGAATTCAACAAACCACTTGATAGTCATCCAAAAAAATAATGGTGAGACTCGTCTCACCTGGCCAATCCCCTAGCTTGGTGGACACACATATAATCATACCAACCAACTTCTACTCTCTTGAGTTGATATCATTGAAGGATGTATATGCAGGATCAAGTGACAACCCACACTATCTCACAAAATCCTTCCTAACAAAGTTATGAGTTTCCCAACTTTCAATCATTGCTACTTCCTTCCTCCAAATGATATCTACATGAAGATAGCTCATATGGTTCCTCCTAGGTATTGTGGAGATGTTGATTGTGCCTCCATGACTGCACCAAAGACATATAACACCTCCACTATTGGTTGATATGTTTTATCCAAAGATGAAAACTTCTACTCCAAAGGATAATCCTTTGCATAATGTTCCATGGCACATATCCAACATGGTATTGACTTCTTCTCTTTTGAGGCATCCAACTTATTGATCTCTCCATCCTTGGATACTTCGAATTCCCTTTATCATTTGTCTTCTTTCCATTTTTATGATTATCTTCCTCACCATTCTTTGGAAATACTTCCCCTCACCTCTATATTCCAATAGTATATCAAGAGTGGTGATAGCTACTATAATACTCTGAACATTCTATCGTCACAACTCACTTTTTTTGCATGATTGTATTTAATTCATAAAATGGAACAACCTATCCTCCTTTAACATGTCCTTGATCTCCAAAATTAGCCACAATAACTCTTTAATATAAGTATGGTTCTTATTTTAATGCTTCAAGGACATTAAGTAGTTCTAATCCATCCACGATTGTTTGGTAGGACCAACTATACATGAAAAACAACGTTCAAATATGACCATGTGACTATTTAGTCCATGTTGTGACCTATTGCAAATTCCTCTATCCAGTTCCTCTACCATAGCTTGGTAGTCCCTATCAAAAACATGGCTACAACATTCACCTTGGATATATTTGAACTCCCACTCACTTGATCCAAGTGTTGTTCCACATCCCAGCATAAATTCCCTAATACCTTTATGCTTCTCATCCCATCATACAACTCTATTTCTTTGATTTTAATCCTCATAGAAGTGTTAGACGTACCTTTCCTAACTACCTTCTTCAATATCATTATAATGTCATCTCTATCTTGTAACTTTTGTCAAACAACCATCAACTCATTCATTGTATCCTTCAACCTATTTTCCATACTCTTGTTCTTTAGCTACACTATAACACCTATAGCATCATGAACCTCTCTTATGGCATCATTGAATCTTGTGTCATTTGTCACATCTTATTTTCCACTTTTTTTTTTCCATGCCCTCGTAATGAGTCTATCAATCGACTCACAATATTCTCAACATATGTTCCTTCATCTTTGGGGTATTTTGGCCCTTCTCTATGTCACTACCTCCCTGATGTGAACTAGCCATTTGAAATTGTCACCCTAACAATCCCATATACACCTGAATACTAGCCCTATGATTGTCTCAACTAATACACCAACTAGTTCCAAACACTCCACCTGCTACACCTATAATGATATTCCACTTAAATACCACCTATTAATGATGTAATGGTAAAATTTACCCTAAAATATCCTCTTGCATTGATACAACCGTGGTTATGATATTAACACCAACCATATTCATTTCAATTCTTCTCTTGATATCACTTGTTGTGATGGTAACATAGGTGAAGAGAAACATTTGATAAACCTTCTCTAATACCATTAGTCATGAGGTGATAGTGGTGAAAATCACTAGAAAACCTATCTGTTATCTTCTCTCTAATACCACTTGTTATAGCCCTAGGGACACTTGAATGGATCTAGGCACATTGTGGGCTCCCAAGGTGTGTGGCACTAATTTTTCTCTTCTCCATGGGCTACCCAAATCATTTTTACTATCCTTGGCCTATGCGTCACAATGATCCTTAGTTAAGTTTTTTTTTGGAATATTAAGTTACCTAAGAAATTTAAAATATACAATAGTAATAAACTCCCTAAACATGTACAAGATACAAATATAGAGTGAGAATCTCATCGACCTAATGACTAAATCATCTTATATGTAATGAAAAAGTTTTAAAATGAATAGCCTTCTATATTTTTCATCAAAGGAAAAACTTGTGCCAAAAACAAAGCACATCCTTACTAGGGAAAATTTTAGGGGCTAATATTCACAGATTGGATAATCATTAGAAGTTTGAACATTTTTACTAAAATATCACCAAGAATTTCATAGTTTGAATTTTATGGATTAGTAATATTCACCAAGGTTTCTAATCTTTAAGATAAATTTCCATCCTTAAAATTTTCCCTGATCCTTACTTAGCAACTGAACCCCAAAATATTTCTAAACACCAAAATTATGGTGTTCACAAACCCCAAATTTCAACCCCAAAAATTTCGACCCTATGGTAGTGCTCGTGGAAAACGTATCCAAGATATGGTTTTTATGCCCAAAAACAAAGCTATGCTCACCTTGCCTCGTCAAGTAGGGTGTGGCATGCACCATACTTTGTATTGTGTGTTCTTATTTCTATGTCATGCGATCTTGGTTTACCCTTCTTAGTTATGTGTCTCAACCACTTTTGAGTTGTGTTTTTCCTCGTTGATGTGTTCCCATTGAACTCTCCATGGTATTAATATGAGTTGTGTGCATCCATACCAATTGAAGCATTAGTTGGGTGGAGCACCCCTCCGCTTAATCTCATGCTGTTTTGCTTTCCAAACATTTTAGGTTGGCATGACATACAACCACTTTCTTATCTTCTTTTCTATTTGATCCAACATGCCCATCGCATCGTACCAACCAAAAAAATCCCCATCTATTCGCATGCCAATGTGTCATTGTACTAGTTTTTCTCCCTCATCACACATTTCCACCCAGCCCGGCATGATAGTGGAAACCCAAAATTTGGGTCTCTCACCTTGCAAGCTCTTGTATGAGGTACCAACCAAATGTCTTGGGCACACCCATGCCATGGAATCATGCCCATCATGATGAAATTTGTCATGGTTCCCAACTCATCTCATGCATATCATCTCACCAAATTTTTAAAATGGCGTGTGACTCACTTACTCACCCAACCATGGGTCCATCCAAGTGATGTGATCACCCAAAATGTGATGGTGTGTTGTGACATGGTATTTCACCCATGTGATGCCAAGGTAAGGAAACTCAAACATGTGTGTGGGTAACCAAACCAAGGTGATCTTCACCAACATGCACATGCACACTCATGCACCTAATGCACCCTTACATTAGGGGAATTTTGAGGTGTAAAATGGACCTCTTAAGAAAAATAATAAAATAATAGTTATGGATTTTTGAAGGAATATAAACAAAACTACATTTTTTATTTTATTTTTTGCTTATTTCTTTATAAATTTACTCAAATTTCAAGTGCAGGCACTCATTGGATGTAGAATTAGATTGTGCATCAAATGAGTACCCACTTTGGTGTAGACCCACACAAAGAGAAATTGCAAATACATCCTTGAAGCCAAGCTTATTGATGGCCTTTGAATTACATAGGAGTTCAATCTCAATGAAAACCGTTCCCATCTCTTGTGCTCCTTTCCTTCCTTATCTAGTAGTATCTTTTTGAAGTTTCTCATTAATTTTTTATACCTTTTTTTCTCCAAGCACAAATCTATAGAAGAAGGTATTGTTGTAGGAGGTCTTGCCACTAAAAAGGCTGAGATGATGTAGGAGCATCTTACCTCCAATTCAAAATGTATTTTGACTAGACCTAAGGAAATTTAATTTACCAAGGGAGTTGGTTCCCTAATTTAGTGTAATTGTTTACATTATTTGTATTTCCTATATTTTTAAGGAAATCTAAAGAAATTGTGTAAATATGACTAAGATTAAGGAATATTGTAATCAGATCTATTGTTTCAGGAGATATCAAGAATGTTTGAATGAGTTGAAGGATGAGAAGAAGTTGTTGAAGGGTGTTGTAGATAGAGGGAGACCAAAGGCATAAGAAGGAAGACTTTTTTTGTAACCCAATGAACAGAAGAGCAAGAATAGAATAGGGAAATAAGGACTAGACATGTTTTTAAGCCTGTGGGAGTCCATCATTTAATGGAGGTCGAGATTGATGGTTGACGAGAAATATTTCCGTCCCCCACAGTGTGTTACTCTAGGCGATGAAGAAGTGAACTTATATTGGGAAGGATGTAATGACAAAGCATCAGAGTAATGTGGACCTCCAATGCATTGGGTGATGTGTGAGGCTCGACAAACCTAAAGCACTAGGGACAACTATCGATAGAAAATAAAATGGTGATTGACAGAGCAATTTCACATCCCAAAAGGTTAGAGGAGTGGAGAAAGGTCAAAGGTCATGTCGCCATTTAACAAATGTTGATATCAACAATTAACAGAGAATTTTACGTCCCAGAGTCCATCTCCCCGGGAGGTATCAAAGTGCGTAGCCAAAATAAATGTCAGGATGATGTAAGTAGTGGGATAATGTGTAGAGGCAGTGAAATGGATGTGTAAGGGTCATGGTTGAACAATGGAGTTTGTTGGAAAAGGTTTCGGGGTGATGTGTTAAGGAATGTTTGGAATGAGTTGAGTGTCATGGAGTGGGTTGTGTTCTTATTTAGGAAAGTGTCGGGGTGACGTGTCTCAAGAACATTAGAGTAAATTTCATCCTAAAAGTGCCCATGACATTTTCATGTAATTTCCATGTCATAATGTGTAAACCAATAAAAATTATTTAAATTTAAAAAGAGGTACATGTAAATATTTTGGAGGGAAAAGAAGAAAAACTACTTTTTTTAATTGTATTTTTGGCGTATCTCCTTACAGGTTTACTCAGATTTCATGTGTAGACACTCGTTGGATGCAGAATTAAATTACGTATCCAATGAGTACCCATTATGCATACTTTTGAGAAGACCGACATTGATAAAAAAAAATGCAGATACATCAAAAAAAAACTTAACATGGTTTTTTAATGCATGTGCATTTTTTTTCAATGTGGGCACTCTCAAAAGTATGCATCGTTGGGTGCGGAATTTAATTCTGCATCCAATGAGTGTCTACACATGAAATTTGAGTAAACTTATAAGGAGATCAGCTAAAAATATAATTTAAAAAAGTAGTTTTCTTCTTTTCCCTCCATATTTATAACTATTATTTTATTATTTTTCCTTAGGAGGCCATTTTTAGGTTGAAATTACCTCTAATGCATTTTCCTCGAGAGTTTTGGCAAGTGAGAAACAGAGAAAAGGTTAGAGCCCAGGGACTCATGTCATGAGGTCTGGTTGTGAAGTGTTGTTCTACTAGTATAAAGGATCTTGTTAATAAATAAAGAGGATTGAATGCTTGGGGCTCACACATAGTTAAATAGTAAATTTTATAGCCATGCGCTCGTGCATGTATTGCAGATTCTTGGTTTTTGTGGTTATTCCCAAGTCTGGGCCCACACAGATTATATAAAGGGGCTTGGTCTTGGTGGCTATATTTTAACAAATCTTGAACTTAGTGGTTTTAAAAAGGGGCTTGCCCCTTCCCTTGTACCATTTATATTATGGTTGGTTGGGAGAATGTTAAGCTTGAATCTGAGGGTTTTTGTAACATATACACTTGTGGCTCCTCCCATTCAACTTTAAAATAGACAGTTTTGAGAGTAAAAGGGATTTATTTCCCATGGAGAGTTGATGGAAGTGCCTATTATATTTGGAATAGGAGATTGATGGTTAGGTCCTAGCCACCCCTACATCATCATAGGTCCCAAGTGAGTCAGAAATCACACATCCTCCTAGCGCAAATCCAAGCTAAAAATGATATTCATAGTAGTAAGCAATCCACTATCATTCGAGCCCTAAAGAGAATTCTCAATATAATATACATCCATGATTTTTCTTTCATTCAATGCTCATTGGGTTGGGTGTGCCATGAAGATATTATCATTCAAACTTCTGGGTAAATCTTGCACTCCAAACATTAATATTATACAATGAAGTTACCAACTTAACAAGAACTTGACTGAGCTCTTGTTGTTTTAGATGTTGCATTTAGTGTTGATTTTTATGCTCATTTTGAAAAGTGGTGATGCAATGTCACCCTTTTTTCTAAGTGGGGGAATGACAACTTTTAACATTTTAAATATTCTAATCTATGAAGTATCAATCTTTTTCAAATGCTTATTTTTAAGCATTTTTTAAGTATGCTTATCTTATTTATTTATCTTAAATGTTTGTTTTGTACATGTTTTTCAAATTTGTCTAGCATTTTTTGCCTTAAATATTGATTTTAAAATGTGTCTACCTTTCTCTTTTTCTTTTTCTCTTTTCAAATGTTGATTTTTTAAGTCTTTTCAAATTTGTATATTTTTATTTTATTTTATTTGAGGGTTTAAAATTAATAATTAATTAACATTATGATCATGATGATTCATAGCCCTAAAAATTAAAGAAACATATAATTGACTCTAAATCTAAGTGGTATTACACATTTTTTTAATTAATTCACTATTTTTTAAATAATTAACATTTAAAAAATATAATAGAAAAGATTTGTAATATATATATATATATATATATATATATATATATATATATATATAGTGTGTACCCATGGGGTGTAGAATAGACAGTGATGAGGTGTATTGAAAAGGAACTCTATTATGTAGAGGTCACCAGCTCAAAACTCTAGGGTAGAAAATCTAGCCATGTTAAGAGTTGATGTGGTCCAAGCCAAGTGTGATCCCCGAGTGATTTTGAAACTTAGATGCCCCTCGATCACAGTTTCACAAGCCAAAGGTTAAGCATTTAGTCATCTCAAGTCACACACACACACACATATTTCCAAAGAAACAAATAGAGATTTTTTTATTAAAAGAGGCAACATATGGAGTACGGGCCAAAACCCTTACAAAATTTTTCTAGCTCCATAAAAACTATGGATTATGAGAATCGAGACACATGCATTCTGAGCTTATGACATATTTTCCCTATAAATCTAAAGAGATTCCTATTATATATCCTGACAAAAGAGCCTAAAAGAAAACTATATCTCCGTTAAGAAAAAATTGACAACACGATGATAAGCATAAGGCCGGGTTAACTTGGGTGGCCAGGAGATTCGTTTGGCCTTCCTCGCTTTTTCACTGCCTCTTGCTATGCCTTGGGGTCCTCTAGGGAAAACTTCATCCCAAAAACTCTTCCATCTATGCCAACTTGTAGTGGATTGCTACAAGGTCCATCTTTAACTCGCACTAGAGTCAATCAATCTTAGTCTAAACACACACATATAACTATTTTGTTTTAAAAAAAGTGAAAAAACACAATTTGTTTTTAAAGAAAACAACTTTAAAAACGCAATTATATATATATATATATATATATATATATATATATATATATATATATATATATATATATATATATATATATATATATATAAATATATACGTCCTTAATGATGGTCATTTAAATCATTATAGATAGTTTCTCTAGAAGAAAAAACAAATCCACAACAACAAAAACCTAAATTTTATCCTAAAGCAAGAAAATTCAAATTTCAAAATAAATAAATAAATAAGCAAATAAAAAAATACATAAAAAATTATTTAAAAAATAAAAAATAAAAATTTAAAGATTTTGAAAAAATTGTTAAAAATTTAAAAATTAATTAAATAAAATTATCAAAATTATAATGAACAGAATTTAATAAAAATATTAATTAAATAAATTTTAAATAAAAAAATTACAAACCAATAAAATTTTAAAAATAAACAAATAATTCAATAAACAACAAAAATCATTAAGCATCTGCCCCTCACAACCATTGTGATTATCAAGTTGGTTACATGGAGCGACCTTGCTCCTCCATGTGACAGACTGGATTGTCACGCTGACTACTGGGGCACGTACAAGTGTTAAGGTGGCTCTTGAGGTCCATATCTTCAACCTTCTTCTTGTGATTTTTTTTGGGTTTGCTTTGTTTTTAGTTTTATTTGTTAGTTTATTATTTTTAAATTTTTATTTTTTATTTATTTTTAATGAATTCTTTTTATTTATTTATTTTTGTGTTTTTTTTAATTTGGTTTTTATTTTTATTTTTTTTAGATATTATTTTTTGGGATTTAACTGCGTTAAGTAAGTCATTATCTATGACTATTTCCATGAGAGGTTAAGTAAGTCATTATCTATGACTATTTCCATGAGAGGTAGTCGTAAGTAAGCCATTCATTTATGACTATTCCCATGAGAAGTAGTCGTAACTGACTAATTTCTCATGATTTTTGAAGTGTCCACCCGGGACGTTGGATAAGTGAAAATTCACACCCAAATTTCTTCCGAAATTTTTTAACAATATGAATATATGTCAAACTTTACATTTTATTTTAAAAAAATTGTCTTTTAATTATTATTTGTTAAACATACTATTTTAAATGATTTTTTTAATAAAAATATTTTTTTAAATGGTGTTTTTTCTTTTTAATGATTTCGTTTATATTATTAATTGATTTCTAACCCATGGTTAAAAAAGAATTGCAACTTTGATACACCATTGAAAAGTGGGTCATCTTATCTTAGGCTAATATTTAAAATGGGCTATAATTTTAATCTTAAAAGGAAAAAAATAGCTCTTGGTAGGACAACTCTCTAATTTAGGTTATGATTTTTAAGGACTTCCATAGCCATGCAATTTGATTTTTAATGTCATGGTTGAAAATGTTGGAATTTTAAGACTTTTTTGTTTTTAAGCTTTTAGTGCCGTTGTTGAAAAAGGTTGGAATTTTAAGGTTTTTCATAATGATGAATTTGGTTTTCAATGCCATGGTTGAAAATTGTTGAATTTTAATCCTGAAAAAAATAAAGTGATGTAGCATCACCACTTTTTTATTTGAAGGATTTTTTTCATGTTTTTAAAGCAAAAATGAGTTGTTTGGACTATACCTCTCGTTTTGTGGTCATCGTTTTTGTTAAGTCGGTAAAATTGGTATATAGGAAACGATTTGTTCAGGCTCGAAAACTTGGGAATCCTTCTCATCATGGATTAAGAATTGGTTCTACTACTTAATGGATTCAGATGGTTTGTCAAAGGGGATTTTCATGGCTTGGAATTCAAATTTTAAAGTCATCATGCCTTCTCCTCTAGCCTCTGGTATTGTAATATACATGAAAGATCGCAATCTATCAACTCCATTTTGTTATCAATATTTATGGTTCATATTCAAAGAATAAGTTTTATTGGAAAAACGTCATCTATTGAGGCCTCCTCTTTGTCTTGAATTTGGTCCTTGGCTGCGATCTAAGTTTTACCCTCTCAATCAGAGAGGTGTTAGGGGATCATACACTATGTGATATTTTAGATGTTTTTTCTCTCAATTATTAGAAGATTTGCATTTAGTTGATCTGGAACCTTTGAAACTAATCCCAACATGGAGGAATGGTAGAAAGAGTGTAGATAGTGTAACAACCCCAATCACCCACTATGGTGTATTACTTTATCTGTAACTTGACCTCTAAAAATATTACTTGAATTTGGTACATATAATTTACATACCATGATTATGCTATGATTTACACTTAATGTACATTATCACGCAAACACAACCTATAATTAGCCATTAAAACATAATTAAATATGTATAAACACATATATTTTGTAAACAACTTGTAATTCATAGTTTATCATAACAAAGAATAGATAAATATAACATAACACTTTTCTTCAAAACAAGACACCAACTGGTTGCAGAAATTAGACGTTCCACCCAACCACAAATTGCATTGTTTGTAATATCTCAGCAGTGGGTCACCCCCTAGTTGGTTCTATGGCTCCATTAGGGCATAAGTCTACCTAAGCCAACTATGGTACACATTACACCAACAATATAATAGACCAAGGTACTTAACTCCAAAAAATTCCAAGAAACAGTATCTCATCCCCCATAATCCTACACCACCCAAGATAGTGCACCCCCTTCTTTGCACCCACAATCCATTTGGTTGTGCTAATACCCTTATAGGGTTCCCATCTCAGGATTCCCAAGGATTTTGTAGATCCTTCTAGTTTCTAGGAATTCTAATTTTTCAATAAAAATCCCCTGGTATCTTCCTAGCCTCACATTATAGAAACCTATCCCCATACCCATATCCACCTATGATCAATATGGTGTCAAAATCAAGGTCATACCCCTATTCCCTTTCGAGGAAGTTCAATAACTATCCATGACCCCCTCATAGAATTAAGTGATCAGAATGGATGGAATAACATTAAAATTTTCCCTTTTTATGTGCATGTGCCCTTTTTTAACAAGTGGCATTGTATGAAGTCACTTTTATGGACTTAAATAAAAACATGTCACTTTTGACATTAGGATCACTTTAATTATGCATTAGCCCCCCATCAATTATTTATTAACCCCCTTTTCACTCGTAGAGTCCAAGCCCCCAATACATTCTTGCCTAACATGGTTTGTTGCAGTGGTGTAGTTTATTAATGTGCATGTCCCATATTTACAAAGTTAGGCTCTCTGGAATTTTAGCACATAGTCTTATTAGCCTAGAATCATATAGGAAATCCATCCTAAAAACATATAAATATAAATACGCTGGCCTAAAACACATATATACATGGGCATGCAAGCCACAAAATATTTACTAGCTCACCAACTTAAACATGATATGTACAGTACACACATGGGTCAGAATTGAGGTGTTATATATAACATAACCAAAAGGTGGATAATTTTCTCATTTATTATTCACAAGGAAAATTGTAAGTATGAAAACTTATCTTATTGTGTATAAGGCTTGGTGAATCTTACTAGTCCATAGTATTCAAACTCTAAAATATTTAGCAATAATTTTGTAAAAATATTCAAATTACTATTGAATTTATAGAGGTTTTATAAAATGTTGGTGATTTTTATATAGATTTTATAAAATATTGGAATATCAAACCCTTTTATGTTCTTATTCAAGCCTCCACCCCCTTTGAATTTCAACCATTCGTGGTTTTTGGGGGAAAACTATAGGAATCTTATCTCCTCAACTTGGACTCATATTCATGATGACTCAAGAGTCTCATTTATGCAATAGTTTGTGGAAAATATCTCTAGGTTTAAAGGGGCCACCAAAGGTTGGGTTAAACCATTAAATAAAAAATCCCAAGCTCTTCGTATTGATATTGAGCAAAGGATAAATGTTATCCTAGTGGAGAGGATTCCAGGTCCTCTCTCTAATGCAAACGAAGCTTACCTTAGAGCTCTTTTGGCTCTTAAGAATATTTTTTTGGCTAAAGAGCTGAGCAATTTGGATCATGGAAGGTGATAAGAACATGGAGTTTTTCCATTATTTTTATATTTATAGGAAAATTTTCAACACCATTCAATGGGAAATTAAAAATATGGATGGAATTGTTTCCTTTTCATTTTAAGATAAGGTTGATGATAGAAGGGATTTTATGGTAAATTATTCAAGGAACCCAAAAGGTGTACTATAGAAAAAATTCTAAAGGCGATCAATTATTTCCCAATATGTTATCTGATGAATTGAATCATCCTTTAAATTCTAAAGTCACGGAAGATGAGATTCGTGTTACTCCCCCATCTATGCAAAAGGGGAAAATTCCTAGTCTTGAAAAACTTATGTTGGAATTATACTTGGCCTTTTACAATATTTTCAAAGAGGATCTCCTCAAAGTGGCCTGAGAATCCCAATAGTTAAACAAAGTCCTCGGGTCTTTCATTGTAGCTTACTTGGCCCTCATACCAGAGAAGTAGGACACTAAATCCTTCGATGATAACATGGAGAGTTCCTATTGTAATGTAGTCTACAAATGCATACCTAAGATAATTGCTAACAAGCTTAAGAGCTTGCTAAGAAAATTTATCTTTGAAGAAAAATTCAATTTCTCTTTAATAGAAAAATAAATAATGTCATAGCTCTAGCTCAGGAATCACTACAAGCAAAATAACTTCTAGTAGAGGTAATAATGGAGGTTTTTAGTGTTATAAAATTGGAAAAAAAATTCAAAAAAACATACGCTAAAACATCCATTTGTGGTAGCGGATGTTTTTTTAGCGGTGTGCTTCATGGAAAAATAACACTGGTGCACTAAATATATAAAAGCATCAGGGTTGGATACATAACTTAAAGCACTAAGGAATTTAATGCAAATAAAATGAATGCCAAAAATGTATATATCCTTGCTGCGTATATATTAAAAAAGTGCACTCGGGCATTCTTTTCAGGAACGACACCTAGGCAAGAAAAAAAATATTGCAGACCTAGTGCTCCTATTTAAACTCATAGTGCCGATGATTATGATATGCATAAAATAATTGGTGCAGTGTTGATATAAAATAACCATTGCTTTTAATTTTAATAATGCACCAAGGTTGGAAATAATATTTTGTAGCACCGGGGCATTAGTTCTATGAAAGCATTGGTTCTTTAAGAATTACAATGCGTCAGGGCATTATTTACAAACAATACATTTTCTTGAAGAATTAAACACTTTGGTGTTGACGATTTTAGAAAAGTCTTCGGTAATGCAAAAAATATGTTGTAACGGTGCTTTTATATAACATAACGTACTGGCGCATGTTTATGTTATGGACACACTAGTTTTTATATGGTATTTTCTCTTTTTTGGAAACAATGGCCTCTGACAGTGCAATTATTGTGATATTTTAAATCCTTTATTCATTGAAAATTCGACATATATCTTATAACATTATTCACATAAAATTAAAATATGATTAGTGCATTTTTATATGATGTTTGGATTAATTTGTTATATTATCAGATTTCACATCTCTTCATTATAATATTTAATCATCCATATATTTAATCAGTGGTGTAACATTTCACAATGACATTGGATAACACAATATAATAAATTAAATGTATTTTATTATATATCAATAAGAGGCTCTTTATCATACAAAATGGGATTATTATTGATAACCCCTTTTCTTTCAATTGGGACACTATGTCCATTACATTAAACAAAATTTCTGATTTTCACAGACAATTATTTCAAAAAATACAACAACTTGTGTTGATATCCAAATATATCATAATTCTTCATTGGAACTGTCATCAATGCTCGAGCTACTTCCATGACTTGAGTTATTTGTACAGTGTTTTTTTTATTGCATCGATTGTTTTCGTCTTCTTGATCTTGTTCCATCTGCACACATAAAAATAAAGTGTAATGAGTGTATCTACGTTGGTGATAATAATGAAAATTTAAATAAAAATGTAAATATAATCACAATGTATCATAGCGACAAGTGACTCATGAACTATACACATGGTTTCAAAACCAAGTCTCAGTGCCTTGTTGCAACGACCCTTCTGTTGTCGCAGTTCCATATTTTGTTTTCTGCAAGTTTTGTACCCCATTATAAATCATAGATTTAATACAAATGACTTCTTTGTTATATTAATTATAAACTTAGAGAAGTAAAACAAACATAGATATTTACAAATTCCACAATTATTTTTTGATATGCCAACATATACTCACAACCCATATTTAACACAATGTCAATCAATTCTTAGGATGGCTCGTCTTTTTATCTTAGCACCTATTTGAAGACATTCAAGGGTCATTGTTGTAAAAAACTTAAAATATACAAATATTAAACCTTGGGTTGTTATAAGGAAATATTAACAATTACTCACAAACTTTGATATCAACCCTTTTCTTCTTTGTCGTCTTGTTTTATGTGTTTAATGAGCTCCATTTTGTTTTCTTTTCTGCAAGAAAATACTTGAAAATTAATATTTAATGCTAAATTATTTGTTTATATGTAAAAATTCAATCATGATTACATACATTTGAAGCACGTTGTTGTTGAGATGGATCCTCATGTGATGCAATTATTCCCATTTCTTTGATCATATCCTTGTACACTTTTTTGGACATTCCTACTGAAATGTTTCACATATCAGCTTGTTGATCCTTTGGGATTTTCGTAATATTCCTTAAAAAAGTAATAAACTATTTTTATATTGATATATGAAAGTTATATATAACAAAAATGATTTTAATAAATGAATGGTTTATAGTAATTTATACATATAATTCTAGAAAATAATTTTAATTAGAAATATTACCTTTTGAATGACTATTTAATGTTGTTGTATGTTTTTTCTATTGCAAGTCTGACAGGTCTCATTAACCATTTCTCTAGAAACACTTCCTATAATTTAAATATAATTTGGTTCTTGGAATCATTAGATTTATTTTTGTATTGTAAGTGGAAAGTATGTCTATATGTTCATTCCACTATATTCCTAATAGTTTTGTAAAAAAAAAAATCCCCCTTTTATTAACCTCCAGCACCACTCCATATATATTCTATAGTTTTTTTATTTTCTGAGAACAACATTGATCTTTTCCTTCATTGTTGCTCCCTATAGAACATTAAACATATATGAATTAATATATTTTTGAAACATTTTATCTAATATACTCAAGTATATTATTAATGGACATTCAAAAAAAATATATCATATTGAATACGATTTTTTCATTCATGTGATTCATCCTTATGCATTTTTTCTATCAGGAGTTTACGCTCTTATGCACTTAGATTAGAAAAAATATTATCAGCCTTCTTCATTTTTTGGTTTTGCATGACACACACTAACCAATAAATATTAGTTAAACTTACATATAGTTCAAACATATTAATTTTGAAAAGAATTTACAAAGAACTTGCATTCCCTGTTTTTTTGGATGTGCTATCATTGTGTTGATCTGTATTTTTGTTACTTGACAACTTCGTAGAGATATTTTATCAATATAAAATCTGTAACATTCAATACAAAATCCATTAAATATATTTAATACATAAATCAAATAATTTTTAGCCAAAAAGTGTTATGGTAACTAGTGTGTTTATTTCAATAAACGCCCTAGTGTGTTTAATCTACTAAATGCACTAAGCATTTAATTGTTCAACACTGATAGCAATTTTTTTTTATTTTTAATTATTTTAAATTATGACGATGTGATTTGTAACGATAAAAACACTACAATAACTTAACAATGTTATTTGGCAGAGAAGTGAAGGTGCATTATATTACACCAAGAGCATCGATAAATAGTTTGGACAGGGTTGGTAGGGTTATATTACACCGATGCCTTGTATACACAGGGAGCACCAGTGTGTTATATTACACAGGGCACACCACGAAACATACGTGGTATTTTTAAAAAACAGACAGGACCAACAAGGTTTGGATTAATTCAATAAGTGATCCACCTACTTTGCATGTCAAACACCCTATATTTAATAAGTACACAAACCCATTAAATCTAAAATGCATAAAATGAAAAACCCTAATTGTGAAGTGGTAAAGGGATTTAAACCCTAAGGTGAAATTTTGCAGTCACATAAGCAAGAAGAAGCAAGGGTTTAAGGTAAGTATTGATTTTTTTTTTTCCTAATTTTAATTAAATTTAAATAGGAATAGAGACTGTAAAAAAATTTACTAGTAGAATCAATAGAAAATGTTTTATTTTGCGAGATTTTTTTTAAATGAATTTTGAATAAATCTAACAGAAATTGTAATTTTTTTATTACTAAAATCAACAGTAAAATTTAAAAATTTTACTATGCAGGTTTTTGAGTGAATCACCATGCCTTTCAGCTTCTAATCTTCTGAATAGTTCTGCTACTCCAAAGTATTTTGTTGTTGCACAGTGCCCCTAGTATTTCTCTCTTACAAATCACTCCCTTGAAATTTTGGGAAAAATATTGAAATAGTGAATGACTTTTTACTATTTAAAAGAATTTAAGAAATTAGATTTCGAAAAATCAATTGTAGCTCATTTTTCAATTTAAAAGAAAAAAGAAAAAAAGCTCGGTTTTTTTTCACTTAATTCGAACATCAGTGCATTTGATAGTAAAGAGAATTGGTGCATTTACAAGTAAATCACATCAAAATTTTCGTGGCGCCAAATATTATCAATGCATCGACATGATATAATTTGTTTTTTTTTTCAAAATCCTGAAATGATGTGGTTAATATTTTAACACAATGGTGTGGTTTGTATTTAAATGCATTGGTGTTGTAATGGTTATAATAACACTGAAATGGTAGAATTTGTTTTTATTTTCAAAATCGACTTGGAAACAGATTTGGACTGGTGTTGTTTTTATTTAAACACATTAGTGTTATTTTTACAAGAGAATCGATATGAATAAATATGTTTTATTTTAGAAACGTGAGAAATTGATGTGGGTATTATTTGAATGTCTGGATGTGGTTATGGTTTAAACACATCAGTGTGATTCGTCCTGACCGGTAGGGTTTAAAATATATATGAAATTTATTTTCACATTAAATGGCATATTCATCTCAAATTATCCTTTAAGACACATCCACCTGAATTATAATAGTTCATAGTATACATTTTCCGCTTAAATTCACCTTATTCTTGAAAAATGGTCTGAAAACTATACTGAAATTCATATTGTGGTTATATGGTTCTCGAAATTAATTTTAGATATGTACACAAAAAATTATTTATGATTTTGCACAAATGCAAGGAGAAAATATCATAATATCAAATGACCAATTCTTCAAATTTCAAATCGTTCCATATCACTGATCAAATTCCTTCGCGAAGTTCTCCCTTTCTAGCTCCAGTAAGTTTAGAGCTTATATATACTTCAATTATCTAATTGAATTTTTTTAATCCATGTTAATTTGAATAAAAATGTAACCATATTTGCAGGATATTGATTCAAAATTGAGTTCAAATGCAGAAAATATTCCTCCATTTCAAAAAATTTGGAAGCTCTTATCAGGAGCAACATATCGCAAGCAGTTAGTAGATGAAAATGGACAGCCACTTCACCTTGCCAATTAGAAAATGGCATCTTCCAACGATAATTCTAGATCAACAATGTTAATAAGTGTTTTATATAATTTAACTTCAACAAACCAATTGCATTGACGTGCTTACTAATATCATTGATATAGTACTAATTTTTAATATTTTTTGAAATTAGGATTCTAGCGATGATGAGTGACCCACCTACCATCTTCTGATGCACCCCACTACAATTTCAAATCGAGAGATTTTTGCATTAAGAGAAAGGCTAAGAGAGGAAGCATACAAAGAATGGTTGAATCAACCACCTATTCAATTCCCACTACGTCTAGATTCACCAATTAGGAATGACTACAACAATAGTAGTTCTTCATCACAAGTTGGAAATGAACGCGATCAAATAGAGGTTGGTATGGATGATTAATTACAGGATATGAATACAATGGAGGAAATGGTGTTAGATGCATTTTAGAACTATGAGCTAGGGGATGATGCTCATATCATTGATACCTTATTCGAAAGCCTAAAATCTGCTCCCACCACCCCTCTCTTTAGACCTGGCAGTAAGTCAAATTCTACTCAGATGGGGACAACAATGTTGTTGTACAAATTGAAAGCAAGTTTGGCATGTTGAATACATTTTTCTTAGCAATACCAAGGTAATTCACCTGCATGATCGATCAAGTCCCTTATATTTTGAGAAATCTTGTCACATAATGAACATTAAAAGTGGTTGATTTTATGAACATTAAAAATTGAAATTGTGCAATTATACTCCCCCCCAAATGTAGGTTATTAAAAGATAAGGTTCTACTGAGTGATAATGTCTTCTAAGGTAGTTGCAAAGAGGCAAAGAAGTTGTTGGAAATGTTGGGTGGTGAGTACATATCATATCATGCATGTATGAACGATTGTATTCTATATAGAGGAGAATATGTAAACAAAGAGATATATCTAAAAAGTGGGCATGATAGGTATTGTAAATAAATAAATAAAAACAAGTAAATCACATGGTCCTCCTCATAAGATATTAAGGAACATGCATATAATCCCAAGGATTCAAAGGCTCTTTTGTTGCAAACAATTAGCTATGATCCAGGGATGGAATGCCTCACAAAAAATTGAGTCGAGAGTTATGTGAATCCCAACAGATTCAATAGCCATGAAGCATATGGAGGATACATGGCCTGAAAAAATCAAGGATGAAGTACGAACTCTATGAATCAGCATAGCCATGGATGGCATCAACCCATATTTCCTCCAAAACACCAACTATTCTATTTGGCCTGTAGTAGTTATCAAAAATAATACCCCCCTATGGTTTTTCATGAATAATGAACATCTTATGTTGGCTCTTATAGTCCTTGGTAGAAGACAAGTGAAGAATATGGATGTATATTACAACCATCGGTAGATGAATTGAAGGAATTATGGGAAGGGACGCATGCGTATGATGTATCAATACCCATAGCAACAAAGAGGAGTTTTACATTGTATGGTATATGTGCTTACACCATACATGATTATCCAAGATTAGGAGTTTTCTCTGGTAAATTAGATTTTTATTGATTTTTTTATATACGTAATAATATTGTTTCACATATTAAGCTAATTTGCTACAATTTTTCTGATCTTCATGGTCACTAACGTGTCGGTCTGTATACAAAAATTTTGCAGGTCTTGTAACAAAAGGGTATCATGGATGTAAATGCTGTGGAACTTCTCTAAAGGATAGGTGGTCTGAACACCTATGAAAGCCATTGTATGACTACTCCAGAGTATTACTCCCAGAATAATGTCATTATAGAAGAGCAACATCCACTTTCAATGGTAAACTAGAGAGAACCCAAACGCCTAGAATAATGACACGAGTTGAATGGATTAGAGAATATGAGAGAGAGAAGGACAAAGAGTTTGTAGAAATTTTTGATTCAAATGGGGAGCCTATGTTTGATGATCCAGAATTCTTTGACACCTATGTTGGGAAATTTCCCATTGGGATGAAAAGGAAATATGTCTTTTATGAGCTCCCATATTGGGAGCATATTAATATTTCCCACTTACTAGGTCCCATGCATATATTTTAAAAAGTTTCATCTTCTTTATGGAGGCACATATCATCAAAATAAAATGACACATTGGTTGTTAGGAGGGATATTGTTTCTTAAAAAACTAAAAAGAAACATTGACCAAAACAAGAAACTAGAGGAGAGGTTGGTCCCTCTTGGTCTTTCAAAGAAGGCGATGTCTCGTGGATTTTAAAGAAATATGGATATTTCTTTGGAAAAGGAAGTTATAATGAGTATGAGGGTTCCTTCTTTATATGGGTCTCCACTACGACACTACTTCACTATGGAAAATCATTTGTTGGGGTTGAAATCACAAGACCATCTGAAATTTCTAAGAGTACCTTTGCCAAAAACATGGTTTTATTATTTTATTTTTTACTTTATGCAATGGGATATTTTATAATTAATTTTTGTCTAATGTAATATTTAATGTGCAGTGTCATTATCCTCTACTCGTGCATGGGTGTTTGAACCATGACTTTCCCCAAGAACTTTGATGTGCCATATCTAAATTATTTGCATTTGTACGTTAGATCACATCAAAGGAGATTCATATGGCTAGCATTCCATGGTGGCTGCAAGAGATAGCTGAGATTGTATGTATGTTTGAGAATGAACTACCGACGAGTTTCATGGAATCATGGGTTCATCTTCTAATTCACTTAGTAGATGAGGTTGAATTAGTTAGGGTGGTTTCTTGTCATTGTATGCTCTTCTTAGAGAGGTACATGAAGAAATTGAAAGGTTTTGTTTGAAAAATGGAAAACCCCAAGGGATCTATGGTAGAGGGGTATATATTATATGATTATTTCTATTATGTCAATGATTACATCAAGCAGATCGACAACACACCAAGTGTGGAGATTTGGGATGACAAAAGGGATGAATACAAAAGAGAAGGGGATCTTCTCCAAGAATTTGGAAATAGGAGCATGATAAAGAGTAAGTGGCTTATCATTTTTCAAATTTCTACACAATAACTATTCACATTGAACTTCATATTAATGCATATTTTGATCTCATATGTACTATATATGTTGGTTTTATTTCATCAATGAATTCAAAAATTAAAGCCATAAAAAAATTCATTCTTTACAGTATGAAAGAGACACAACAGTGGGTTGCATTGTATGAGTAGAAGAGGAGGAAATGGGATAGTGATAGGAAAGAATTCAAATGGTTGAATGGTAAAAGTGTGTCTTATCCTGATCATTTAAAATAAACTATGCCATTGACATGCCATAACATTTGAGTTTTTGATCAATTCAGAGAGAAATAGGGTGCATCTGGTCATTACCCGTGTGCTGAAGATAATCCACTAAACATAGGAATTGGGTGCAACAACTCGGTAATGATCTCTTTTTGTACCATTTTAGCTTCATACTATGCCTTTGAATTATAATATCTATATTTTTTATTGTTTATTATGTTTGTATTATTAGACACATGACACTGTGGTTTTTTCACTTTTTTATAGATGCATTTGTTCCCATTTATGTGGGCACGTGGACATCATTTTTTCACGGAGGATATCGATAATGGATGCATGACATAAGACTATAGAGTGGAAGTCAAGTTCGACCAATATAGTCATGATAGCCACCGCGAACAAAACTCAATACAGGGTACATTAGGTTACATCAGAAAGATACAAGAGATAATTCAAGTGGACTTCTCTTCGTTCCAATGTGTTATTTTTAGGTGAAAGTGGCAGGACACCTTTGATTAGAATAATGTAAAGGAAGATCGCAATAGTGGTTTGATATATATAAACTCTAGAAACATGTGGCATGAAGCTAGGGAGCCTCATGTTTTCCTAAACCACTACAACCAAGTGTTTTTTTACCCATATGTGTTGGATAAGGATTTGTGGTTTGTAGTAAGACACAACCCTAGATCAAAACATATTTTTGATAACAACAATGTTATCATGCCAAGCGAGGAAGGTAATCAAGGTGATGACAATGGAGATTACTATGCACTTATGTTATTTCATTATTTATACTAGTTTTGTATGTTTTTGTTTTCTTTATTTCAATAATTATACTATTTTGGTATTCGTCTTGTTGGAATTTTATATAATTGGTAAGATTCACAAATGTTTTTACACGTTTTCTTAACAGTGGAAACATGTTTACACTTAAAATTAAGTATTTCCAATTGTGTACAATATATATGATAATAAGAATGCAAGGTCACAATCCTTCTCAACTAGGAAAATTAGAAGAATATAACCAAAAAGAGAAAATAGTGAATTTAGAAACAAAATTGAAGATTTATTATAGATTTAGATACTTGTTGGTTTATTAATCAGTTCACGTTTTTTTTCATCTTGTTTATTTCAAAATAAATATAAATCATATTGTGATAACTCGGGACTTTAACAATGAAAAAATTGTGTATTAATATGTAAGATTAAAATATTGACATGAGAAGTAAAGTCATGTTTACTATATTTAAATCCCAGTTCTTGCAATATTATGTAAACTAAAAGGAGGTCTTATACATGTATAAAATGTTGATTACATCCTTTTATGGACCATAAGATAAACAAATGGGCTTACATGGATGCATGAGAGGTTTTAAGTTTTTCTTCATGGATAATGGAACAATTGTCTTTTATTTTCAATGATATTTGTAAATAAAAGTTAAATTAATAAATATTTTATGGCTAAGAATTAAATGATAAATTACGTGATGGTGATTAAGAGTCATTTGTTTGTCTTTATAATAGACTTGGTGATGAATTTTTATTTCCTATTTATACTATGTAAAATAATATCTAATTTTATGTATTTATAAGTAAATTATGTAAATTAGACATGTATTTATCATTGTGAACATGATGTAATTAGCTAGGATAAATGTGGAAAAATGAATTTTAGTGATTATCTCGTGATAAGTATGTGGATCAAAAGATTGTAATTATAAGCATGAGTTATCAATTTATAACTATATTTTATTAAGATATCGATCTAAATATACTCATGTTATCTCCTTTCTCAAATGACATGAGTATCAATCTAAAATAACTCACAAAGTGAGAGAAAATGGAGAAGGAAAATCATATATGTGTTATATATGTGTACTAAAAGGCCTACTACAATGTCCATCATAAAAAATTTTCAATATAATAAAATAACCTCCCTTATTTTCAGTATGCAACATATCTCCATAAATATAAATGCAGCTTAAAACATGGTGTGCAATATCCATGATAATAAGGATTAAAGGTCACAATCCTTCTAAAATAGGAAAATGAGAATAATATAACCAAAATGAGAAAATAGTGAAATTAGAAACAAAATTGAAGATTTATTCTAGATTTAGATACTTATTGGTTTATTAATTAGTTCAAATTATTGTTCTTCTTGTTTATTTCAAAATCAATATAAATCATGTAGTGATAAATCTATGAGGACTTTAACAATGAAAAATAGTGTATTAATTTCCCAATAGGGGTGTCGAGATGTGGAAGCCACCCATCGCATGACAGATGAACACGGGAAAATGTTTAATGTGGGGGAGGAAGGACATCAGCCCCTCCAACACGCAAGTGTTATTACCATTGTGCTTGTTTGTGTGAACCGTTCAATTTCACTTGTGTGTAATCACTTCGACGTGATGGTGTCACTCCTCCTCTAGTTATATTCCATTATTTGTAAAAATCTATAATTTTTTTATGCCTCTCTGTGTAATGTGCCCCCCTTCCTGCTTTCATCTTCTATGGCTCCTAGTCTATGGTGGAGGCTCGTCCTGTGCGCCTCAAGCATGCCTCAAGCGACGTTCCCTCACTTGCTCCTGCTAATTGATAAACTTCCCTCTTAGATCTTCTTTGGAGGACGCATCTTCTTCAATCCTGGCTGGATTCAGGTTTACTTGCCCTATTCTCCTAGCTTTTTGCACCTTGGCCTCTTGGGGGATGCTTCTGTAGCAGTTTTTGTCAGACTTATGTTTCTTTTCTTCCTATTTCTAGGTCCGTGGGTGGTGTTGTAGCCCTTGGGTGGTAGTTTTGGTTCAAGGTTGGCACTGGAATCTCAGTCTTCTCGCATCCTGGATCTTCCTTTCCGAGGTCATTGGTCCCAATTTACCCTCTGGTGCTCTGCTTTGTCTCTAGTGTTGGTATCGAATTCAAGACCTTTCTTTCAATTTCATCTTGGGTGTTTTTTATTTTCTATCTAGTTCTCTTCGCTTGGGTCTCTTACATCCACTCTGTTTTGCCTCATCTATAATCAGGTGGCGAATTCTCAATGGTGGGAATTTTCATGTTGGTTATCCTATCCTCTCTGGTCTGTGGCGGGATCTGTTTGGCTATGGGTGGTAAAAAATATCATTTTGGGTGTCTCATTATTCCGGCTCCACGAATTCCCTCTAAGCTCCATCATGAAGCCCATCCCCCGCTCCTCACGTGTCATAGCTTTGGTGAAGTGTGAAGGCTCTCCCGCCCTCACTAGGTCTCAATGTGGTGTTGTAACTGTTGGTGTGAGCTCTAGGCGAGGAGCGGGTCCTTCGATAGGCTTTGGACATGGGAGTCATGGAAACCATGGGGGTCACATTTCTTTGTTAACTTCCATGGTGGGAAGTCACCGCAAGCTGGTTATGTAGTGTGGTCATGCCGCAAGCGAAGGTGGTCGTATTCAAGGACATCATCGTGCTACGACGCCCCAGGGCTGCATCATCTAGGGATGTTCTGGGTCTATGGGTTAGACACCTTCTAGGAGGACATGGCTCTCCTCGTCGATCCTCGAACTGGTGCAATATGTCTTTGCTCGACTGAACACCCTTGATCAAGTTCGTAGGGAGGAGCATGCCAACTCTCATATCCAAATTTGATTAGCTTCAATTCTACTAGTGACATGTTAGTGAAAGGGTGGTAGTGTTCTGACGCGAGAAAAATTTGTTGATGGAAAAGGTTGAAAAACTGGAAACTTGGCTTGCTCACTTTGAGCACCATGTCAATTGCATGTATCTCCCTCCACCTCCCCTAGGTACTGGGTAAGACAATCCTTCTTCAATTACCTCTGATGACTGATTATGATCACTAGTGTGTTTCTTGTTCTTTTAGTTTTCTACAATACTAGGCCTCTTAGTCTCTTAACCTATCAATTGTAATTTTTTCTTTTTGTATGTTGTATGGTTATCGCACTAGTCAACAAGATTGGTTGGGGTGAGACCACATGCATTTTGACATCCTTGTATATTCCTTTTGATTAATAGAAACTCTTCGACTTACAAAAAAAAAGTGTATTAATATGTAAGGTTAAGTTCTTGACATGAGATGTAAAGTCATGTTTACTATATTTAAATTCTAGTTCTTGCAACATTAGGTAAACTAAAAGGAGGTCTTATGCATGTATAAATTGTTAATTTCATCTTTTTATGGAAAATAAGAGAAACAAATGGGCTTACATGGATGCATGATAGATTTTATTGTTTTCTTCATGGATAATGGATCAATTTTGACTTTTCTTTTCAATGGTAATTATAAATAAAATTGAATTAATAAATATTTTATGGCTAAGAATCAAATGATAAATAATGTGATGGTGATTGAGGCATTTTTTTTTACTTTCTATTAGAGTTGGTGATGCATTTTTCTTTCTTATTTAGATTATGTAAAATAAATATCTATTTTTATTTATTTATAAGTAAATTATTTAAAGTAGACATGTCCTTATCATTGTGAACATGATGTAATATTAACTAGGAGAAATGTGAAAACTTGAATTTTAGTGACTATCTTGTGATAAGAATGTGGAAAAAAATTTCTTAAGTTGTTCATTAATAAAATCAAATATATTATTTGTCAAAAAATTAAATCTAATATAGTATGAATTTTGTATTTTTTAACTCATATTTATTATTAAAAAAAAAAGATAAATTTAAATCACAATAGAAAAAGATTTAATCTCTTGTAATGATTGATAAATCCGTGATTAAGATGGATCTATAGTGGTTTTCTATCTCTCTATATATATATATCAGCCATAGTGAAAATTTTGATTGTTTAAATTATTTTTTTGAACAATTTATTATAATTAATATTTTATATTAAAAATTGAATGAGTTACAAATTTTTGTCTTATTAAGATCTAACTAAAATATTTTACCTTTGATTATTTTTTCCTTGTGAGTATTGAAATATTTTACTAATTAGGTTAGAATTAATATGAATGAACTATTAAGAAATATAAAATTATTTATGGTCATTTTACAATTATAGTTTCTACCAAGTAAACTTTGTAATTTATAAAAAATATTTGCATTTGTTTAAGTAAGTCATTTTTCATGTAATTTCAATAAGGAAATTCTGATATAAGTTCACCAATATATAATCTATAATAAATAGTATTTCATAAAAAACAAACAGAATGATGATAACCATCTAAAAAACATATATATCATCTAATATACACATTCAAATTCACTACCATCATATAATTATATACACCTCTAGCACATATAAACGTCATTAGCTAGCACAAAAAAAAAAATATAACAGGGCATCATTATTGTGATCACATCTAACAAAACACAAGCATTGTAATCTAACATCATCACCACACACATCCTCAAATTGATACACATCTCATGTAAAATAATTGCTATCACATACACATCTATTTGCAATCACATTAAATGAACATATCTAACATGACCTAACAATATACACATCAACACCAACATATAAATTAAGTACATAAACATGAACCAAAAAAATGCACCATATATATATAAACAAGTAAAATAAATTTTATCGTATATATGATACAACAAACATAGTAGTGGAAGCTAGTTTGTAGCTTGGTCAAGTATTGCCTCAACAGTTGAACTATCAAGTGGAGAAGGTATTGGTCAGTTTTCTCTCTCAACAGAAACATGAGGCCAATGATGATGAGGTTGAGTACTACCAGAAGGATCATCGACACCCTGACCATGATCCGATGGGCTAGTACTACCAGAAGCATTATCACCACCCTCATCATCATGATTTAACGGGCTATCATTGTGTGAAGACTGATGTGACATATGTGTTGCATGCCACAATGTGTTGTAGCTCATATTCACTTTGTTCAAATCTCAAAAAGAAAAAAAAATCATATATGTCAAAATAGAAAAAAATATTGCCAACAAAAGTAAAAAAGAAATCACTGGAATTTTTTTGTGGAGATTTATTAAAAAAAAATAGAAAATAAAGAATTAACATGGGACCGAGATGGCACAGGTTCAAAATTAGAAGACATTTAATATTATATGATTGGTGGGACCTACTTTCACAGCAAAAGAATAAAGACTAAGAACATTCTTTTTCCAGGGGCGATCTCATTCACAGCATCGGGACTCCTCCATAGGAGAAACCTGACACCATAACATGCCCAACATATATGTGGAGAGGTGCCCTCATAGGTGGTATAAATTGAAACCATCATTGGAAAATCAATGGTCGGTATCTCACCCAACATCAAGATAGGTTGGAACTTTTTACCATAATAGGTTCCCTCGTGAGTGGTAAGTGGTATTCACCCTGTCTGCGGAAAGCGAACGAGAAGTGCAAGAGAGTGTGATATCATTGTCATGACATGGCCATGTCATTCCTCCACCTCACCACCTCATCTTTCCTTCCACGTCACCACGCCACCTCACTACTCCACATCATTCCCCCTCACGTCATCACACGTCATCTTGTCGTACACCTTTTTCCACACTCATTAATTTCGTTTTCCCTCCCATTTTGATATAAAGAAAACCTATTTTCTTTGCTCAGTTATTTAAATCTTGATTTCTCCAAAGCTCATAGATGCCCACCTTCACCTTCAAGCTTTCCAACTCAAATCCAACGTCAGTTAGTAATTCTCAGGTATTTACTCCACTGCACAACCTTTTCCAATTGTCCAAGATGTCAAAGAAAAATTCTGTGGAGGGTTCTACAACCCATATCCTGCTTATGGATACAAAAATATATGTTTTTGACCCCATATTCTCTTTAAATTTAATGGAGCTTTGTCATAATATTTTAGTTGGTCAATTTAAGTTAGAAGTGTTTTCTTGGGCCGTTAAATTTGGTCTATTAGCTACAATTTTCCCTCAAATGCAACCTTTTCCTAAATTCATTAACTGGTTAACATCATCCATCTATCCTCAAAAATGTTATGTAATGAATTCATTGGGGGGAAATTTTTTTTTAGGTTTCTAAATTGTTGATTCAACAAGCCTTGTATTTTCCACAGTCTAACCAATACACTTCATTTTCTAAAGAAGTGCTTATGGCCACTTTCCAGAGTCTCTCTACGGAAGATTATGCCAAATTCTCTGTCCACATTATGCCACCAAGGAATACTATGTCTCTAGAGCCAAACATATTCCCTATAGATAATTTAGTTGAGGGATTCAGACCAATTTTTCAGTCAATTGTCAGGGCTTTTGGAAAATATGATACTTTCCTTCTTGATAGAGTAGCCATAGCGATGTTTCATTTGGTCATGCAACCTAATGTAATTCTCAATATACCATCATTTTCGGAGCCTTCAGTCAATACTTAATTGTTGAATTTCAATCTCATGGGGTATTTTAGATTCCCCTCTTTGTTAATCTATTTTTTCTTATATGTCCATTTGGAGAAATTCATGCACCTGGTCTTAAACATAATGGACCACCACAAGAATAAATAATCAATGGTAAATTGGACCGAGATTGTAAGAAGTCATCCCAGTTATGAAAGTTTTTCATATTTTATTTCCTCTTTCATGCCAGTGGTCTACACCATCATTAACAAATTTTTTCCACCCACTATCTGCCCAAATCCCAATCATTCTTATAGTTGAGTAGAAATGTGAAAGTGGGAGATTAGTTTGCATTTGAAGATTATACAGAAATTAGGTTGTATGGAGAAGAATTTATCGCTTATAGGCTTCCATATTTTGTACCTATGAGGTTGTTTTCATTAGAATTTATTAGACAAAGTTTAAATGTGGACCAAGTTCATTTTTTTCTATCCAAGAAAGGATACTTGTTCAAGTTTCCCAGGATTTTTGGGCATTTTATTTTCAATAACAAGAATGTTGTGGAAGAGGTAGAGAAAATGCTACAGGAGATACAGTTTTAGAAAGGGGATAATTGGCCCTATGATCCTTATCATATTATTTCAAAGAGAAGGGTATAAAATTCTTATGCACCATATGTTCATGAACCAAGGTCTAAAAATGAAAAGCTTGAAAGTGGTCGCATGTTTCAGTCATAGAAAGGAATGGAGGTTGAAAATCCACACCCTAGAGAGAAGGGATTAAAAAGAGGAATTGAAGATGTTATTGATTTGGATGTTGAAACTTCTCAGAGCTCAAAGAGGCCCAAAATACATAGAGAATAAATCAAAATTGAGCCTTTGGTGGAAATTCCATATGTTGAAGCAGGTTTCCAATTACAGCTGGGAGAGGTAAGATGTGCACCTTCCTCTCCAATTTCTATTTTGAAGGAGTCTTATGAGCAGGTTGAAGAAAGAAATAAGAAGATCATAGAAAATGTGATTACTCGGCTAGAAACTAAGTCAGATCCTAAATAATTAGCCAAACTACTGCCAGTTATGGACCTAGAGAGGAATAAACTAAAACTTTATTTCACACATCATTCTTCATTAGAATTTTCTTTTGTAGTTGGATTTAAGACTGTAAATTTGATTTTTAGTGAAAAATACATTTCATTGCCTGATAAAATAAATCTGCATAGGAAAATTGGAGAACTCATTTAAAGTGATTTGAGTAAAATTTCACTAGCGGTAAATAAGGCAGATGCCTTATTGGGGAAGTGATTAATCAATTGAAGTTAGAGAAGGATAACACACTCAAAATTAAAAATTGAAGAATTTAATCATCAAGCTCAGAGTAAATATTGAAGACAAGTCAGTTGTCCAAAAGCTTTTATAGGGAGTAGAATATGAAATTCAAGTATTGAGAAGAATGTTGAAGTTGCTTTCAACTAGACATGTCATGTCTCTAGTGGTAGCTCAAATTGAGAAGGAGAAAAAAATTATAACCCATGAGATTATGGAATTAAATAAGGAGGTTGAAACTTTGAAATAGTTTAATTCAGGCCTACAACAAAAGATAGATGCAAATGTTTTCACAAATGTGGTGCAACCAGGCTTTAAAGACCCTACTGATAATTTCACCAGAGTCATGACTGAGATGAATATTTTCGAGGATTAAATAATAAATACACAGAAAATTTTGGATGATACAAAGGAGAAATTAAATTTTAAAGAGAGGAAATTGAATATGTCTAAAGAAAGTGCATCACAACAGCATAAAAACTATCAAATTGCTTGTGATGAAATCAAGGAGTTAAAGGAGAAATTAAAAGGTAACATGTCCCTTATACAAGCCAAATAAATTATTTCGAATGATATCATCCAATGGGTAAAGGAAATCTGGAATCACATGTTGGTCATGGTAGAGGAGAAAATAATTGTAAAGAATTTAGATATGCATGTTGTTTATATTAAAGATAAATCACAACAAAGTGAACAATTAGACAAAATAATGATTGATTTTATGAATGCTAACCCTCCTCGGGAGTTGAAGGCAATGGAGATTGAAGAAATAATATCCATTGTTCTAGAAATAAATAAAATGGTGCAAAAGAATATTTACAGAAAAAAATGCAGAAACCAAACTGGGGGAAATAAAAGAATATATGCTCGCCTTTAATTCAAATTTTGATAAAAGAATCAGAGCAGGATTGCCCTCATGTTGGGATCAGCAAGGTAATCTTATTCCATGGGAGACATATGAGACCTTATTAGTTGAAGCGAAGAGTAAAATAAATGCTTCCCATGAAAAGACACTGTATTCTAAAAGGGTCAACCATTGTGAATCACTTGTAGAGGGATTTTAAATTATTATGGTTGGTCAAGACTCTATTCACAAAAAATCCAACCTACAATAGGATAATGAATTTCAGGGTGGTCTATGACAGATTGGTTAAATGCCCAAATTCTTATTTGACATTTTGGAAGAAATGTTAAGAATTGTTGTCACCAACCAAAGAAGTGGAACTTGGAGCTTCTTCAAGCGAGCCTGCACAAGGATCCCAAGTGATTGAAAGAGAATAAACCACATGTTTTATTTTGGAAAAATACATTTTGAAAAAGATATTGTATTTTGTAATTTCGATTCAATGTGATTTAATTTTTAAGTTTAGTTTCCGAGTCCTCATAAGGGCCAAGTAAAGTTTAGAGTAGTTTTAGAAAGTATTTTAACAATTTTTATAATTGTCTTAATTGTAATGTTTCTACAAAAAGACATTGAGGAACCATTTTGTGGGTTCCGGATTTTTTACCTCGGAGATAATTCTTTTGTACTGTGTCAACCTTTTCTTGGAGATATAATAAATATTTTTTGGATGATTCCAACTATCTTATGAATATGATATGTGTAAAGAGTTAGTTGGTTGTTTTCAGTAATACAAATTTACTTTTCTTGAAAAGAGCTTAGAGTACCTGAAATTTTTTATTAAATAACCTTAAATTGCACTCCATATTTTCATACCTTCATTTTCTTAGTATTTCATGTATTTTGCTAAGATTTATAATAAATTATTTTGCAACTGAAACCTTATATTCTAAATCTTCCACTATTTCATTATATCACCTCACTACAACCTCAAAATCATTTTCACATATAGCATGGCCATTTAGAAAAATATATTTTATCCAAGGAGTTTTCTTTCCATTACCTATATAACATATCTCTGAGTAATCATGTATGAGACAATAATCAAAGTTTTTATCTTTTTGTACATATGTCCTAGGCACTGACCTCTTCTCAACCAGAGGTTGTCTCTATGGTTACAACATATTTTGACGCTGTTTTCGGGGAGCGAAGAGTGAAGTTATTTTCCCCTAGGCTTTTAGAAATCGTTTCTTTTTCTAGTGAGCAAATAAAGTGTGTTGGATAAGTTTTCTTACCAAGTGAGAACTAAAGAAGCATTCTTGGCTCCAAGAAGACCCCACACGAGGTCAAATCTTCCCAGCAAAAAACCCCAGCTTTATCTGACCTAGAAATATTGGTATCCCGAAGGGTTTGGAGAGAAAATCAATCTCCAAAAACCCGAATTCCTACTTTCTCTTCTCCTGGTTCCAATTATTTATCTCAAGATATCAAATTTTCTCAGCTAGAAGAAGTCACAAGAAATTTGGATTTCTTTGAAGGGGGTTTTATTCCTCCTCAGTCCTTATTTCCTGAGCTTAATCTTGAAGAGAGATATTTTGAGTCTGTTTCTTTTTATTTTCTAGCCATCTCAGAAGTCGAAGAAATAAAAATTGTTGATTTTTCAACCTCCTATCAAATTGTTCCTTCAGTCTCTCAGCCAGTTCCTCTAGCCTATTTTGTGCTTCAAGCAAGAAATCCTCCTCCTTTTCAAAATCAAAATATGGTGATTCGATGGTTTCTTTTAAATTTATATGCTCCCATTAATCTTCCATAGCCCATGAATGCAATGCCTCGATACTATCTAAATTTGTTGCCAAGATTCACAGGAGAATATGAGCTTACAAATGAAAACATGTAGCTTTTTCTGTTCTTTTGTATAAAATATTAATGTGGAGTATAAGGATGTGGTAATGAAGTTGTTTTTGTAGTATCTAGATGGAGAGGATAGAAAATGGTTCAAGACCCTCCCAGCCAATTCAATCAATACCTGGGAGGAATTGGAAAATACCTTTATACAAATATGGGGAGAGAAAAAATATCATGGTTACTTTTTGACCGAATTTAATGCAATTAAAAGGAACCTAAATGAAGAAGTGGTTGAATTTATTTATATATTTAACAAAATTTATAACAATATTCTAGAAAATATTAAACCACCTCCTACTGGTGCGAAATTACTTATTGCAGGAGCATTTGAATCAGATTTTGGCTTCACAGTGAGAGAAAGACAATCTCCCACCCTAGATCAGATCAGACTGGTGCAATGGAAATTGAAGAAAATTTTTCCACAACTGGGAAAATAAAATAGAAATTTGAACAAACATATTAGAAAAAGGGAAAGGAAGAAGTAGAACCTTCAAATTAGCAAAAGGATTCACATGATCAGAAGTTGGATGAAATGATAATGGTCATTAGAAATTTGTCCAATAAATTAGTAAATATGGAGTTGGAAAACAAAAATCCTCCTAGACAAATTTAGCAGGTGCAGAATAGAAACTTTAATCCTCAATTTAGGAGACCATCGTTGCATATCATTCAGAGGGAAAGGAAAGACAAATATCAGGTGCAACCTCCTCTGTATCTTGAAGATGAACCTAAAGAAGTGATGGAGGAAACTCTCAAATTTCAGGAAAATTAATAGTCTACTATGTCAGAGGAAGAAGGTGAGGAAATATATGATGAGAATTTGGATACTGAGTCACAGATTTCACTAGGTGAATAATAAATTAATGAATATTGTAAAATATTTACAGATATGATTAAAAAATAACTGCATAAAAAAAATGATCCCAAATCGAAGAAGAGATCAAGGACTCAGGATCAAGTGAAAGAATAGTCTAAAAATCTGACCCAACATCCTGTTCAGAAATTTGATGATAAGGGAAAGCAACCTCTTAGAAAAATTCCAGTCCAACAAGGAGATACTTCTAACATTCAACAAATAAAAGTGGGTTAGGAGAAGCAAGTTCAGTAGCCTGTTGTGAGTCAACAAAATTTTCAAAGGGAAAAACTAGCAGAGTAGGAGAAAAAAAGCGGTAAAATAAATGCATTCTTTTAATATTCAGAATGAGTTGGAGAAGGTAAAAATACCAAACCCATTGGCTGAGTTGGTAAAGAAATATACTTATAGAAAGTAGTTTTCAGATTTTATTAACTTGTATCAAGCATATGATTTAACAAACATAATCAATTTACAGGAGGACAGACCCGTGGTTATGTTTTTCCCTCATGTAGAGGAACATGATTATACTACTCGTCACTTCTATATTTCTCTGCTAATCCATGAGTGTATACTTCATAATTATATTTTAGACTCGGGAACTTCTCACAACTTAATGCCCCTCTCGATGATGAAGCAACTAAATCTTCAAATCACAAAACCTTATAAAGATTTGTATTCTTTTGAATCTAAGAGATTAAAATGTATTGGGATTATAAAATATCTTGTGGTTTTTCTAGATAAAATTCCATCTAGAATTATTGTGATGGACATGGTAGTTGCAGAAATTCTAGCTAGATTTGGAATGTTAATTTCTAGATCTTGGGGAAAAAAGCTGGGAGGTGTTAAATCTGGATTTTACTTATGCAATAATTCTAGTCCTCGATGGTGAAGAAAGAAGATTGTATAGGAAGTCAGGATTAGTCAAAAAAATTAATAAGGAAGGGAGTTCTAGTAACTCTCCCATTTATAGTCATTAAAAGGATTTTTCTTGTTTTATTTTGGAAGTGCATGATGATATTATAGAGGATACATAGGTGCGGGTTCCTACAGTAGTTTAGAAGGAAGAAGAAGTACATAATGTTATATGGAAGTTTTATTTAGAAGGAGCTTACTCCAAGGAAGGGAATGGTGCAGGGGTTCTTCTGCTTGCCCAAAAGGTGAAATGATTCCCCTTTCCTAAAAATTGGAGTTTGATTCTACTAATAACATAACAGAGTATGGAGCTCTACTTCTTGGTTTGCAAGCTGCCGAGAACATGAAGATTCAATGTATTTATACTTTTTGATAATCATAATTAGTTGTAAAAAAAATAAGAGGACAGTGTCAGACAAAGCACCCAAGGATTAGAGATTACCATAATGAAGTTTGGGATCTTGTGGAAAACTTATTTTCAACATTCAATATTCGGTTTATGCCAAGAGAATGTAATAGATTGTTTTATTCACTCGCAGTGGTAGCTAGAACCTTTAGACCCCCACAATATCCAAAGTTAAGGTATGAAGTTGAAGTCTAAAATAGACCTTCTATACCTGATTATGTCAAATATTAGCAAGTATTTCAAGATGAGGAACAAATCAAAATATTTTTGGAATTTGTAGGGAAATTTTCTAACTCAGTGATAGATCAAGAAGAGGAAGCTGAAAATTTTGAAGAGGAAGAGGTTGAAGATGAGTTACCTTGGAAAGATTCCATAGTAGACCACAAGATTGTACAATTGAAAGGTAATGTGATTCCTAAAGGCCTAGTACCTTTGGAGATATTTTTCAATGCAAACGATGTTCCAGTGAATGTCAGGAAGAAAATTTTGAAGGCCCGATGTTGAAGACTATGATATTGGAACTGAACAACAACCCAAACTTGTGAAGCTAGAAAAGGGTATTTCTACTGATTATAAACATATGTATGTAGAACTGTTCAAAAAGTATTCTGATTTTTTTGCATGGTCTTATGAAGACCTTAGAACTTATAATAAGGACATTATACAACATAACTTCCCTCCTAAACCAGGAGTCAAACCATATAAACAGAATTTGAGATAAATCAATCCTTTGTTTTTTCCCTCAATAGAAAAGGAAGTGAAGAATTTATTGTAGGAAAAGATAATTCTGCCTTTGAGGTATTCAGACTAGGTGGAAAATTTAGTTCCTGTAAGAAAAGGAGAAAATAGATCATATTGTGTATTGAATTTTGAAATCTACACAGAGCATCACTAAATGATAACTTTCCTCTTCCAAAAATGGGTCATATTTTGCAGAAAGTGACAATATCTTCAAGGTTGTCTATGATTGATGGATTTTCAGGAT
The DNA here is from genome assembly GCA_034641835.2 of Pinus albicaulis. Lineage (NCBI taxonomy): Eukaryota > Viridiplantae > Streptophyta > Pinopsida > Pinales > Pinaceae > Pinus > Pinus albicaulis. The sequence continues at coordinate 759,599,705 of CM076572.1, read as the reverse complement.
ATAATAAAATAGCAATACATCCATATGATCAAAATAAAACAACTTTCATAACACCATGGGGGATTTTTATGTATGCAAAGATGCTATTTGGGTTGATAAATGTTGGGGTTACCTTTCAAAGGGCTATGGATATATCCTTTGTGGGAGAAAAATACATTTTTTTGGTTATATACTTAGTTGATGTCACAGTGTTTTCCAAATATGATGATGAACACTTGAAACACCTACAAAAGACTTTTGAAAAATGTAGGAGATATGGACTATCTCTAAATCCAAAAAAGACTCACTTTTCTCTAAGAGAAGGTAAATTATTGGGACATATTGTGTCAAAGGAGGGAGTAAATATTGACCCAAAAGGAGTGGAGGAAATTGTGAAAATTTATGAATATTACTTATGCAGAAACCCTACTAATAAATCTTGATTTACTTCTCCTACTTAAACAAGTTATTAATCTGAAATATTCAGCATTAACATCAAAGTAAACACATTAAAAGTCTACACATATATAGATCTAAACTAAATACATGCATAATGAAAAAGTGGCACACAAATATTTTCTAGACAACTGTCGTGGAAAAACAAATGCAGGAAAACCAATCTTCTGGCTCCTAGAGGGTTTTTATTATTAAGTAGATTCTAAGTACAAAAAATTTGGGAACCTTATTCGTTAACCCGATAAAGAAATAAAACTGCAGCTATACCTTTGTTCCGAAGACAAAAAAAATTACTGATTCACACCCTCAAACGAGATTTATAGAACTCGGCCCTTTTTAGTCTTCAAAAACCCTAGTGCTGCTCTGAAGCCCTCTATGTCAGCCCTGCTAGCCTATCTCAACCCTTGTGCTGCTCAGAAAGGACCTGTGTCACCCCAGACTGGGTTACACTGCCCCTGTGTTGCCCTAGCTAGGCCTTTGTCAGCACGACTTGTTGAAGTTTGCAACAAGAAACAGTGAAGGAGGCATCCTGAAACATCATCCTTGATCCTAGTTTGAAAATGATCACCTAAACTAGGTAAGGCCCACATAGGTTATTTTTAGGTGTATGTCTATTTTTAGACATGGTGAGCATATTCTATAAGTTGCAGGATGTTATTTGTAGATGGTTGGTCAAATGTTAAAAATAGATGAAATTCTATTTTTAGAATATTGGGCGAAGTTTATTTATAGATCATCAATCTAAAAATAGATGCATGTTGATTATTATTAGCTCTTAATAATAATTAGACTCTAAACATCAACTTATTCTCTTGGAGCACTTCAGTTCAGTGCACAAATGTGGCACATCAGCTGACAGAAGGAATTACGCAATTCCTAAGGGTTTAGTGGAGCTAATGCATGGAGGACTCAGTTAGAACTCAAGTGGCAGAGTTATGACACAGTTGGAAGTAGTTATGGAGTTGTATTCAGTTTAACTCAATTAGACTTAGTTGAGCTAGTTGTATCTAGTCTAACTGAATGATACACTAGTGAGAGTGGAGTGAATTAATTAGTTAATTAATTCACAAATAATAACTCATTAATCAACTGAACAATACATCAGTTAACTACAGTGCATGGCAGTTTCAGTGGAGACCAGTAGAGAGATAGGTGAAAGGGAAAGATGGAATATCCGTTGTGACTACTAGTGATGCATGAATTGCATCTATATATACATTGGAGTTTCCAATCATAACAATTCAGTCAAGGAGAGTGGGATTGCATCGAATTGGTATTTGTAATAAGCTTGGATTGCGCAGTGGAGGCAGGCTAGCAGGAGGGCAAGATCGGTGCATGGATTTGCAAGATTGTTCCCGATTAGTGTGTGACGATTGTATTGTATTGAGAGCTTGAGGTACTAAGCTTTGTATGATATAGTTACATTATATCCATGATACATAATATGATAGTTGGGGTTTTTAGCTTCAGGGTTTCCTGATAAACAATTGTGTTATGTGTGTTTTTATTGCTTCATGTGTTTTGCAATTGTTGATTAAATTTCCGCAAGAATTATAGTGGAAGGATTTTGTATTTAGCAAGAAGATAAAATAGTGTTAGATCAAGAGAGTCCGGATATATACATGCATATTGTATATAATTTCTACATGGTATCAGAGCTGTGTTATAGATTTTCTACATGGAATGAGAGCAGGAATTTTTGGGTGCCCGAGTTTGCAGATAATATATGAAATTTTTGGTAAAATATTTTCAGAAAAAAATAGAATATTTGGATTACTTACGAAAAAATACCCAAATTGAAAAAAAAAATGGGTCGAATCAGAGCTCGGATGAGGGAGATATCGTTGATTTAAAATCAGCTCTTTTTTGTTAGAAAATTTTGCGACGGTGGGACAATTGCAATGTGCGCGAGCCAAGAATCTACATGCACTGAGGTACAAGATGCATGCAAATATTTGAGGAGAAAAGAAGAGGTTAGTGACTTGGTGGCTGAGAGGGAGCCTCTCAACATGCGGTTTGAGAAGCAGTCTTAGAAGGTTGTGGAGCAGCCACAACTGGAGATGTAGAAGAATCTTTATAGATTTGATGTAGATGGGATTTCTACGGAGCTTCCTACTGTTGGGAAGTGCAAGAAAGATATGCAATTGAAGCTTGAGACAGATAAGGATTTGCATGCAGGTAAGAGTGAACCTCGAGATGTGGAGCAGCCACAAGATGGGGATCATGGAGTGGGAGCAATTACAGTGCATGTGTTTTGCAATTGTTGATTAAATTTCCGCAATAATTATAGTGGAAGGATTCTGTATTTTGCAAGAAGATAAATATTGTGAGATCAAGAGAGTCCGGATATATACATGCATATTGTATATAATTTCTCAGTTCAGTGAAAATATGTGGCACATCAGCTGACAGAAGGAATTACACAATTCCTAAGGGTTTACTGGAGCTAATGTATGGAGGACTCAGTTAGAACTCAAGTGGTAGAGTTATGACATAGTTGGAAGAAGTAGTTATGGATTTGTATTCAGTTTAACTCAGTTATACTCAGTTGAGCTAGTTGTATCTAGTCTAACTGAATGATACACTAGTGAGATTGGAGCGAATTAATTATTTAATTAATTCACAAATAATAACTCATTAATCAATCGACATAATATATGACTGGCCAATCCGTTTTGGGCATGGCGCTTCTTAAGGAGACCAAAGGAGAGTTAAAAAGAAAGGGCAAGATGGACTATCTGTTGTGACTACTAGTGATGCATGAATTGCATCTACATATACATTGGAGTTGCCAATGATAATCACGCAGTCAATGAGAGTGTGATTAAATTGAATTGGTCTTTGTAATCAACTTGGATTGCGCAGTGGAGGCATGCTAGCAGGAGGCAAAGATTGGTGAATGGATTTGCAAGATTGGTCCTGATTAGTGAATGAAAATTGTACTGTACTGAGGGCTTGTGATAAGCTTTGTATGCTTGTATGAGATTGTCATATGATCTCCATGTTACATAATATATAGTTGGGGTTTTTAGCTTCAATCTTTCCTGGTTAAAAACTGTGTTATGTGCGATTGAATATTTTTGTTTATGCTTCACATGTGTGTGCAATTATTTTTTCCACAAAAGATTAACAAGTGGAATAGATTCAGTATCTTGCATAAATTTAAATAGTGTGAGATCAGGTGAATCTTGGACATATGCATGCTTAAGTGCATATAATTTATACATGGTATTGGAGTTGTGTTATAGATTTTCTACATGGTATCAGAGGATTGTTGATTGAAAATTGAAATTGTGAAGTGAGTTTGTGCTGGTGGACAATTCGAATTTGCTACAGAAGATTCTTGGTGCAGAAATCAAGTATACATTGAAATTTCTTTCAAGGGGTTGAGGTTGGAGTATGCACTCGAGGGAAACTCTAACTACATATCCTGGAAGGACAGGATGGAGGCAGTGCTTGAAGGAATTCACCAAGAGAGATGTTCCTAAGCCCACTTCGACGAATGCTGCAGTACTTGACGCATGGCAAAAGAAAGTAGCAAGGGCGAGGAGGATTCTGTTGGAAGGTGTGAGAGACCATATTGTCTCAAGCCTTCATGGGAAAGCCACTCCATATGCTATGTGGAAGGCTTTGATAGATCTTTTCCAAAGCATCAACGACCAGAGGAAGTTGGTGCTGAAAGATAAGCTCAGAAAAATAAAAATGCAGAAGAATATTTATAGATTTGAAGTAGACGGGATTTCTATGGAGCTTCCTACTGTTGGGAAGTGTGAGAAAGCCATTAAATTGAATCTTGAGAGGGAGAAATATGTGCATGTAGGTAAGAGTGAACCTCAGGATGTGGAGCAACCACAAGATGAGGATCATGGAGTGGGAGCAACCACTCATGCAGAGAAATTTTGTGTCAGATGCGCAGAGGGAGTGCATGCAGCTATACCACCAGGTGATAAGTGGGGTGACATGCATGAGTAATCCCAAGAGGAGATTTCTGGGCAGGATTCATGGAGATGGTGTGGATCTCATGAATTTAACCTGGCTACAAGTGCCCATAGAGCAGCAGTAGCATGATCAGTTGGATTGATGCAAGCAGATCAAAGTGACAGTGTCGGATACTAGAGCGCGGTTCAGAGTTGACAGCAAGTGCAAAGTGCATGGGTGCAGAGTTCAAAAACGCAGTGGTTCCTGAAGACATGCAGTAGCTAAGCAGAAATTGAAGACTTTGATGATAGATGCATTAGACTGATTGAGTTGTTTGGAGCCTTTCAATTTTAGAAGTGTTGCAGCAAGAGTTACAGGGCGAATGCATGGAGTTGCATGTCGCATGCAAAGACGGTCCTATCTTGTTGAGATGGAGTGTTGAATTTTGCAACAAGAAACAATGAAGGAGGCATCCTAAAACATCATCCTTGATCCTAGTTGGAAAATAATCACATAAACTAGGTGGGGCCCACACAGGCTATTTTTAGGTGTATGTCTATTTTTAGACATGGTGAGCATATTCTATAAGTTGTAGGATGCTATTTGTATATGGTTGGTCAAATGTGAAAAATAGATGAAATTTTGTTTTTAGAATATTGGGTGAATTCTATTTGTAGATCGTCAATCTAAAAATAGATGCATGTTGATTACTATTAGCTCTTAATAATAATCAGACTCTAAACAACAACTTATTCTCTTGGAGCACTTCAGTTCAGTGCACAGATGTGGCACATCAACTGACAGAAGGAATTACACAATTCCTGAGGGTTTACTAGAGCTAATGCATGGAGGACTCAGTTAGAACTCAAGTGGTAGAGTTATGACACAGTTGGAAGAAGTAGTTATGGAGTTGTATTCAGTTTAACTCAGTTAGACTCAGTTGAGCTAGTTGTATCTATTATAACTGAATGATACACTAGTGAGAGTGGAGTGAATTAATTAGTTAATGAATTCACAAATAATAACTCATTAATCAACTGAATAATACATCAGTTAACTACAGTGCATGGCAGTTTCAGTAGAGACCAGTGGAGAGATAGGTGAAAGGGCAATATGGACTATCTGTTGTGACTACTAGTGATGCATGAATTGCATATACATATACATTGGAGTTGCCAATGATAATCATGCAGTCAATGAGAGTGGGATTACATTGAATTGGTCTTTGTAATCAGCTTGGATTGCGCAGTGGAGGCAGGCTAGCAGGAGGCAAAGATCAGTGCATGGATTTGCAAGATTGGTCTTGATTAGTGTATGACGATTGTACTATACTGAGGGCTTGTGATAAGCTTTGATATGCTTGTATGAGATTGTCATATGATCTCCATGTTAAATAATATATATTTGGGGTTTTCAGCTTCAAGCTTTCCCAGTTAAAAACTGTGTTATGTGCAATTGAATATTTTTGTTTATGCTTCACATGTGTGTGCAATTAATTTTTCCGCAAAAGATTAACAAGTGGAATAGATTCAATATCTTGCATCAAGTTAAATAGTGTGAGATCAGGTGGATCTTGGACATATGCATGCTTAAGTGCATATAATTTCTACATGGCTAGCATCTTATTGCCTCTGCGCTGCCCTTTCTGTTCCTACGTAGCCTCTGCATAGCACTTGAAGCCTATGTGTTGTGTAGCTACTGCGTAGCTACTACTCCCTCTTTGCTGCTCATTTTTCTGCTTCTGTGCCTCTTGTTGCACTCTTGGCCTAGGATCAGATCATCCCTCTTGCCAATACTAACCCTCGCTGCAACTAGAAAAATTTTGGAAATTCTTAGCAAACCACACCCTAGAATTCCAGCTTAGTCTCAGTGCTCTGCCTCTATGTGTATTCTCCAACTAACATTTCCTTTATAATTTTCTCATTGGGAAACTAATGGTCATGATCTAATATTGAATCGAAGGCTAAGATTAAATAAAGTTTGATCCATGTGACTTAATTCATTTTCATCACATGTTTAAATTAATTACCCTTAATCTTTTAATTTTCCTAAGTTATACTTAGGGTCCTTAATTAAAAACATTAATTAATTCATTATCTCTTAAACATGATGGAATTTACCAAATCCCTTTTTGGGTCTTGGAGATCTCATGTACTATAGTCCCTCCATAAATTTTGGGATCTAGAGCATATCTGTTGGTATGCCAACACTAAAAAATATCAACACTCCCTCTTAGCAAGAAATGTGCTCTAGCACAACACTTCACCTCGACGTTATGCATTGATATTTGGTGTGGGTCTCTGCACTGATGCTTGGCTTGCTACCATTCATCAATGCACTATTGCTGCTCTCACGTACTTCTGCCCATGATGCTGCCATCGCCACTGCCACATTTTTACTGCAACTCCCCCTCAATCTGTTGCATTGTGCTGCCAACTGTTGCACTACAACTCAGTTGCTAAGAGAAACGACTGAAAACTCTTGCCCAATATTTGACAGACAAGTAAACTGGGATGCATCTCATCACTAAAGCTCCATAGGCTATTACTCCATGTTGTCATCTGGAGGCTACTACAGCTTGGAACTACGTAAGCAGACCTCGTCTACATTGCCTCTATGCTGAAGTCCCATGCGCTGCTATGTCCTCCTGAAGCCTATGTGTTGTTGTAGCTCTGCACTACATAAGAAAGTCAGCTCTGCGCTGTTGAAGTCACATCAGCCCCTTTGCACTGTTGTTTCCACGTTGTTGCTTCATTCAGCATCCAGCTTTTCCTCTTCTCCATCTGTCATTCTCTGCACCCACTGCTCCACTTGTCCTGCTACTGTCTTATGGCTCTCGTAGCATACATGTGATCCAAAAGTTGGGCTACTTAATGATCCCGCCACCACTATGAAGGTACTCTACAAATCCATGTCACCCCACTTTCGTGGTTCATGAGCACTCATGGCCACATCATCTTTGGAGCCATCATCCACCACAACAACCTTGGAGCTAGAAGCTTCCTTGTCCTTCTTCTTCTAAGGAAAATTGCTAGCAAAATTTCCTAGTTCGCCGCAATAGAAACACTTTATCTTTGACAGATCCCACTTCTTTCTCCCTTGCTACCTCTTTGATCCCAAGGCTGCATCTTCCTCTTCTTCCTTCTTTACTTTACTTTACCTAGTGTTGAATTGTCTCTTGGTGATCTAACAGATTTCTTCTTGTCAGAGGATCACCCACATATTGTCTCAATTGGGAAGGTCCGCTCTACCCAATATACTTTGGAAAAAAATTTCCCACTCCTCTCTGATAGAATTTAGAGTCGTCCTCACCATAACATTGTTCTCCACCTCCACCCCCATGCCAGTCAGCTGATCCCATATCGCTTGTAGTTTGGACTAAAAAGGATCGATCTCCTCCCCGTTGGCCATCATGAATAACCTCAATTGGTTCTCCAGAAGCATCTTCCTCTGGACGGATATTCCTTCATATAATGTGGTTAGATCCACCCATATATCATGAGCCATTGACTTCTCGGCTATGTGAGGAACCACATCATCTTTGACCCCATCTATGATGAAGCGCTTGGCATGTGCGGCTTCTTCTTCATGCTTCTCTAGTAGCTTCGCATCAGTCGGCGTGGCCAGGACTTTCTCTGCATGCTCTCTTAGACCATATGCCTCCATGACTTCCAGGATTCTGGCCTTCCATATTGCAAAGTTAGACAAGCCATCCAACCTATCCTGATCATGTAGTCCTTGAGGTGCCATATGCTCAGAAAATATCTTAAAATGAATCCCCCTCTCTATGTTATAGACTTGGATCTAGGGTCCTTGGCGAAATAGGCACACTCTGCTCCCTATGACAACTGATCCCCTCTCTTGGAAGTATGCCAAATCAAAATAAATCAGCTCTCTTTGATCCTATGATCGATCTACAGATTTGTTTGGCTAGAAATATTTTGAGAAGATGTTATCCTTCCGCTCTTTATCAACTTTTTTCAGGCTAAATTCTAAACCGAAAGAATTTTAACCCCAACAGAGACTACTGAAGGTCTGTAGCATGACTTCTGGCACTCTGAATCAACAAACAGCTTCAGGACTGAGTCACCCTAAATGGCCTCTACATGAGTAGACAGTCCCGACACAACTTCTGCGATGCCTCTATGTAGTAAGTACGTGGGCATGTGTGGAGATTGCATCACTCTGGCCTTTCTGTGGCTATGCTTCCTTCTGCTGATATGCTGCCCTTTCTGGACTGACTTTCTGTGTCAATTGTTTCTTTCTCTATTTCTTTCTACAGCAAGGATTCTTCAATATTCTTGCTGCAGATCCAGGCTAGATCTGCAATCACTCTAATACCATGTGAAAATTTCTGAATATTACTTATGCAAAAACCCTATTATTAAATATTGATTTACCGATCCTATCTAAACAAGTTATTAATCTGAAATATTCAGCATTAAAATTGAATTAAACACATTAACATTCTAAAAATATACATATCTAAACTAAATACATGCACAATGACAAAGTGACACACAAGGATTTTCTAGACAACTGTCCTTGGAAAAACCCAATGTGGGAAAATCGATCTTCTAGCTGCTGGAGGGTTTTTAATATTAAGTATGGTCTAAGTAAAAAAAATATGGGCACCTTACTGGTTAACCCGGCATAGAAATAAAACTACAGCTATACCTTTGTTTTGGAATTGATTGATTCACACCCTCAAATGAGATTTACAGAACTCAACACTTTTCAGCCTTCAGAAACCCTAGCGCTGCTCTAAAGCCCTCTGTTTGAGCTTTGATAGCCTATGTCAACCCCTGCGCTGCTTAGGAAGGGCCTGCGTCACCCGAGGATAGGTTACGCAGCCCCTTCTCTCCCTTGGATGGGCCTGTCAGCCCTATTGGCTTCTTGCTGCCTCTGTGTCACCCTTTCTAGGCATGCATAGCACTTGAAGCCTCTGCGCTGCTCAATATACTACTTCTATGCCTCTTGTTGCACTCTTTGCCTGGGATCATATCATCACTCTCACCAATACTACCCCTTGCTACAGCTAAATTTTTTTGGAAATTCTTAGCAAACCATGCTCTAGAATTCTAGGTTAGTCTCAGTGCTATGACTCTGTTTGTGTTCTCTGACTCACCCCAAGCCTTTTCTTTATACTTTTCTCGTTGGTAAACCAAAAATATTGATCTAATATTTAATCGATGGCTAAGATTAAAATAAAGCTTGATCTGTGTGACTTAAGTCATTTCCATCACATGTATAAATTAATTACCTTTAATCTTTTAATTTTCCTAAGTTATACTTAGGCTCCTTAAATAAAAATATGAATTAATTAATTATCTCTTAAATAGGATGGAATTTCTCAAATCCATTTTTGGGTCTTGGATATCTCATGTACTCTAGTCCCTCCACAAATTTTGGGAGTTAAATCACATATGATGCTACCCAAACACTCAAAAATCTCAACATAAATAAGTAATATACCTCTTCCCAAAATAAAAGGGAGAATCAAATTTTCTTGGGAAGAATAAATTTTCTCTGGAGGATCATTCCTAATTATGTGGAAATTTTTAAAGAGATCACTGATATGTTAAAGAAGGATGTAGAGGTTGGATGGACTCTAATAACCAAGAGTCTTTTACAAGGATCGAAAAGGATTTTGGAGAAGCTCCGGTTTTTCTAAGTCCTGATTACCAAAAACCTTTCAATTTTTGTCTTTTGCCTCACCTTCTACCATTGCAATTGTTCTTTTGCAAAAGAATCAAGACAATAAGGAGAAACCAATAGCATTTTTCTATTGGAAATACTGAGAGGGGGGGGAGGGTGAATCAATATTCCTTTCAATTACTATTATTATTAATCTTTTAGAGCATTAGTTACTTTTCAATTATTATCAGTGTTTGTACAATGATAGCAGTAAACAAAAGGAACACAAATGCACACATTTTTGAAGGTGGAAACCCCTTTCGGGATTAAAAACACCTGAATGTTTTTCTAATAATTATTTAATGTTCAAATCTAATTGAAAATAAATCTCCAACTTCTTATAATCTAGAAAAGCATTCTTCTCCAGTTCCCACTGGATGGACGCTCCAATGCTCGAGATTCTTCAGTAGTCAATTGAATGGATGCCCCAACACCCAATGAGCTACAACTCACCCTAGCACCACCCTACCACCCTGAAGTTTTCATAGGCTTGAACCTATTGGTGACTTCATGCACCAGCCTATCACCACCCTACCACCCTATAAAAGAATAAAATAAGAATGGACTCCCATACTAGGGAAAATGGTCCACTTTACAATGATATAGAATGATGTAGAAGAAGAAGACATACTATACCATAACCCCAACTATGACACAAATACCTAATGATGAACCTAGACCTCCTGAAACTACCTCTTCAATTCTTGGCAGATAGACACTTGTACAAATTTTACAATGATGCTTTTACAATGACTCAGTACAATGATACCTTTACAATGATTGTATGCAGTGTTTCCCATGTGAAGACTTCATGTGGTGAACTTCTTGCTGTTGTTCTACACCTTGGTTGATGCTCTTGTCATGCTACACTTTCTCACTCTCCAGAACATTAGATCATGCATTGAGTCTTATCTTGATGAATATATAATACCTGCAAAAAGTCTTCAAGGAAATACCCATGACATGATAATAGAAAAACTTACCTCATCCTGCAGAGCATATGTCAGTGCTAAACAAACAAAAAAAACAAATTAGAATACAAAGAACCTAATGCAATTAAGAGATGAACATGCATATACAGAATATACTTACCTAGAGCTTACCTCTACTGCACCTTTCTTTTCTTTTCTGCCCTAGAAAGTCTGGTCCTTTACAGCCCTTGACAACACAAGATCTAGCTTTTTCTTGCCTTCTAGTAGCTCAATATTGAATATGGTGTATATTTGTTATTTCAGATTCCCAATATGTGATTTTTGGTCTTGTAGTATTCCTATGAGTCTTATTTCCAATGCCATAAGTCTGACCCAATTTGGATACTTCAAGGCAACGTATGCCCAATCTCTCACAATGACCTAATTATGGACTAGTTTAGTAGAGTGAACTTGTACGACGTGCCACATGTCATTGTTTCCTCATTCGGCTCTAAAATTGCTACACAAAAAAATAATGTCCATACACTATCCGCCACTTTTTACAGAATTCCAATCCAATACTCGGAGAGATATTTATGACACTTTTCCGAAGGTCACCTCTTTGAGATGATATTCAGGAGCCTGCAAAAACTCTTGAAATCAGGAGCCTGAAAAAACTATAACTTCCATAGATCATACCTCATAAAATATTGTGCACCATGATCTGAAATTTTTATAGGAGCTTCCTCAGGGTTTCGTCTTTACCTCATAAATATTTCAGCTTTTGAACCTTCGTACAAAAAAATCTATAGCGAAATTCCACAATTACCTGTTTCAAGTAGCGAAATCCCTACATGAGGAGGATATGAGGATTACAATTTATAGAAATGCTTAGGTTGAGAGGAACTTCAAAAAGTGAATGTGGGAGGATTTTTAGGAGCTTAAAAATTATTAATTATTGACTGTTCAATGACCACAACCAAGTATTAGTGTCATGCCACAACCCCATGGGGTTTTAGCCCACTAATTGGGGTTACTAACTTCAAACATGAATATCTCTCAAACCATGAAGAATTATGTGGCGTTCCATATATCAACGAAAACATGTCAACAAGTAGAAACCATAAAAATTATCCTTGACTTAGAATATAGTAATTTGGTAGGTCAAAATTACCATTCAAGATCGAGGTAACCCTTGGTGTTGCTTTGGTTGACATCAATGACAACCACTGATCAACAATCTCCCCCATTTGGCAATGATGGCAACACAAGTACTCCCCCTGTGATCATGAAACCTCTTCCTACAACATTCTCTCCCCCTTTGACATCAATGGAAAAGGGTAACTCCCCCTGACACACAACCATCCTGCGGACTTGTACACACTTCCACTCCCCCTTTATTTTCTGAATAAGGAAAATCTAATGAGAACTTGGGAGAATACCAAGCTTCTGGTGAAGATATTCAAATGCTTCACGAGGTAAAGGTTTAGTGAAGATATCAGCTATTTGTTCTTTTGTACCAACATATTCAAGTTTGATATTCTTTTCAGCGACTTGTTCTCTAACAAAATAATATTTGATCAGAATGTGTTTTGTTTTTTAATGCATGATAGGATTCTTGGAGATGTTGATGGCACTGGTGTTATAAAAAAATATGGGAATAGGCTCAATGAATTGTACTTGAATATCTTTCAAGTTTTGTTTCATCCAAAGGACTTGAGTACAACAAGTTGTCGCCGCAATTTATTCTGCTTCTGTTGTAGATAACGAGATTGAGGTTTTATTTTTTCTCAACCATGATACGAGACAACCACCTAGATATAATGTTGCTCCACTAGTACTCTTACGATCATCAACGCTTCCTTCCCAATCTGCATCTATAAAGGATTGAATAATGAGATTGTTACCCTTGGAATACCACAATCCATATTCTGTTGTCCCCTTTAGATATCGAAGAATTATTTTGATGGAAATAATATGTGATTATTTTGGTCGTGCTTGGAATATTTCTACTTGTCCAACTTCTTTCATAACATCTGGCCAGGAGGTTGTTACATATAGAAGACTACCAATCATAGATCTATATAACCTCTGATCCACATCCTTAGATGAGTCGTCTATGCTCAATTTGCAACCTGTTACCATCGGAGTAAGGACGAGTTTCAAATCTTCCATTATGAATTTCTTGAGCATTTCCTTGATGTACTTGTCTTGAAATATAAATATTCCTTTCTCTTGCTGAGATATTTGAAGCCCTAAGAAGTATGTTAGCTCACCAAGTAAAGACATCTCAAACTCACTTTCCTTTCCATAATTCATATGGGGTCTTGTTTCAATTACTTCTGAGGAGACTTCGGTTGATAATGAAGGCTATTGTATCAATTTCTTGAACCCATAATTTTTCATCCAATTTTGATTCCTTCAACATTGTTCTACCCATTTCCTGTATAGTTATGTTCATTCTTTCAACAACTCCATTTTGCTGAGGTGTTCGTGTTGTTGAAAATTGTCTTTTTATTCCATTTTCGTCATAGAATTGGTGAAATAATTTGAAAGTGAATTCTTGGCCATTATCTAATCTTAGACACATTATTTTCAAATCAGTTTCATTTTTGACCAACTCCTTGTAGATATTAAAGCACTCAAATTCTTTAGATTTTTTCTTTAGGAAACTGGCGGCTGTCATCCTGGTATAGTCATCTATCATTAACATGAAATATAATTCTCCATCTAAGCCTTTTGTTCTCATAGGACCACATAGATCAGTATGTATCAATTCCAATGGATGTGATGCAAAGTTTTATTTTATTTTAAATTCGACTTTTGTTTGCTTGTCGTGCCGACGGGCCTCACATAGTGTGTTGGAAGGTTTTGAGATTTTTGGCATTTCTCGTATTGCTTATCCTAACAAGATTGGAAAAGTTTATGTGACCCATTCGTTTGTGCCATAACCAGCTTTCATCTTATTTAGCTAGTAGACATGCTTTAGTTGCTTCATCCAGAACATACATGTCGTTTGGAGCTCGACTTGTTATAGCCACAATTTTACCATACCTGCCTTTCCTGATTTCACATTTTGTGGAGTTGAATAGCATTGTGTTTCCTTGATCACACATTTGTCCAACACTGATTAGATTTTGATTCATGTTTTCAACCAATAGAACATTATTGGCTAGAACATCTTTGCTTCCGAGAGTGACGCTACCTATTGGGGCCCTTGTTTTTAAATTAAACAATTTTGAGTTGCAAATAACAGGTGGAAGAACACAACCACAGTAGACAGAAATTTGTCACGGTTGTGAAGAACTGAAGAGCAGGTGGTGTGGCTATTGCGGAAGCAAGCACAAATGGCAGAAGGAAGTGACATAAGACAATCAGTGGAATTCCCAATAATCATGGAGAAGCAGCAAATAGCCGAGCGGAAAGGAAGGAAGAACTGTCAATCACATTGGAAACGAAACAAATAAGCAGCCGACCAGTGGAGAAAGGAGGTTGGCACAGTAGAGATCAGGGAATAGGAGCCATAGGAGAGCTCTGTTCGTGTTGCTTGTTCTATTTTCTCTCTCTCTGATTCATTTTGTTCTGTCTTACGTGACTCTATTGTAATAAGTTCTACCATGAATGCTCTAAGGAGCATTGTAACTGTCTTTTTCTGTTAATGAAATACATCCTGATCTGAGGTTGTTGTTATGAGTTTTTTTTTTGTGTTCTGGTTTAGTTGAACGTGCGGGTTATTTTAAATTTTTGGTTATCATCCTGAATATGTTCATAAGTATTGTTATCTGTGGAGTATTTACACTTACATGAAGTACTTAGTTCTCTCTGGGTTATGCATCTGTAATGCTTTATCGATACCTCATATGATCCCAACCTTAGTAAGGTCATGGCATCCCTCAGGTGAGATTCTCTGCTCCTCAGAGCAGGGTGAAAATGCCAGCGTTGTGCTAGACTACTGTAGAAAACCTTGTTGGCCTCCATCTTGAACCTGGGTCTCGCCCCAGAGACCTCTTTTCTTGCCAACAAATGTTTCCGTTACCGGGATCTGAAATTCCACTTTGGATTTAGATCATGGTATTGCGGATCTTCGAAAAAGAAATATGAAACTGGTGGGATAATCACCTAGATCAGTTCATCGCTGAGCAAGCAGAGTTGAGACAGCAAAGGGAGAAAGCTATATTAAGAATTGGGTTCTATTCAGCTATATTTATGAGATATTCTGGGGAAAATTTCCAGAGGAAATCTACAAATGGTTGCGGAGACTACAGGCCAAGACAATCCAAAGAAGCTCGCGGAAGGTCTGTCACAAGTGGGTGCACATAGATCTAGTAGCACTCCATCGGTTAGATACCGATTTGACCCGAGCTATATGTTTCTGGGTGCAATCTACCTTGTAAGGATACATTGTGGAGTTTGCAGCTGAAGTCTACCAGTCTTTCTTGAAATCAGAGGACATATTCAAATCAGGGCTGCACAGAGAGTTGTTGAAGGAAACCCCCTGTGGATCAAGGTTTTGATGGTAGACGAAGGATTGATGGAGTTCAAAAAATCTGAGATGGAGACCTAAACCTCCATTACTGGGGGAACGAGCTGAGGGAAAGATGATACAAGTACGTTGAAAATGGGAATAGGGATATGGATGCTGAGACCTCCAGTAGTTTGAGGGAACGACGAGCACATCGGAGGGCGCAACTCGCTGAGAAGTGGCAAGAAAGGGTGATGAAAGAGTTGGAAAGATAGGAAAGGAATAGAAAATACAAGGAGAAGGCGCCTCAGATGATGAAGGAGATGGGAAGTCAGACGGGTTCCCAGAATATAGGGGGGACCAATAAGGAAGTGTGGCAGGTGTATAGGAGCCCAGCCCAAGTAGAGAAGGGAAAGGAGTATGATGAAGATGATGTGCGCCCCGAGGAGATGTCCAATGTGGAGTTGCACGTTGCGATGGAGCAGCTATTCCGAGAAGGGTTGGCACCCATAACCCTAGGTAAATCTATTCCCCAAAGTTCAAGTAGCTCTATTCCCGACCTTCCCCTGGTACTCTATCAGCCACTAGGTGAAATTTTTGTTAAGTTATGGGAATTGAGTAAGTTGAATAGTGTTCAATCTACAACAGTAATACACACTAGCAGTAGTGCTAGTAATACCATTTTACAACTGGGAGTCAGGGGTTTTTTTCTAGTAACCCCCACACAAGGAAGCATGGCAGGATCATTAACCCGGTACCCAGAGTTTTCTGGGAGGGGTAATGATGATGTGGAACAACACTGGTACCTATGTGAAGCCATATGGAGGGCTCAGTAGATGCCAGAGGTAGGTAAGTTGATATAGTTTCAAACTACTCTCAGGGAGAGAGCTCTGCGCTGGTTTATAAAGCGGTCTGAGGCTCACCAGAACCCAGCGTTAGATGAAGTAAAGAGGGATTGCGTGAAGGAATTCAAATTACCCCAAACAGATCTGCAGGGTTTGTCAAAGATGTGGGAGATCAAGCAGCGAGAAGGAGAAACTACATGGGATCTAATGAGGAGATTCAAGGATGCGATTGGAAAAATCAGCTATTTGATCGATCTGAACCATCAGAGAGATTGGTTTATCAAGGCCCTTCTTCCACTAACAAGAACTCCACTAACATAACATAAGATCAAGACGTTGTAAGACACATTGGAGCAGGCTATGAAGATAGAGGCCATGGTGGGATATCCGCAAGAATTTAAAGGAGTAGCATCAGCTCAGGACCCTTCCATACTGGGATTACAACATCAAATAGCTAGCCTAACAGAGAAATTGAAATAAATTCAACCAATGCGTCCAGCGAGGCCAAACGTATGGTGTACGCACTGTCTAATGGAAGGACATATGGTAATCAAATGTCCTCGGATGCGAGGCCAAAATGTGGCAACATCAGCAATAGGGGCACTGGGAGATCCGCCAGTAGGAGGGGTTGCGCAGATAAAAACCGAGGGATTATATCTACTGCAACACCCGTACATGGGGTTCCCTGCACAACAAAATTCAACGACGACTGAATATTGTGAAATATGTAAAAGTATGGGTCATTCACCCCGTCTATGCCCCATATTGCAAAAATACTCCAACGTTCTGAACAACATATATTGTGAGTTATGTGCGTCTACCACACACAGAACATGGCAGTGTAGGGCTATGTATGCCTTGGAAGAATGATTGGACAGGCCTTCATATAGAGTGAACAAGTATCCCAGAGGACGAGGAGGAGGCATGAGAGGAGGCCGAGCAGGAGGGAGAGGGCTAGTACGTTGTTACAACTGTGACCAAGAAATTCACGTGGCTAGGGAATGTCCACTTCTTAGAAGACCCTGGTGCTCTCAGTGCAGGGTTAACATGCACGCAACGGAGGACTTCCCAGAGCTTATTAAAATATGGGAAGAAAGAGCCAGACAAAGAGGAACAAATCTGGTAAATGTAGAGCTGAGAATAATAGAGGCTCAAGCTATGCAGAATGTGGCCATAGTGATGCGAGGAGGAAAAAGAACTGGGGAGGATGCACAAATGATGGAACCGATAAAATTGATAAGGCTAGCATCTCCAAAGCCAATGTTCAGGCCAGAAAGATAGAAGAAATTCTTTCAAGAAGCAGTGGAAAAATTTGCCCAGCTTGGGGGAAGCAAAGGCATTTAATTTCCACAGACCAAGGAAGATAATGAGAACCAAGCTAGTTCAAGTACTACGATTGAAGAATGGTTCCGTCTATTTCTAAAAATTGTTAACAACGTGCCAATGTTAGAACAATTAAAGTAGAACCTGGAAAGAGTAGTGTAGAAGGCTACAGGACTAGGGGAGTCAACCGACACATCACATAAATATATACAAAGAGTGAAGAGAAATAATAGAAGGACAGGAAAAGGGTTCCGAGTGAATACTGAAGTTGCGAGACTCCAAATTAAGGACACAATGCCTGACCTAGGGTCCAATGTAAATATCTTGCCAAGAAAGACATGGGAAGCATTGGGAAAGCTGAGGCTAACATACTCACCAATTCAACTCTGTATGGTGAACCAATACTGCATTGTGCCCATAAGCAGACTGGAGGAGGTTAATGTTGTGGGAGTAAAGACATACACAGACTTTGAGGTCATCGACATTATGGGGGACAAAGATCCCTATCCAGCATTGTTGGGGATTGATTGGGCTTTTGAAAATTACACAGTAATAGATTTAAAGAAGGAACTGATGATCTTTAAGGACATAGAGGTCAGAGTCACTCAGCCACTCAACTAGTATCAAGGTCCCCGACACACAGAGTCTGTTGACAACATAGAATATGCTCAGCTTCTTGACCATCTTTATCAAATGACTACAGGGAAAAGGGAATATTACATCAACCCGACGACGAGAGGATTTGTAAGTTGGAGAATAATTCAAAGCTCAGACTTGGGCTCAGAGATAGCTTGAGATGATTGGCAACAGGGGGGATATGAGACCAATACAAGAAGATGTGCCAACATTAGAAGAATCAATCGGATTGGGACTGAGGTAAGAGATTACCCAACTTTGTTTGATATGAATGCTGTCAATACTTTCATTACCAAAATAGAAGATAAAGTACCATAGGAGCATAGGGTCCCACTCATGTACATGGCTCTACAATCCACATCTGCAGAATGGTAGATTAACCACCGCAACTCACTGTCATGATGGGACAAAATTGCGGCAACACTGAAAGCCAGGTTCAAGGGAGAAGAAGAACCACATTTCACTCAAACATTTCAAGGGGACTCAGACCCCAGAAAACATTTGAAAGAGTGTGAAGATCAATGGAACATTGTAGGATACCCAGAGGAGCTGTGGGTCCACAAGTTTATACATTCACTGGATGTGATTCCACAAGCTTGGTACCTAACGGAGGAGAGGAAAAGAGGAACTAGCACTTGGAAATAAGCTACGGGGAAATTTACACAATGCTTCTTATTTGAAGGAAAAATAGAAATAGTCACCCAAGCATTACAGGCCATTAAAAGGGTATTGTTCTTCCCGGAGAATCAGGAAGATGATGAGCAACCACTCCCGAACCAAAGCATCATACAGTTGGTAGCTTGTAAAAAGATAAACAATGAAATAGACGATGATGATCTAGAGGGCCTTAGACATCTGTATTTTGAAGAAACGGAGGGGGAGCGGGATATTCAAGAAGACCCGACAACCGAAGGAATTCATCTGCTACCACTAAGAACCAGGAAAGTGAACATTGGGACCGAGGAAAAGCCCAAACTAGCATCATTCGGTGATTATTTGGATGCTGAGACGACCAAGGAAATATTCAGTCTACTATAGGAATATGAGGACCTTTTCCCATTGTTCATAGCGGAATTGAAAGGAATCAAAGGGGACATGGTAGAAATGCATATAATCCTGAAGCCTGATCCAAGACCAATCAAGCATAGACCCTATCGGTTGAATCTGAGGGTGAAGGAAAAAGTTAAAGCAGAAATCGACAAAATGCTAAAGGCAAGGTCGATATTCCTGGTGGAGGAAGCGGAATGGGTAAGTCCAATAGTCATGCAAAGAAAAAAGGATAAGTTTTAAATCCAATTCTGTCTGGACTATAGGATCTTGAATAATGCTAGCATACATGAACCATTCCCTACTCCATTCAGCGATGAGGTCCTCGACAATGTTGCGGGGAATGAGGCGTATTCCTTTACAGATGGGTTTTCAGGATACCATCAAGTACATATAGCGGAAGAAGATAAGAAAAATACAACTTCCACCACCGAATGGGGCTCCTTCGCATATCATGTAATGCCATTCGATTTGAAAAATGTGCCAGCAGTATTTTCACGCATTGTGATAGCAACATTCCGCAACTTCATCCACAAATTCCTGGAGTTTTATATGGACAACTGGACTGTCTACAACCTGTTAAAAGACCATGTGACACTATCGAGAATAATGTTTGATAGGTGTAGGCAACTCCAGATTTCATTGAACCTAAAGAAGTGCATCTTTGCGGTGCCTTTTGGAACACTGCTAGGACATGTTGTATGCAAACAAGGAGTTTGCGTGGATCTAGCAAAGGTATTAGTGATAATTAACATGGAGGCTCCAGAAACTGTCAAACAGTTGAGGTTACTGCTAGGCCACACAGGTTACTATAGGTGATTCATCCACAACTCTATGAAGATAACAACCCCATTAGAGAAGTCGTTGTGGAAGTCAGAAAAGTTCAACTAGATAGAGAATTGCACGATAACCCTAAATACTTTGAAGGAAAAGTTGGCAAGTGTGCCAATATTGGCTCATCTAGATTGGGACAAGCAATTTCATGTCCACATCGATGCTTCGAGCATCGCACTCTGAGCGGTTCTAGCTCAACCAGGGGACACTCAGTTGATCACCCAATGTATTTTTCAAGTCGAAAATGATCAACAGCAGAACAGAACTACACCACAACAGAGCAGGAAGCATTAGAAATGGTGTATTCCCTTCAAAAGTTCTACCACTACCTGCTAGGAGGTATGTTCAAGTTTTTCACGGACTATTCAACTTTAAAGTAACTAGTAAAAAATTGGTCTTAGAGGGAAGTATTTGTAGATGGCTCTTACTCTTTCAGGATTTCACTTTTGAGTTGATAGTCAAACCCAGGAGACTGAACGTGGGGCTGGACCACCTATCAAGGTTGGAAAATGGGGAAAATAGAGGGTCCCTGGATGATCAGCTACCTGACGCTGATATTTTCAGAGTAGAAGCCATCCCAGAATACCTAGATCAGATAACAACCTACCTGACAACAAGACAATGCCCAAAAGAATATACAGTAGTCCAGAGAAGACACCTTGTAGTCCGAGCGACAGAGTAATAGTTGATAGCAGGACACTTGTACAAGATGGGGCTGGACAAAATCTTATGAAGATGCATCCTGGACCACGAGAGGGAGGTCGTACTGTGGGAGTGCCACTATGGAGTTGCAGGAGGACATGTAGGAGCAAAACCGACGATGAGGAAAGTACTGCAGGTGAGTTTATGGTGGCCTACGGTACACATTGAAAGTAAGGAATTCGTAAAGAAATGCGATGTTTTCCAGAGAATGGGATGTCCATCGCATAGAGACAAGCTCCCACTGCAATCATTTGAGAAATGGGTAGTCGATTTTATAGGCCTAATTGCACCTATTGCAAGACACTCACAGGCCTGGTATATCATCATGGCAACAGAATATTTGAAAAGGTGGGCAAAGGCAATGCCAGTAAAGGATTGCACAGCCGAAACAGCGGCTCGGTTCATATTTGAAAATATAATCAGCAGGTTTGGTTGCCTGAAAAGTCTGACAAGTGATCAAGGTACGCATTTCATCAATGCTACCATTAAATCCCCGCTCGAAAACTTCATGGTACAACATCACAAAAGTAGCCCTTACCATCCAGAATCCAATGGTACGGTAGAAGCATTCAATAAGATCCTAGAGAAGGGTTTAATGAAGATATACAACACTCAATGAGACGACTGGGACAAACGTATACCAGTAACCTTGTGGGCGTATAGAACAACTTTCAAGAGGCTAAATAATTAGATGTCGTTCCAACTAGTGTATGGAAGAGAATCCATAGTACTAGCAGAGTTTTTCATACCTAGCCTTCTAATCACAACCTCATTCCAGCTATTAGAGGAAGAATTGTTAAATGAATGGTTACAGGAACTACAAGCACTGGAAGAAGACAGGGTTTTAGAATAATTCCACCAAACTGTCTAGAAAGAGAGACAAAAGGCTTGGCACGACCGCCATATCAAGCGCAAAAATTTCAAGGTCGGCGGAAAAGTTTTACTCTATGACGATAAGTACCAGAAGTTCCCACAGAAACTACAAATACATTGGCTAGGACTATACCATGTAATTGAAATCAAAGATTCAAGAGCAGTTCAGTTAGCACAACTGGACGGCCAAATACTACCAGGATGGGTGAACGGCGCATGCCTGAAACCCTACCATGAGTAAGTTCCACATTTCATTTTCAATAACTCTCACAACCGAGAGGGGTCAGTAGGGTATATTATATTAGATTAGATAGAGTCAATAAATCTCTCACACCCAAGAAGAGCTTAGATAGGATTCCCAATAAAGAAATTCTATACCATAAGAAAAATTCAATGTTGCGATGCAGAGACCACAACGCAACCGATTGTGGTCGGGGGGGTAGTGTCCATCATGTCATCCACATTAGAAGGAAAAGCATGTCGAACATCATTCCATCATCATTACTCATAGTACCCATGTCAGTCCGTAGGATTACCGAGATTTGAGAAATAATTTCCATAATTAGCATCGTCCATACTGCAATAAATTTTCCATAATAAGCCATTATCATCACCCATAATGTCTGTCCAAACCCCGAAGCCACAGTCAACTTTATCAGAACCCACCTCAGCCCAGTAACTAATCACACGATTATAGCCGCGGGGGAAGGCAGGGAAAATTAATTAGTTATGGGGTCTTATCAACTTCATGCGGGGCCGGTTACTTACATAACTTGCATGAAATAAAGCGCGAGAATGCCGGAGAAGTCCAAGTTAGAATAAGAAACAGCAAAGGTAGCAAGAGAAACATTACCAAAAGAAGAGCAAGAGAGGTGTCCAGAAGCAAGAATTCATAAGGAAATAGAAGGAGTAGATCTGCAAGTGTACCAGAGAAGAGCTAAAATGACCAGAGTAGCACCAACAGTTGTTGAGCATGAGATCGATGAAAGGATTGAGAAGATGGAATCCCTAGTAGGCAAATATGATAGCGCATCATTGATTGATACCTACCTAATAGACTCCTTCCAATTTCCAACGATGAAGAAACAAGTCTACATGGAGAATTATGCCACAGAAGCGGGACAGGAAGCAGCAAGAGTACTTCCAGAGTTCAGAGGTGTTTAGAAATCCGCCATACTGAACCTAAGAAATATGCCAGTGTTCGGCACTATAGGGGTTGCGATGCAGTGCACCAAGTTTATGTTGAGAATAATCCACAATGGGTCATTATGGCTAGGAAAAGAAATACCAATTCATGTGGAAGACATTCACAAATTGAGCGGGTTGTCGCAAGAAGGAAGAGACGTCTCCATGACTTTCCAAAATGTGTCCAAGAGAGCAAAGAAAGCAGGATATGGCGACTACTATAGGAAGTACGACACCAAGAGAGGGGGAAAAGGAACCAAGATAGACTTGATCAACAAGCCAATGGTCAAGCTTGCCTACTATTTTATTGCAAGAAAAATGATGAGACACTACACCAAAGGGGAATGTACACTGGATATTATCTCAGTTGTGGAGCATTGTCTCCAGGGGGCACAACTGAACTGGTGCTCATTTTTGCTCAATGAGTTATTCGAAGCCTGTGAGGACAACTATAAGAGGACCAATGGGTTCATCTACGATTATCTTTTAATGGTGCTGGCCATGTGGAAATGGACATTTCCAGGAATCAAGCAACCTCTAGAAGTGGCAGTAGGCCAACCATTAGCAATGAAGTTCACACCCTAGAAAACATCAGGGGACCCCAACACTAAGGAGGTGAAGGAGGAAGCATTCAAATTTTGGTATAGCTAGATGGTGGATGTCGTGATGAGCCAATAGAGAATTCCAAGGAACTTGCTGGACAGTTATGCTGTGCAAGTATGGTTTGGGGTTAACCATAAGAAAACCTACATCTGGCCAGCATGTGTGCTGGAATCGACCTTTAAGATGAGGCCGTTGAAATTTCAAATCAATGAGCGGGCTTTCCACATAGAGGTATGCTCGTGGCTAGGAGTATCAATGAAGGTCAGAAGCGGAGTTTACGTCTATTCATTTAATGGCATGTTGCCGGATCCACTACGAGGAGAAACATCAGAGGAAGCGATGGCTCGAATGTCATGACTACAGCTAACCTCAATCATTGAGCAGTTGAATACAAAGGTACAGAGCTCTAACCAGGTAGTCCAAACTTTAACAAGTGATTCATCTTTTTTTCCCACATTTACAGAATTTCGGGCCTCAAATTATGCATCCTCTTCCATCGCAGTCGCCCTAGTCACAACCATACCTCTTAATTTGATTAATTCACCACCAGTAACAACCACAGCTCTCGCCAAAAAGAGTAAAGCCTCAAAGCCAACTACAGCTACACCAAAGGCCAAGAAGGCAAAAATTGCAATTTCCAATGAATTCGTTGATCTCACAGGGGAAGATCAAACACAAATTATGGATACGGGGCCCCAATCAGAGAAGAGCCAGTGACAGAGCCCCAGGCGACTTAGGAGCTACCTCAAATAAACCCCTATTCTTTTCTAAATTTTCGTGTATCACCTCCTCGCACTCACCACTCATCGGCCAACACCTCATTCACCTCTAAAGATCATCCAACTTGAACACCCTCCACATCAACCACCATATCTGACCTAGACATAGTAAAATGTAAAACAAATGGGGACACCAAGGCAAAGGTTAACTCTGGAACAACAGTGGTACCTGAGGTTAACCAAACCTTGGTTGAACAGGTTTCTTTCCAAGAACTTTTAAGTTGATGGGCATCTTTTACTGCAGATACAACAACTCAGACTGAAGAGCTGAACTAATTTAAGCAAGAAAACTTGATACTTCAGCAGGTGCAGCCCAATCTAAACATGGGTAACCCCAGTAATCTGCTGCCGCAAAAAACACCACCACTCTCACCGCAACAGCACTCAACCAAGTCTATTGCGAGCGGTCAACCATTCCAACAGAGATAGCCAAATCAAGATATATCCAGAACTGAAAGTATGCAAATCTAGGGAACGACAGAGTTGTACAATTTCATTTAGTAGGCAACACAGCAGGCCGAAGGGCTTCACACAGAACTCTAGTAGAGATTCAAGAAGCAACAGGTACAAATCATCATGCTTACAGAAGAGCGCGAATAGTTGAAGATAGAGAGGGACCATTTACAAGGTCAACTGGATATGGTGAACAAGGTTTTCTAGGATCTTGGCCCACGGTGACAACCCACAACACTCAGATACCAGATGAAATAGTAGAGAGTGACATAGTCAGACGATCCATTCACATCCAAGTGGCCTGTTCAAACCTCATCTAAGAAAACAAGGAACTTAAAGCAGCATTGGAGACCAGGCCTGCACTACCAGACCCAGCGGTCATCTACACAGAGAAGATAGCAAAAAGACAGAACCAGGTAGCCGAGATGCAGGAAGTTCTGAGTACTGCGACAAAGGAAGCGTATGACCTACTGAAGGGTCTACATGAATGTTCAACCTTGCTCACATTGACATCACAGCCAATTTCGACACAACTACAACAGATATCAAAAGAGATTCAGGAAGCCACAAACCCTGACAGACTCGACCAATTATACATTGAAGTGGAGGAGTTGAAAGTCCAGATAAAACAAATTGAGGAGCATTTAGCTATATCCAAACAAGCCCTCCGAGATCTCAGAAAGCCTATGAAGAGTACTACCCAAGCAATGTAGCAAATAGCTGCTGAGGCCAAAATTCAGATCAATAATGTCTTTGGTAGCCTATCAGCCGTCTCAAGAGAGAAAGAGGTCGCCCATGTCACAATAGAAACAGACCTGCTCATGCAGGGATGGAAATAGGCCATTGCTAGCTTTCAAGAGCTCAAAGCATCAACACTAAAAAGGGTCCCAGATTTGGGGCCCTTGTTTGGACACGCAGAGGAAAGGGAGCAAACAAAACGGACCACAGAGGCAAGCGGACCGATGAAGACCAAGGCAGCAGGAAATAATTGACTCGAGACGAGTCAATAGGATGTGGTCGGGGCCTGTTGGGGCCTTTGTTTTAAAATTAAACAGTCTTGAGTTGCGGATAACAGGTGGCAGAACACAACCACAGTAGACAGAGAGCTGTCACGGTTACAAAGAACTGAAGAGTAGGTGACACGGCTATTGTGGAAGCAAGCACAGATGGCAGAAGGAAGTGGTAGAAGAAAATCAGTTGAATTCCCAATAATCAGGGAGAAGCAGAAAACAACCGAGAGGAAAGGAAGGAAGAACTATCAGTCGTGCTGGCAACGGAAAAAATAGGCAGCCGGCTAGTGGAGAAAGGAGGTTGGCACAGTATAGATCAGGGAACAGGAGCCGTAGGAGAGCTCTGTTCATGTTGTTTGTATTGTTCTCTCTCTTTCTCTCTGATTCATTCTATTCTGTCTTACATGACTCTATTGTAATCATTTCTACCAGGAATGCTCTGAGGAGCATTGTAACTGTCTTTTTTTGTTAATGCAATACATCCTGATCTGAGGTTGTTGTTCTAAGTTTTGTGTTGTGTTCTAGTTTAGTTGAACATGCGGGTTATTTTAAATTTTTGGTTATCATTCTGAATATATTCATAAGTATTGTTATCTGTGGAGTATTTAAACTTACTCGAAGTACCTAGTTCTATCTGGGTTATGCATATGTCATGCTTGATCGATACCTGATCTGATCCCAACCTTAGTAAGGTCGCAACACGCCTTGGGTGAGACACTCTGCTCCTCGGAGCAAGGTGAAAATGTCAGCGTTGTACTAGACTACTGCGAAAAACCTTGTTGGCCTCCATCCTGAACTTGGGTCTCGCCCCAGAGACCTATTTTCTTGCCAACAGTACCTGATCCTATAATATTTGAAGGTCCATCATTTCCAATGGATACTGTTCCATCCTTCTTCTCTTTCATAGATACAAATTTCTTTCTATGTCCAATCATATGCGTTAAGAAACTGCTATCAGTAGACTACACATCTTTATTTTTTTGAGCCTTAAGAGCGAAAGCACAGTTATCAGTCTTCTTATTCTTCCATGTTCATTCATTCTCTGGCTTTGAAGGTTCTTTTGGAGGATTTTCAAGTCTGCAGTCTCTACCTATGTGTCCAAAGTTTCGAAATTTCTAACATTACATATTATTTCTTAAATGTTCAAATCTATTGATGTTTCTTTGAGCCCTAGGAGGTTCATATTTGATAGATCTCCTGGAATTATATTGGTTCGTAGGGTACGTATGACATTATATAGCTTTATGACCAAATTTTCCACATGAATAGCAATAGCCATGAAAAATATGTTTGTACCTGGATAGAAATCTTCATCGAGGAGTAGTCTTCTAAGGCTATTCATGCGAATATTGTCGAATGAAGTCTACATGCATGTCAAATCTCACAGGTTAATTTTATTTTGTTGTAGAAGGTCCTGCTTCTTCTTCTTTGTAATCAAGGCCAGTTCTGTCATTGTAATATTGTTGATTTTTGATGAGTTCTTCCAATGCCCTTGAGCTATTGGCATAGTTTTGGACAATTTTTCCCTTCTTCACTTCCTTGCGCAGCAAGACTAATTCGGCTTCTAATGCTTCCCTTTCTTGGTTGCTTTCTTCCAACTTCTTTTGAACTGACTCTTCAATGTATTTGTGTTCCTAAACTTCAATTTTGAGACCTTGAACTTGTTCTTCAGGAGTATTGGAACATACCTTCTTAGCCTTGAGCTCTTTTAAAAGCCTAATTACCTCAGAAAATTCTTCTATGGTCAACCCTTCTTCTTCATTGTTTGATACCTCTTTTTTATTGTGCTTGGCCATAAACAATACTCTCAATTTTCGCTTCTTCTTCGCTATCACTCTCTTTATCAGATGATGAGATATCTTCTTTAGATGGAAAGTTCCTTTTGAATCCTTTCTTTTTTCCTTTCTTGTTGAATTTATTAAAGCCTTTCTTTCCTTTTGAGTTGCCATCACTTATGTTCAGACATTTTGTTGCGAAATGCCCAACCTCACCACAGTCGAAACATATCAATGGAAGTTTACCTTTGAATTTTTCCTTACCAATTTTTAGTTTTCTGGTAGAGTAAGCATATTCTCCATCTGAAAGACCTTCTTCATATTCTTCCTTTTCTTCACACTTGCAGGTGCAGGTATTTTCTTGTGAAGGTTCTTTGTCCTTATTGGTTTTCTTATATGCAATGAACAAAGTTTTTGGATGCAAAGTACCCTCTTCTTCATCAAGTCTCATTTCATATGCTATGAGAACTCCATGTAATTCCTCTTTGCTAAGTTTGTCCATATTTGCATTGTATTCTAAGAACAATACCTTTGGGTTGAATCTCCCTGGTAACATTCTAAGAGTCTTTTGTATAATATTATTCTCATCAACAGGCTCTCTCAATCCTTCCAGAGTGTTGGTTATTTCATCAACGTGTTGGAAGTATGCATCAATGTTGCCATCTTCTTTGATTCTGAGTTGCTCAAATTTTTCTCTATATATTTGAAGCTTGGCTTCTTTGACATTTGAGTCACCTGCATATATATTCTAAATCTTGTCCCATAAATTTTTGGTGGTTTTACAACCCAACACATTATGATAAGTAGATTCAATAATTCTACTGATAATAATACTATTTTATTTTGCATCATTTACCAAATTCTTCTTACCTTGTTCATCTGTGGTTGGTGTGAAGCCATTTTGAATAGTGTCCCATACTTCGTAACCTTGTGCCAAGAGATAAACCTCCATTCTTCCTTTCCAAAGTGCATAATTATTTCATTGAACATAGGTACACCATTCTTGGTATTCTCCATGACCTCCTTCCAGTTGTTAACTTGTTATTGAAGGAACCAATCTCTGATACTAATTGTTGGAAATACTGAGAGGGAGGGTGAACCAGTATTCCTTTGAATTAGTATTATTATTAATCTTTCAGAGCATTAGTTAATCTTCAATTATTATCAGTGTTTGTACAATGATAGCAGTAAACAAAAGGAACACAAATGCACACAATTTTTAAGGTGGAAACCCCCTCTAGGAAAGAAACCACATGAATTATTTTCTAATAATTCTTTAATATTCAACTCCAATTGAAAATAAAGCTCCAACTTCCTAGAATCTAGAAAATAATTCTTCTCCAGCTCCCACTAGATGGACACTCCAATGCCGATATTATTCAGTAGTCAACTGAATGGATGCCCCAACACCCAATGAGATACAACTCACCCTAGCACCACCCTACCACCCTGAAGTTTTCACATGATTGAACCCGTTGGTGACTTCATGCACCAGCCTAGCACCACTCTACCACCCTATATAAGAATAAAATAATAATGGAATCCCATACGATGGAAAATGGTCCACTTTACAATGATATAGAATGATGTAGAAGAAGAAGACATGCTAGACCATAACCCCAACTATGACACAAATACCTAATGATGAACCTAGACCTCCCGACACTGCCTCTTCAATTCTTGGCAGATATACACTTGTACAAATTTTACAATGATGCTTTTATAATGACTCAGTACAATGATACCTTTACAATGACTATATGCAGTGTTACCCATGTGAAGAATTCATGTGGTGAACTTCTTGTTGTTGTTTTGCACCTTGATTTCTGCTCTTGTCATGCTACCCTTTCTCACTATTTAGAACATTAGATCATGCATTGAGTCTTATCTTGATGAATATATAATACCTACAAAAATTCTTCAAGGAAATACCCATGACATGATAATAGAAAAACTTATCTCATCCTGCAGAGCATATGTTAGTGCTAAACAAATAAAAAACAAATTAGAATACTAAGAACCTAATGCAATTAAGAGATGAACATGCATATATAGAATATAATTACCTGGAGCTTACCTCTTCTACACCTTGCTTTTCTTTTTTCCTTAGAAACTTTGGCCCTTTGCAATCCTTTACAATACATGATCTAGCTTTTTCTTGCCTTCGAGGAGCTCAATATTGAATCTAGTGTATCTATGTTATTTCAGATCTCCAATATGTGATTTTCAGTCTTGTAGTAGTCATTTTAGTCTTCTTTCTAATTCCATAGGTCTGACCCAATTTGGATTCTTCAAGGTAAAGTTATGAAAAATCTCTCATAATGACCTAGTTATTGACTGGTTCAGTAGTGCGAACTTGTACAACGTGCCGTGTGTCATTGTTTCCTCATTCGGTTATGAAATTTCTACATAGAAAAATATAGTTTGTTCAATATCCACCACTTTTTAGAAAATTCCAATCTGATACTCAGAGAGATATTTATGAATATTTTCCCAAGGTCACCTCTTTGAGATGAAATTCAGGAGCCTGAAAAAACCCTAACTTCCACAGATCATACATCATAAAATATTGTGCACCATTATTTGAAATTTTTACAGGTGCTTCCTTAGGATTTTCGATTCACCTCATAAAAACTTCAGCTTCTTAACCTTCGTAGAAATTTTTTTATAGTGAAAATGCCACGATGACCTGTTTCAAGTAGCGAAATCCCTACATGAGGAGGATATGAGGATTACAATTTATATAATTCCTTAGGTTGAGAGGAAATTAAACAAGTGGAAGTGGGAGGGATTTTAGGAGCTTAAAAATTATTAATTATTGACTATTCAATGACCACAACCAATTATTAGTGTCATGCCACAACCCCATGGGGTTTTAGCTCAATAACTGGGGTTACTAACTTCAAACATGAATATCTCTCAAACCATGAAGAATTACGTGGCGTTCCATATAACAACGGAAACATATCGACAAGTAGAAACCATAAAAAATATCCTTTACTCGGAATATGTTATGAAACCAGCTCCAGAAAGAGAAGAAAAGAGATATCAACGCCTTAGAAATAAGCCACTTTGAGGGGGCAACCTCCAATACATTACATGAATGAACAATTATTGGATGATTCAAATGACTAAAACCTCCTTCTATATATAGGAGTCCATGGGGCCATAATATAATCATAGTGGGGCCCCAATGTAATCCTAGCTGACCTAACAATAATAATGTAAGGGCACAATAATAACAATATGGGGGTTATAGGGGTACAACAATAACAATAAGGGGGGCTACACTAACATAATAAGGGACTACACTATTAATATAGGGACTTAACAAAATATAGTAATTTGGTAGTGTTAGCACTGGTATTTTCATCCCACCCATCCCGCATTATTTTAATCTACTTTCACCTCATCTCCATCATTATCATTGACTTCACTTCGTTTCTTAACCATTTTTCCAAAGAGTGCCCAAGTCATCATTGTTTACAACCACCAAACCCTAATTTCCTGTCCCACTAAGCTAGGGTTTTCTATGGGTCATTTCAGCTCATAAACATCATGTCTCCATCATTTTTTGAGAGGTCATTCCAAGAGTCAAGTCATTTGCCACTCATAGGGTCGGTTTTTCTTCAAACTCTGTTTGTGCCCAAAAAAATATGAATTTGACACAAGTGAGAGATTTTTTTGTCCATCATAGGTCAAGGAAGAAAAACCTCCTTCATATTTTACATAGGTGTCATGGTTTTAGATAAATGTAAAAAACACAGGTGCCACAGGAGAGTTGTTGCACTTCTGAAGTGACCTTCGGAAAATAAAGTTTTGTCAGAGATGGAGTGTCCAAATCACTTACTTAATAATTCAAATTATAACTAGAAAAATATATATTTCTAATGATATATCATGAGCTCAATTTTGAGTTGAGGAAGGCCTCCAAAAGTTGCCTGCAATAGCACTCTACATTTATGCACCCTCATTCAACACTTTTTTACCAGTGTTGGGAAAATCCATTTTTGACAATGTAAATCAGCTCCAATCAGAAAACCAAAGGCATATTTTGAAATTATACAGGATAATATTTCCAGAGAGCTATTCTTGGCCCAATTTGGACATCGGGAAGGCCTCCAAATGTGGTCTTTAAAAAGGTGTTTCAAGGGCACTGCGCATTCAGGAGGGACGTTGCTCGTTCACCTAGGGAGTGCCAAAAGCCTCTATTAGCTTTCCATTCCACAAAATTGATGCTCAATATTTGAAAAAGGGTTCTTCAAGCTTCATTTACCATTAAGTAACCAAGCCATCATCTCCTTGATGTATTGTGGTGCTTCATAGTCAATTCAAAACCTATTTCTAAAAGTAAAAAACCCTAGTTCTTATCAAAATCTAATTCATTCACTAAACCTAATCCCTAACTTTCACACATTCTCCCTCACATTCATTTTCCCTATCCCCATTCCCTAAAAAATTTCATCCCTATTTCCCCTAATTCCTAGGGTTTTCACTAACCTAATCTCCCTTCACATTCCCATTCCCTTCATTTCCCAACACTCCCCTTCACTTCACATTCCTCCATTTCATTCCATCACCCTAGGGTTTTGACACCAACCATGGCTGAAGAGGAGAACAGAAGTTCTAGTGAAAAAGATGAAGGAAAAATCACCAATGCAGTAATTAAAGGTAAAGAGGTTGAGATTAACAAGCTCCAAACTAATCTTGAGAGGGCCAAATATGTGATTGACTTCCTTGAGCAAGAAAATCAGCAGCTAAAGACCAAGCAAGTCATCAATGAGGTGAAGTGTATTAATGCACAAAGAGAGGCAGAAAAGGCTAAAGCCTTGCTTGAGGAAAAATTGGAAAGTTTTGGTGAACCTGATGATGAGGAGGATCAGCCTCCAAGACAGAGACCAAGGACTAGAGGGCTGAAAAGAGCTCTAGCCCTAGAGAGACAAAGGGAAGTTGAGATAGAAGACCAGCTTACCTTAAATGAAAAGCTTTCCCTAGAGATCAATGAAAAAGAAGAAGTATGGATTGAGAGGGTCAACCAACACTTGGAGCAGCTCTTGGCCAAGGCTCAAAAGGACAATGACATTCAGAGAAATATGGAAAAACATTATGCCATGAGGAACAAAATTGCAAGGGCTAAGCTCAAACGAGCCCATGAAAAAATTAAAGCTTTGACCAAGCAAGAGAATAAAGAGAAGTTGGACATACTTGCAGAGGTGTCACTTCATGATTTAAACATTAAATGATCAAGTACCCTCACAAATTTGACAAGTTTTGGCAAAATTTTTCATTCTATGAAAATGCTGTGTTTTTGAGTATTTTTGCACACATAAATTTTCCTAAACGTGTAGTGACCTGGATGCTACGCTTTTTTTGGGACCTCAAAATGACAAATGGCCACTACCATCAGGTTTTTATTGATTATGATATCAACCCTAGAAATTTTTAGAGTTTTTGGAGGAGAATTGGTCCATCAAAAGCTCAAAAAACCATCAACATTTCATGTTTGTGCCTCTAAATCTGCCTAGTCGCTGCACGTTTACCAGTCTTGGGAGAACAGGTTTTTGACAGGGAAAATGAGCACCATTTTGAAAAATGGAAGTATTTTAGGAAAATAGACTCAAAGGGATTTCCAATGAGCTATCATGGAGCTGATTTGGACATCAGGAAGGCACTCACAATCAGCCTTAAACAGAGGTCAATTTTTCTGCTTGGACGTTGTATCCTTATGAATCTTTAGGAGAGAAAGAAGACAATTACTGTGTTATCAAAAGAAAAAAAAAACGTACTTTCTCCTTTATTTGAAGATGAGATAGATCAGCTCCTGAACAGACATGTTATAGCCCAAGCTAATGCAGGTTTCCAGTGTTCACATAGTCAAGAATGTGTTGGTAAAACTTCTTCCATTTTTTAAAATGAAAATCGAAGTTTAAATGAGGACAATCCTGAAACTAGATTTATAGATCATCATGAAGAAAGAAAATATCTTTTTTCAATGTTCATATTTGATGAAGTTTCTCTTGAACGCGATTTTCCTAAGTATGATAAATATGAAGATAATTTCGATGAGGAGTTTGATGAAATTATACAGGATATTATTGTGAGTAAACCAATTTATGATGATGATTCCTTGTAAGGATATCAGCTAGCTGATACTATTTTTTTTCATGAAGATGATAGGGCAATCATGTTTGATTATCTTGAAGAATGTTTCGTTTTTAAGGATGACTTAGACTATGAATTTGAGGAGTATGAACCAGAGAGAGATAAAATTCCAAAGATTGAGTCAAAATTTCTCATGCTTGAGGAATTTACAGCCAATACTCAAATAGTAGAAGGTTATACTTCCCCATGCTTTCCTATCGATCAACAACCAAGTGTTCTTTCAGATCAGGATGAAGGGAGTACTTATATTTTTGTTTTTGGATCTCAAGACAAGGTAATGCTTCAAGATTTTCAAGATCCCTTCAATAGTCTTTTGTAATCATTGGAGAAGTTGAATGTTTTTTTGTTTGTCAGCATAAGCCTTGGTTTCAGTTTCTATTGTGAGTTCCCTACATGTAAATCATTCTGCCTGCTCGAGGAAAGTGATATTAGAACTTCAGTAAGTAGCCATCTCCTGGATTGGTTACACTGGAAGGATTAATTCACCTAATAAATAATTGTGCAGTAGATTAGAGTAGGTTGGTATCATTTCAGTTTTATTTTATTTTATTTTCAGCAAGTGTTGACATAATTCATCAAGGTTTGAAGCCCGAGGTGAAGGCCCTAAGGCTTTGATGATATGTTAGTGTGGGTTGAATTTTATAGTGTGTTTTCAGTTTCAATTTTAGTTTCAATTTACAGATTGGGCTCCATTGCCCAATGGATAAGGTATTGATCTACAAATTCAGAGATCTGCGGTTCTTGGCACCTCCAAGGAGCTACCATCCCCAGCTGGAGCTGATGTTAGCACTGGTATTTGCATCCCACCCATCATGTCCTATTTTATTCTACTTTCACCTCATCTTCATCATTATCATTGAACTCTCTTTGTCTATTAACTATTTTTCCCATGGGTGCCCAAGTCATCATTGTTCACAAGCACCAAACCCTAATTTCCTGTCCCACTAAGCTAGGGTTTGTTATGGAAATGAGAAATTTGAGCAGAGGAGACATAAGGTAGGTCATATCATTAAGTATGAGGTCATTTCAGCTCATAAACATCATGTCTCCATCATTTTTTGAGAAGTCATTCCAAGAGTCAAGTCATTTGCCACTCATAGGGTCGGTTTTTCTTCAAACTGTGTTTCTGACCCAAAAAATATGAATTTAACAAAAGTAAGAGAGGTTTTTGTCCGTCATAGGTCAAGGAATACAAAAATCCTTCATATTTTACATAGGTGTCATGGTTTTAGATAAATGTAAAAAACACAGGTGCCATAGGAGAGTTGCTACACTTCTGGAGTGACCTTGGGAAAATCAATTTTTATTATAGTTGGAGTGTCCAAATCACTTTCTTAATAATTAAAATGATATATATACAAATATACCTTTCAAATGAGATATCATGAGCTCCATTTGGAGTTAAGGAAGGCCTCCAAAATTTTCCTGCA
Organism: Pinus albicaulis; assembly: GCA_034641835.2. NCBI lineage: Eukaryota > Viridiplantae > Streptophyta > Pinopsida > Pinales > Pinaceae > Pinus > Pinus albicaulis. The sequence goes on along the minus strand of CM076572.1, from coordinate 759,564,625 downwards.
ACAACACTCTGCATTTCTACACCCTCATTCACCAATTTCTGACCAGTCTTAGGAAAATCAATTTTTGACAAGGAAAATCAACTCCAATAAGAAAACCAAAGGTTTATTTGGAAATTATACAGGATAATATTTACAACAAAATATTTTGGGCCCAATTTAGACACCGGGAAGGCCTCCAAATGTGGTCTACAAAAAAGGTGTTGCATGGGCACTACACGTTCAGGAGTGATGTTGCACATTCACCCAAGAAGTGCCAAAAGCTTCTATTAGTATGTCATTCCACCAAATTGATTCTCAATATTTGAAAAATGGTTATTCAATATTCATTTACCAGTAGTAACCAAGCCATCATCTCCTTGATGTATTGTGGTGCTTCATAGTCAATTCAAAACCTATTTCTAAAAGTAAAAAACCTTAGTTTTTATCAAAATCTAATACATTCCCTAAACCTAATCCCTAAATTTCACACATTCTCCCTCGCATCCCTTTTCCCTATCCCCATTACCTAAGAAATTTAATCCATATTTCCCCTAATTCCTAGGGTTTTCGCTAACCTAGTCTCCATTCACATTTCCATTCCCTTCATTTCCCAACACTCCCCTTCACTTAACATTCCTCTATTTCATTCCATCACCCTAGGGTTTTGACACCAACCATGGATGAAGAGGAGAAAAAAAGTTCTAGTGAGGAATATGACGGAAAAATCACCAATGCAATAATTAAAGGTAAATATGTTGAGATTAATGAGCTCCAAACTAATCTTGAGAGGGCCAAATATGTGATTAACTTCCTTGAGCAAGAAAATCAATAGCTGAAGACCAAGCAAGTCATCAATGAGGTGAAGTGTATCAAAGAACAAAGAGAGGCAGAAAAGGCTAAAACCTTGCTTGAGGAAACATTGGAAAGGTTTGGTGAACCTGCTGATGAGGAGGATTAGCCTCCGAGACAGAGACCAAGGACTAGAGGGCTGAAAAGAGCACTAACCCTAGAGAGACAAAGTGAAGCTGAGCTAGCAGACCAACTTACCTTAAATGAAAAGCTTGCACTAGAGATAAATGAAAAAAAAGAATCATGGCTTGAGAGGGTCAACCAACACTTGGAGAAGCTCTTGGCCAAGGATCAAAAGGACAATGACATTCAGAGAAAGATGGAAAAACATTATGCCATGAGGAACAAAATTGCAAGGTCCAAGCTCAAACGAGCCCATGCAAAAATTCAAGCTTTGACCAAGCAAGAGAAGAAAGAGAAGTTGGAAATACTTGTAGAGGTGTAACTTCATGATTCAAACATTAAATTATCAATTACCCTCACAATTTTGACAAGTTTTGGAAAAATTTTGCATTCTATGAAAATTATGTGTTTTTGAGTATTTTTGCACACATAAAGTTTCCTAAACGCATAGCGACCTGGACGCTAAGATATTTTTTGGGACCTCCAAATGAGAAATGGCCACTACCATTAGGCTTTTATTGATTAGGACATAAATCCTATAAATTTTCAAATTTTTTGGAGGAGAACTGGTCAATCAAAAGCTCAAAAAACCATCAATATTTCATCTTTCTGCCTCTAAATTTGCCTGGTCACTACAAGTTTACCAATCTTGGGATAACAGGTTTTTGATAAGGTAAATGAGCACCATTTTTCAAACTAGAGGTATTTTTGGAAAATATACTCAAACAGATTTCCAATGAGCTATCATGGAGCTTATTTGGACATTGGAAAGGCACTCAAAATCAACCTTGAACAGTGGCCAATTTTTCTTCCTGGACATTGCACGTTTCACAAGAAAAATGTATTTTACACAGTCTTCAGAAATTTTTGAAGTTTCACTCCAGTTTGAATTTACTTTAGGAAATGAGGAATTTACTTATGTAAATGGTAAAGATGAATGTAAATATCATATTTTTTACTTTTACCTAGGTTAAATACATTAGGTAAGTCAACCATTTGAGGTGTAATGAATCAGTTCATTAGAGATAGGAATGCGTCACTTTTCTTATCCTACACTCTAGCTATCAATTCAAATTTTTATGTAATATCTCCCTCATCTCATGAATTCTACACCAATGGATGAGTGCAAGTGGTTTTTAGGTCTATTTAGCTCAAATATTCACAGGATTCAAGAGTTGGAATCAATTTCATTTTGCTTTGTGGACCAAGAAGACTTTGTATTCAGTTTTTGCCATTAATAAAAGAGAAGTTGCAACTATATTTATAGGATACCTGTGGTATTAAATTTACTTCATTTTTTCCTGTTTAGTTACATGTGTGATAATTTATTGTTCATTTCCTTTCCATTTCTATGATATGATATTTTATAAGTGTGAAATTCAAAATTCATGCTAGTCATGCTCTGTTTTGGATAACTGGTCATAATTTGTTTCATGTCTTCTGTCTGAGAGAAATTAATTTCTATGCTTCCCTCAGCCTTCTTACATTTTCTGAACCATCCCATAACCATTTGCCTCAAGTGATTTATAGTGTACCTACCGTTCCCCATTCATCCCTGCAACCCTAACTCTATAGCCCTGACCTAGTTCTCCTTGACCTATTTCATTATCTGTTGATTTACCCAACCAAAATAAAATCAAAACAAACCCTTGTACTCACTATCTAGCATAAGAACCCTAATTTCTCTAGCCCTCCTGTCTATGACCCTTTTTGGAGAGAGCCCTCTTCGACTTGATAGGGCTAGCTGTCAAGTCAAAAACACTATTTGTGGTTACCTCTGTTGGTGTTACACAGTAATTTGTCACCGTCCCTGCAATCCCCCGTCCCACACATTGGAGGGCTTATTCCATGACCTGCGAGCAGTGAAATGAACTGAAACCATTTTCATGGCATCCCCCTTGACAAGGAAAATCATTCCCCTGAAGACAATTTCTTGTGAAAAGCCCTAAAAATAGCCCTTTTGGCCTTGGTGCGACTAGCCAGTTCAGCCCTCGCGCCAATGGGGGAAATCCACCAAAGAGGGTGTGCCAACTAGTGCTCTGTCCCAGTGTATCACCCGCTCCAGGCTTAATAAGGATTTTTTTTTTAAATAAATGGCGGAAGTTTGATTCCAACCAACTCCTGAACGAGTCTCTAAAATGAGTTGGGAGGTTTGGCTCCGGATCTCCATGTAGGGGAAGTGGTTTTCCACCTATCATCGAAGCTTCCTTGAGGATAGGGCCAATCCCACCATTGTAGGGATCCCAACTCCCCTTCCACCATCTATATAAGCTTGTCATTTTCCCTTTGAAAGCTAGCTTGAATAGAGCTGAATCAATAGTAAGGAGATTATCGTCAGACAGTCGAAGAGAGAGAGACTTGTCCCATTCCTGACGAGCTTTACCAAGATGTACTCCTCTGTCGACCCGTTGAAGGAAGATCCAACATCAGAGCTCAGGTTGTATCTTTCTTTGTTCTGATTAATAATAAATGACTTTGATTATGGTTCTACTCAGATGTTTATGTTTTATGTTATGAGTTGTATCTTCTCTAACTGATACATAATTGCATATATTAGGTTTTTCACTTGTGTGTTTGTTGTTTTTCGTGTATGTGCAGGTGTTCGAACGTGCTAAGTGGGAGAATTGTGATCTACCATAGCGAAGGATGGAAGCGCCATCTTCTCCACAAAGGAAAACAACGTAGAACTTAAGGTAGGCCTCTTGTTGCATCTTGGTCTTTTGCAATTAGGAACTTGCATCTTAGCGTGACACGGTTGTTGCTAGACCCGATCCGGGCTAGTAGGGATTGCCTCTGTCCGCAGAGGGGATTTACCTCTCCAACAAACTGGCAACTCCACAAGGGGATTGGGGATCTGATTTTCAAGATGTTGTCCTCCCATCTGGTGTGGAACTCTTGGAAGCCATGACTTCTTATTCATCATGATGAGGTGTCCGGAGCAGAGTTCCTTGTCTTGTGTCAAGCTCCTTAAACCATGAAACAAGGTGTCCATAGCACAGTTCCTCCTCTTGTGTCAAGCTGATCCATCAATTGGTCAAGATTCATCCTTGCCTCATCTCGCTCCCCTAGAAATTCACCATCATGAATCCGTTCCCGACCAACCATTGGTCATGGGATCGGTTGAGCTGGCCCCATCTGTGGTGCACCAGGTATTTTTCGTTGAGAGTGGACCTCACATCCCTCAGGTTCTTCTTGTTTCTTTAGATTCCTCGGACTTGGAGAAAGATTCTCCCGTCCCTATACCTTAAGAAGCTGCTCCTCCATCTCCCGTGATGGAGGTCCCAGAGGATACCCCTCCCACCTTCGAGAGGAGGTTGTGGAGGATGCTCCTTATTCTACCATAACACCAGGGGAAGACCATCTCAGTTCGATGGTAGCCCCTCCAAGTAGTTTGGTCACTTCCTTTGATTGGAGTCGATTTGCAGGATACCGCCTTCCGTCTTATGTGCCTTTTGAGATAACGGTACAAACCTCTGTTCTGGTCGTACTTAGCAATGTTATAGATGAAGGCATGTCTGTTAGTGTTCTATCCTCAACTACTTGGAAAGCTTTCGGTTCGCCGCCGCTTGCACCTGTTACACAGAATCTGTTGGCGTTTAACAGAAGAACTAGTCAACCATTAGGGATCCTTCCAAGGTCACCTGTTACTTTGGGAGGTAAAACTGTCCATTTGGACATGATGGTTGTTCCAAGCCCCTTGGATTTCAATATGCTTTTGGGGCGTGATTACACCTATGCCATGGGAGCGCTTGTCTCCTCCCTTTTTTGTGTGGTCTGTTTTCCACAGGAAGGACGGATCATGACCATTGATCAGCTTTCGTTCTTTGGTCCTGATGTGGCAGCTGGCCTGCCATCATCCCTTCCTGGTTTTTATCCACATGTTGTATCTGCCCCACCGCAGGTCAACTATGTGGCTACCTACCCCTTGCCTGTACTTAGTGATGATGCCGTCGTGAATACTGTGCTGGGGGCATTGGGTCCTAATTTTCAAGATGTTGTCCTCCCATCCGGTGTGGAACTCTTGGAAGCCATGACTTCTTATTCATCATGATGAGGTGTCCGGAGCAGAGTTCCTTGTCTTGTGTCAAGCTCCTTAAACCATGAAACAAGGTGTCCAGAGCATAGTTACTCTTCTTGTGTCAAGCTCCTAAAACAATGAAACAAGCTGCTACGAGGACAGTTATTTTAAGTGTGTCAACCTCGTTAAAATAATGAAACATGAACCCGTTCAATTCGAGTTTTGTTAGATTTATATAAAATCCCTTGTGTTTTCAACCTTCACTCCATTTCTTATGGACTGAAGCTTGGGGGGCATGCCCGTTTTTCCTTATCATTTCAAGCATAGTTTGAATATGTGTTTCCATGTGTGCTTTTAAGCTTGCATAAAAATAAAATGTGAATTAATGCATTTTGTGAACTTTTCCATTGGGTCGTTTGTTATGCAATCATATAACTAATGCATTAGATAACATTGTATTAGACATTTGCATGGCTTATAAAAAACATTATCACATGTAAAAATATCCATCCAGAAATAAATAAATAAATATATATATATATATATATATATATATATATATATATATATATATATATATATATATATAGATACATGTGTCGAAATGTTTGCAGTCTGTGTACATCATATAAAATTCAAAAAATATACATGTCTATTTAATAATAGTCGGAGACAACATGTCTCTCAAAAATATGCATATAAAAGCCCTAGATCGCTAATCATCATGGTGTTCGTGGTAGCATGTCACCGCGCGCACCAATCACCTCAGCAATCGATGGAGGCGACTAGGCACCCCCACAGTGTGTCGCTGGTAAGCCATCAGGACGTCTGCTAGCCGTGCATAATCCGAGATTCCCTGGGCGGTACCCTCTAGGTTCTGGACTAGCTCGCTCCCTTCGCCACACTCCACTTGGGGGTCATGTGCGAGAGGGGTCCTTCGTGCAATGGGCGACATGCCCACGGGCCTCTCTGGGCCAACATCTACATACACATAGAACTGTTGTTAGAATAGGCATGTATCACAAAAAAAAATCATAAATACATAAAAAATAAAAAAGAATCATACCCAGCTCCTTGTCCTAGTCCTCCCCCTCTGGGAGTGGAAGATCTGGGTCTCCCGTGAAGTTAGTACCAGCGTAGGGCCAATCCTTAACTACAATCAGTTGACACCGTAGCCATACAAAAACTCAGGTCTCTAGGACATCTGCTGGCCCCCTCCTGATCTAGGCATGAGTGCTACCCATCAATCCATCCTCGGCTCCCACATCGACGGCTTGGCAATTATCGCCCCTTGGCCCTGGAAAATTGGTAATTGTTCTAGAATGAATGACACCAGAATGGAACTGTACCCAAACTGTTTCAGTTTGGCCTTCTTGCACTTTTTCAGATGTCGTTTGATGTTTGTTGTCACAGCAGTGGCCCAATCAAAAAGTGTAGGATTCATGCATTCGGAGGCTAGTAGGATTTGTGCTTTGGTTTCCTTGTGCGGTGCCTGCGACCCCACAACCCGCATAATGGTGTGAAGCACTACTCGGAGTGCTAGATCGCGGACTGTGTGGATGTCTACCTTCCCACTACCCGATCATGTCTGTGCCCCTAGGAACACTCTTGCCATGACCATATCCATTTTTTCTCCAGAAGGTCTACTGCCTGTCATGATTGGCACTGGGCCTCTGTGTGACAATCTGATTATGAAATAAACATCAGAGACCTCAAGTTCTAGTACTTAGTCTCGGAGCTTGAACACTTCTTCGTTCTCGTCCCATATGCTAACCAAATATTGCAATAGCTCGGGTTGAGCTCTCAAACATGGTGTGAGGAAGAACTTATTGAGACCATAGTTCCAGAGGGCAGTCATGCAAGCTTCATTTTGCATGGCCATTTCATCCTCTTCACCTTGCTCCCTCTCCTTCCACTCAATCACCATTGTGGCTGGGTATCTGCACCAACATGGTCAAAAAAACCTTATTAGATCTCTGCAACACTTAAAAATTCATCCAATTGGCTCACATTTTGATAAACTAAGGTGGAAATTTCAGTTGCACCATTGGCGCGACCCCTTTGCAAAAAGGAGCCAATTGGCGCGGGTTTGTGCCTGATACCCGCGCCAATTTGCCGAGCCCTAATTTTGCAAAGGGTTCCCCCCAGAGATCAAACACACAATGGAATTTTACAAAAAATGAATCAAAATTAAGCTAAGGGGAGCGCCTCTTACTTGGAAAGAACGAGAACCGGAATGATGTACTGGATTGGTCACAATTTCCGCTGCAAGTTCGCACAGTAAAAGCTCACCGTTGCTCTCCAAATGAGGTAAAAAGTAAAAGTGAATATGTTTTACTATTTTTGGCATATTTATAACTTTTCAAAGTCAAATTAGGTTTTGAAAGTCATTTTTCCCAATATTTTGCTATATTTTGTCGAAAAATGGATTTTACGCTCACTTTCATGTGCAGCAACAGGTTTTTACGCAGCTTGGACAGTGATACGAGTTGTATTTTATACTTTTTCAGACTCAGTAAAAACACAAAAAAGTCATTTCTGGAGTCATCTTTTAGCTCTTTTATGACTCTCTAAACATGAAAATATTGTCGAGTCGCTTGTCATTTTGATCTTGTTAAAGTGGCTATGAAACGACATCTACCCAGTATATGTTTACCCCTTTTTCGGGCTGGGATAGATTATTTACGAAAAAGGAATACCCTAGCCTATCGTGACTAGGAGGCTTTCTCAAACATAGTTTTCTACCTTTTCGGATCTGAGAAACTATTTACGAAAAGGGAATGTTGGAGTTTAATTTTCTGTTGTCTTTTCAAACTCTCTAAACATGAAAAGATGCCGAGTTCTTCCTTTGTCAGACTCGTTAAACCCTGACGACATCGGATTCAGTTGTAATGACGATATTCGAGTTCCTCCTTCCTAGGGATCATTAAATGTACTAGGATGGATTCGTCCAAAGGACAAACTTATATCACAAGCATATGCTATCCCCTTCAAGCTTGTCTTCAAAAATAATTGGGGTACTCACCAGAAATGGTGGGGAAAATGGGACCAGCATCATCATCGTGTCGACAGTATGTCGCTCTTGAACATGGCGCTTGTCTACATTCGTGTCGGGTTGGGGACATCTCATCTCATTCTCTGTTTGCCTCTGTGGGTTTGGGTTATCCTTTTTAACCTCTCATCTGCTCTTTTCCTCGTCATCATGACCTTTGATCTTTTGATGTCAAATACTGCCAAATCCACTATCGTGCCGCCGATATGTTCAAGAGAAGTTGACCTCTGCAAGTTTCAACCTTCCTCTAATTCTCATCTGATCCTGATTCACAAGCATTATATTCCTTTTTCTCGTGTCAATGATGTGGGAAACACTATGGCCCACCTTCAATCAAGGTCACTTCCTGTCGAATTCAGCTCATTATCCAGGAAGCTGATCTAGAGACTCCCTTCCGTTACCTTGGAACCTGCATGCCTCAATGGCAGGTTCTTCGCATTTGACGCAAGGTTTTTATCATTGAACTTCGATCGAATGATTTTGCGGGTGTTCGACGCCAGCTCACTGTTCACATTCCGTGGATTGCACCTATAGTACCTTGAGGGCCATTGTCATTATTGGTGGTTCCTCTCGCGTCTGTTAATGGCTTTCATCATTGGCTGGTAATCAGACAATGTTCTTGCATGTTCGACTCCAGCTCACTTATTCACATGCTTGAACTTGTACTTTGTTCGGGTCAAGATGGAGCGCAAGACCCTGGATTTTGTCTGTTAGAATATAGGCTATGATTTTGTGGATTATTATGATTGGTTACATGACTCACTGATTAGATGGCTACGACCATACCTGAGTCTATTTATCGATCCTTACTGGATGGCTGCGTCCATGCCTTGGGTCTTGATTATTGTATACTCTGTTATGGATGGCTGCGCCCATACCACATATATCATGTATTTGAGATATCAGTTGTACTTGTCTATGCATGTTTTCCGACGGCAGTGTTTTCAGTTGGACACATTCTCATAAAGCATTTCACCCCTCTCTCTCTCTATTGGGCCTCATGCTTTAGGGGGCATCTGTTACACAGTAATTTTTCACCGTCCCTGCAATCCCCCGTCCCACACATTGGAGGGCTTATTCCGTGACCTGTGAGCAGTGACATGACTTGAAACCATTTTCATGGCATCCCCCTTGACAAGGAAAATCATTCCCCTAAAGACAATTTCCTGTGAAAAGCCCTAAAAATAGCCCTTTTGGCCTTGGCGCGACAAGCCAGTTCAACCCTCGCGCCAATGGAGGAAATCCACCAAAGAGGGCACACCAACTGGCGCTCTGTCCTAGTTTATCACCCACACCAGGCTTAATAAGGATTTTTTTTTTAAATAAATGACGGAAGTTTTATTCCAACCAACTCCTGAACGAGTCTCTAAAATGAGTTGGGAGGTTTGGCTTCGGATCTCCATGTAGGGGAAGTGGTTTTCCACCTATCATGGAAGATTCCTTGAGGATAGGGCCAATCCCACCATTGTAGGGATCCCAACTCCCCTTCCACCATCTATATAAGCTTGTCATTTTCCCTTTGCAAGCTAGCCTGAATAGAGCTAAATCAATAGTAAGGATATTATCGTCAGACAGTCGAAGAGAGAGAGACTTGTCCCATTCCTGACGAGCTTTACCAAGACGTACTCCTCTGTCGAACCGCCGAAGGAAGATCCAGCGTCAAAGCTCAAGTTGTATCTTTCTTTGTTCTGATTAATAATAAATGACTTCGATTATGGTTCCACTCAGATGTTTATGTTTTATGTTATGAGTTGTATCTTCTCTAACTGATACATAATTTCATATTTTAGGTTTTACGCTTGTGTGTTTGTTGTTTTTCATGTATGTGCAAGTGTTCGAATGTGCTAAGCGGGAGAATTGTCGTCTGCCATAACAAAGGACGGAAGCACCATCTTCTCCACAAATGACAACAACGTAGGACTTAAGGTAGGCCTCTTGTCGCATCTTGGTCTTTTTCAATTAGGAACTTGCATCTTAGCGTGACACGGTTGTTGCTAGACCCGATCTGGGCTAGTAGGGATCGCCTCTGTTCGTAGAGGGGATTTACCTCTCCAACAGTTGGGATTCCTTCCTCAGCCTTGGGAATCTGGTGGAGTGATAACAGGTAGGTAAAAATTCCCATGCAATATTGGGGTAGCCCTTAGTGTTGTTTGGGTCGACATCAATGACAATCACTGATCAACATTTTCATCCAGGTGTTGAGAGATGCTGAATTGAAATATAATATTTTGGAGAAACAAGCTTATGCTCTGGTAAAATCCATGTAATATTTCAAAATCTACATTTTACAATCTATTATACTATACAACACCACCCATTTATTATCAATAATAAATGGGGGCCCTTTAAAAAATAAATAGAAATTTATAAGCATTATTTCACTTTAGCGTGAGTCTTAAACTTTATGAATAAAGGCTTTCCCTTTCCGCTTTGATTTCAAAGTGCTTAGCGCAAATCGCATACCTTACAAGCCAACAAAAATTAAAACACACATAATATTTGCGAATTGCGATATGCGCTTCAACCTTTTCAAAATTATATAAAATCATTGTTGAAAAGCTTTAAAAAAACCTTCGAAGTTATAACTCACATCATGCATCCCTTAAAGAATAAACTTATAACATTTTGAAAAGAGTTGCGATGAGTCAGACCCGACGAAATAATAAAGCAACAACGAAAGTATCCAAAAGTATGATAAAGCGCAAAAAAATGAGTCTTTGGCACATATCACATTCCGAAATGAGAAACCAAATGGAAAGTTTTATATACCGCAATAAGTTGCAATGTGCGATGTACGTAGATCACATTTCACAAGTATGCCGGTGGTGAAAACATGTACTATTGGTATCTGTTAAAAACTGTGATTTGTGCTATAGCATTTAATATTTAAGTGCATGAAATTGATTCTTATTCAATCAATCCATTATAATATCTAATGACTTAGATCTTTATATTAGATTTATTGTGAAGGTGTGTAAGAGATTTGATAGAATGAGTTAATGGTTATTAACAACATTTAATGGGTATAAGGTTCAAAATATTGACATCTTAGCTGAAGCATGTTTTTAAATTTAGAGCGTCAGAATTTGATTTATCATGATTTAACTCTATTCTGTGTCTTCGTCTTTCCTCATCTCAGATTTGAATTTACTCATTTTTGTTGGAATTAAGGAAACCACCTAAGGAAGTAATATCAATTGGAATGACAAAGAAAGGCAAAGCAGTCACACAAGCATCTGCTGAAAAAGAAACATACATGCCTCCATTATTCTCGGACACAATCTGCAACAAGGATTGTGGTAGTTCTTCATGGGAGGCCATGTACAACCTGTTTGAGGGAGAAAAACCAAGGGAATTAAAGAAAACAGTAACGGCAGATGAAGCAGTTTCATCAGACCCGTCTTATTTTGAAGTTGCATGTTAATTTCTCCATAGAATAGCGGTGAGAACCAAGATTTTACCATACACTGATATGGTAAAATGGGTCATTGACAACCTCAACATAGCAGACAAAAAATTCAAGCATTATAAGCTGGAGAATATTGGTTCAATCACCGCAGAGGATTTACGGATAATGTATCATTTTCCTATACTGCATAAGGTTTAAAGCCTTTCATCAAAGATTTATGAAGAAGAATAAAAACCTCATGAAAGTGATAAAAGGATGGAAAGAAGACCAAGAAAAGCTAAATCAATATAAACTTGGTATGTACCCGATAGCACAATTACCCTCCCCTTATTGTTCTACAGCAGGGATGCTATGTAGGTTATTTGCTAAACTAGATATCACTATATTTTCCATAGAATGGGTCCCTTTAATTGACGCAATCGTCAATTCCTTTATCATGAATTGGACAACCATTTTGTCTAATAATCTAGCTAAAACCATTATGGATTATAGGACAAATAGATTCTATTCCACTAGGACAATACCTCCCTTCTACATGGGCACATACATCATGGATGCAAATTGTTTATGTTCAAGCTTTCCTATCATGGGATGGAAGCGGAGAAGCCATGACCCCACTCCAATTCATATTTACCATAAAGCCTTGTGGGAATCTGAGTTTCAACTGCATTTCTATAAAATTTGTAATGGAGTTATGTTGCCAATCCATCATACCATATGTAATGAAAGAGCCCCTAGGATTTCTAAGGAAGCTGGCACATATATTCTACCAATTGCTAGATGGCTTGCTAAAGAAAATTTTACTTATATTAGATTTTTTGGGAGTTATTATTCCCCCCATGTTTTGCCTTATTATGTTCCTGATAAGATTTTAGCCAGAGAAATTTCTTATCAAACTTTAGTTAGCGGTGTGACCAAACAAATTAGAGATTCCAAAAAAGCTATCTGGCCTAATTTCCCAGTACAATGTGGAACTTTTTCCCTTTTTTACATTGGTCATGCAGCCAAAGAGATTTCAAATATCACTTCATTAAAGTTGGCTTTAATGCCAAAGAGACCATATGATCCTAATGACGTGGTTCAAAATTTTACCAATAATCTTAAACACAAAACTTTCCTAAATGAGAAGGACATATTTGATGATTTATTTAAAGGTGTAGAGAAGTTTACAGATGTGTTGAAAATTGCATCTAATAAACTCAGTAAAGCAGACTTTGAAGCTTTTCCAGCATATAGAAGCAAGAGATTATAAACAATCCCTTTGGACCTGTGATTTATTGAATATGTCAAAAGGCCAACTCCCAACATTAGTCTAGATGATGAGGCTAAGGACATGTCAGAAGATGAATATAAAGGAAATTAAAATCAAGAGTTATAAGAATCACAACACCACTCTAAGTGTTCATATCACTCTGACAATGAATCTGAAAGAAGGAATGATATTCCTGAGAAAATCATTGAAAAAGTGATTAAAGGAATTTAGATGCAAACTATGGGATAAACTAATGGAATTGAATCATCTTCTAAAGAATTTCAACATATTCATAATACACCTGAGCAGACAGAAAAACCTCAAGCAAAGGATTTAAATAAAGAATGGGAGAAGTTTTCTAAAGCACTAGAAACACCACCAGCATCAAAGCCTGATGAACATGAATCGACAAGTTTCCAAACCCTAGAGAAGACCCAGAATATAGTGGAAAATCCAATGCCACTACAGAAGGTACGAGAAGATCAGGATCAAGAGATTCTTCTGGCCTACCCAACACAGGAAATCATTTTGAAAATTGAGGAAATACCTCCATTAGATGTTTTCTACAGCCCATTCCACAAAGAAGTAGTCAAGAGAAGAAAGAGAAGAAGAATAGATGAATCAGTAACTACCCTTGACAAGGAATCAGTGGATATCGTATGGAAGGACTCTCTTTTTAATCCTACTGAACATCTCACTAAACTATCATAGTTTGTTGGAGGATATGCAACTGCTACAATTTACAAAGAAGAAGAAGTGAAACTTCTTCTCAAACACAAGGAAGACAAAGTTCAAGAGTTGGAGAAACTACTAGAACAGGAGAAGTTCAATTCTAGTAAGAAGATTGAGATGAAAATGTCACAATTCCAAAAGGAATTTGATAGATTAAATTTGCAACACCAAGTACATATTTCAGAATAAAGAGGCACTTGAATGGAACACAAAATTAAAGCAACAGCAGGAAGATTTTTTTCATCAAATTTCATTTTCCAGTTCATACTGTGATACAAGCAAGATTTTGATCCAGCAAGTGGCTAACAGGAGGCTAGAGTGCGAAAAGGTCCAAAAGAAAATTTCTAAGTTCATCTAATGGCAAGAGTTTTATGCAGGAAAGAAGGCTGGTCTCTCCAATATTGATAAATTTCACAAAGATATCATATTCAAATATTGGGAGATGCAGTTAAGACAGGAAGGTAAGGCAACATCAAAGGCATCAAATCTGACAAATGAAATCATCGAATTTGTTAATGGACAACTTCTGAAATATGAAATTATCAAAGAATCTACACCCGAATTTCTCCCAGAGCTTAAATCATTAGAAGCACAGTGGAAAGAAAGCGCAGAGAAATGGGTGGAAGCTATTAAAAATATAACTAAGCTTGATCAAGAAAATTACAGGAATTTTCTTATCAAACCATATCATCAGTGCCAGACCCTACAGTTATTAACTGATTCTACTAAGAAATCATTGCCAGCACTTTCAAATGCAGTGTTTAAATTCCAGGTAAGATCAAGGATTACACACTCATCTTAGCTAAATCCAACGGTAGATATTTTTCACCTCAGAGATAAAATGTGAAAAGAGGATCAACCCACCTAAGCATGTTGTTATTTTTATTTCCTAGATTGTAGTTTAAGTTTACACATTACGAGAAAGGTTGTTTGAAACCTCCTCCAATTTTTATGTAATAACATATTTTAGACATATTTAGTTTAGTATTTAAACCCTTCTCATGCATTTAGAGAAGGGTCCAGAAATTTGTCAAAAACATTTGCAAAGAATGCACTTCTGTAAGTTAGTGAATGCTTTGATGAATTAATGGAATGAAATCTGTTATCTTTTGACATTGAAGTTGTTTAACTAAAGTTTCACAATTCTACTCATTGAATTTCTTTAAAGTGAAGAGGAGTAGAACACTACTATTGGTTTGAATGAGTAGAACCTCATATATATGGTATTTTTACTCGTTATATTAAGTTTTTCTTCTTGAATTGACAATTATCTTTTTATCTGTATTATATATTAAAGTTGTTATCATAATTTAATGTTAAATGCATTTCTGTATTGATATTTGTTTATGGTTACTTATCTCATATATGATCAAACTTATAAATGTGATATATATTTTACATTCCTTTTGATTAAACTATTTTTTCAAAAGAATTACTTTTACATAATTTTCATCTCTTTCAACTTTTAAATAATATTCATTACCAATTGTTGAAAGATATATTTTTAGATCGCATTAAGGAATGAATGCTCCCGGGTATATAGTAGAATAAATATTTATTCAATGCATATGATAGATTAAATAATTTTCCATTTGCATGTTATAAACAAAACACACCCTCATTATCCTTATTGGGAAATTGGTCTCTTTACCCCCAGTCAGAGCCACTACACCAAACGGAAAAGGAATTGCTCTAAGGTCTGAACTAGGTGGTTTTCCCCCATGTTTTTGCAACGGAATTCCGAGGCTTCAACATTTTGGCGCGAGAAGGAGGGCCAATTGTGAATGGAAAGAAGGTCTGATCAATATAAAATCCAATATAAGAGTCTCTTTCCCTCTAGATCCCCTTCAACTTCTAGAACATTAGCTAGATCTAAATCCTTAAGATCTGAAGTTGAACATCCCTCTCTTAAGTCTCCTAGTGAAACTCGGCCAATAATATCTCCTGATTTTCACAAAAACTCCCTAGAAGTTCAATATTTGATTGAAAATCCTAAAACTTCTCAAACATCTGAAATTACATCTTCTTTGCAACCTAGACGAATACTAACTTGATCACAAACTTAGAAGACATGAATCCCTCCTTTTGAATTTCCTATTAATACTTCTCGAAGGTAAAAAAATAAGACTGAGTCAGAGTCAACCACCAGTGAGGTCTTATCCAATAATCCACCCCATTCACCTCCATTACCTCCACTCACTTCAACAACTTCCATTCCAACAATCAGAGTTAGTCTAACTAGTTCCAGTACCCAAACTACTATTCCATCAACTAGTTCTAGCACTCAGCATGCCTCTTCTTCAATCAAACATCACTTATCATCTCCACCCAAGGTCCAATGGCAGGCCAACAATCTCCACCAAATGTACAACCATGTAATAATCTAGGTGTTGTACAAATTCCTGCTCCTCTTCACCCTCTTCCAAAATACCCTGAAATATGGCTACCTAAATTCAATCCTGATGATGGTCTCCCAGCTGAAGAATACATCCATAATTATATGTTAGCTATCAATTTAAAAGAGGTAATTGAAGAAGACTTTGTAGTCAGACTATTTCCATATACTCTCACAAGATCTGCAAGATCCTGGTATTTCTCATTACCTACTCGCTCTATAACTAGCTGGAATATGTTTGAAGAACAATTTTTAGCTAAGTTTGGAGATGACAGAACTACCACATCACTCATCAATGACCTATCAAATCTAAAGGCTAAAACAAGAGAGAAAATAAAAGTCTTCAATTCTAGATTTAATAAATTACTCAATAAAATCCCTGCTACATCAGTCCCTGGTGCAGAGGTTCAAATTTAGTGATATATTTATACTCTCCCATCTAACATAAGCATTTTTGTTGATAGAGAAAAGTTACCTACATTGGCAGAAATTTTGAAGGAATATTTTTCTATTGAGAAGCACATTATAGCCCTTGAAAATAAGAATTCTCAAGAAGACAGGAAATCTAAGAAAGTATCCTTCAAAGATTATTCAAAGAAGAAGCCACCAAAAGATCCTTTTGATGTAGAAGGTATTCACAAAGTACTAAAAACTATGACAAATGAAATGGTAGACATCAAAAAACAAGTTGCTGAAAGTTCCAGTACAAAGAAGACTTTTAGGCCCTTCAAGAAAATTAGTCTTCTATTTCTCAGCTGCCCAACATCATATTTAATGTTGAGTCTGATCAGGACATAAATGAAGATAAAATTGAAGAAGAAGAAACTAAAGTTGAAGAAGAAGTTGAACTAAATGGCATGTGGGATGTTATCCTACCAAATGATGAACAACACAAAGCTTTACCCATTAGTACAAGAAGAAAGAATACCACTGATGCAACGCAGCCTAATCAGAAACAGAAGAACTCAAATCCTTCTAAAGAGAAAAAAGTAAGTAAGAAGTCTACATCTAAGGCTACAAAAACTAACCCTGCTACTTCAGATGTTCCATCTACATCAAAGATAATGGTAGTCTCTGACACCATCAAATATAATGTAGTTGAAGATATGAAAAAGACCAGGACTAAAATTTCAATCCATGAACTTACTAAAGTCAAACTGCAGAAGAAGATTTTACTTAGAGATTTGAATGTAGTTCTTGCTTTAGCCTTACCTGCTCCAGTAGTAGTTCAAGGTACTAATCATATGGATAACCTCCTTCTCCTTCAACTAAATTCTGTCTCTATTAGATTGTCATCAAACCCTAGGGTTGCTCACATAATTGATATTTTGGTAGCTGATATTCTTGAATTTTATGGTTTAGTATTAAGCAGAGATTGGTTTTAGAAACTTCATGGATATTTCGCAACAGACTGGTCACATATGTGGCTACCCCACGTTGGAAAGCCAAACCAAATTCGAGTAGACCGTGAGAAATTCATGAAACATACAGTTATTGATCTTGAAGGAATCAATGAACCAATACCATTCAATAATAATATTATTAGAAATTACTCGGCATAATAATTTCTTGGAAACTTTAATGCCCAACCATCACCCTTCTTCGATAATGCGGTTATCTCTCAAATTGAAAAATTTTCCCAGACAAACACTTCTAAGTGAAATTTTTTTGTAAATAAAGTAGTAGTTAATTCTTTATTTTGGATTATTTATTTTTATGGTTCTAAATTAGAAGATGGTGCTAGAACTGGTTATATTTTAATAAGCCAAGAAGGAAAAAAAACCATGCTAGCCTGCAAACTTAAATTCGATTGCATAAACAATATAGCAGAATATGAAGCACTAATTCAAGGTTTGTACAAAGCAATTGACCTTGACATTAAGAGATTCATAAATAATTGTAAAAAAAGTAAGAAATACTATCCATTGTCATTATGGACATCTTAAAAATTATAAGTCATTAGTCTAGGAACTAACTTCTCATTTCTTAGCTTTCAATATTTTCTCAGTACCCAGAATACAAAATGCTAGTGCTGATTTATTGGCTAATATAGCATTGAAATTAATTCCATCTGAAGAATTTAGTCCTGATAGATTTTCTATTGAATTTATTTCTAGACCCATCTATTCTTAATAATATTAGTAATTGGAGTGTTTTAACTATGATTATGATATAATAGATTTACTTACATCTGAAGGATCTTATGATAATCAAATTCTAGATGAAAACAAACATGACACTCAGATAAAGGAAGAACAGGATGAAAATCCAATACCAAAGTCAATTGTCAAATTAGAAGACCTTTATGATTTAAAAGATAGGTTTAAGAGAGTTAATAATTCTAAAACTCAAAGTTCAACTTTAAGATTTGAGTTAGTAAATCTTGGAACTAATGATAAACCACAAAATGTCAACTTAGGTCTTCGTCTATAATCTGTAGAAAGAGTATCATTTTTCAAGTTATTAAAAACCTACAAAAGTGTTTTTTCTTGGGATTATATTGATCTTAAAACATATGACACTTATGTTATTCAAACACTATTCCTATGATTTCATATGAGAAACCAACATAGCAAAAGTTGAGTAAAATTCATCCTAATCTTGAAAGTCAAATCAAAATAGAGTTGAATAAAATCCTCAAAGCGAAGATCATCTTTCCAGTTAGACATTCCAAATGGGTATCAAATTTGGTTCCTGTCAAGAAGAAAAATGGTGACATTTGGATTTGTATTGATTTTTGAAATTTGAATAAAGCATGTCAGAAGAAAAATTTTCAATTACCAACCATGGAACAAGTACTGAAAACTGTAGCTTGTTTTGAACTTATGTATTTTCTAGATGGGTTTTCAGGATATAACCAAATACTGGTACACCCAGTGACAGATTAAAGACTACATTTAGGACTAAGTGGGGAACTTATGCCTGTCAAAAGATGCCATTTGGGTTAATCAATGCAGGTGCCACTTTCCAAAGAGCCATGGACACAGATTTTAGAGGACTCATTAACAAATCAGTGGTTATTTACCTAGATGATATCACAATATTTTCTAGACAAGCAACAAACCATGCGAATGACCTAAAACAAGTCTTTGAGCGATGTCAAAAGTATGGAATCTCACTAAACACGAAGAAGTCATGTTTTGCTTTAGATGAATGAAATTTTTTAGGATTCATCATGTCCAAAAGGGGTATTTATATTGATCCTAAAACAATCGAAGAGATTAAAATGATTCCTTTCCCTCATAATAAGAAAACCATGCAATCATTTCTTGGACAAATGAATTTTTTAAAGAGATTAGTCCCTGAATTTTCGTAGATAGTTTTACCTTTACAAACAATGATTAAGAAAAATTCAGTCTTCAAGTGGGGACATAATGAAAGGGAAGAATTTGATTTAATCAAACAATCTATTATCAATTCTCCATTCTTGACTACTCCCAATTTTATTAATCCTTTCACTTTATATACATTCTCATTAGATACATCTTATGTTGTCGTTCTGACACAGATCAATGACCAGCAAATTGAAGCACCAATATCATTTTTTAGTTTGAATTTGCAAGGTGCAGAACTAAAATATTCATCTGTTGGGAAACAAGAATTTGTTGTCTTCAAAGCTATAAAACATTTTAGGCCATTTCTCTTGAAAAATCATACTAAGATAATAGTTCCATTCTCTGTAGTAAGGCAATTATTGATGCAAAGAGAGCTAGAAGAGAAAAGGTCTAACTGGGTTACTGCTTTACAAGAATATGATGTAGAAATTATATCTTCTAAAATTGTTAGAGGTCAAGTTTTTTGCAGAATGCTAACAGGAGCATCCCATTTATCATCAGAAGAAGATTCAGGTAATGATGTACAAGTGTCAGAAGTAAGCCTCAACGATGCTCATTCTCAATATGTTGATATTAAGTTTTATTTGAAAAACGGATATGCCCCCACACAACTCAATTATAAAACAAAGCGTGTTTTAAGATTAAAATCTAAGCAATACGAAATGGTCGATGATGTATTTTTTAGAAGAAACTTTGATTCTGTGTTATTAAGATGCTTAAAGAAAATTGAAGCAGAGAAATTTTTGCAGGAACTCCACGATGGACCAGCTGGAGGACATTTTGGAGGAAATACAACAACACATAAACTCCTGCATGAAGGTTACTATTGGCCAATAGTTTTCAAATATTCTCATTATTATGCGAGGAAATGCAAAGTTTGTCAAAGTGCATCTGGAAGACAAAGGAAACCAGCTTTTCCATTACAACCACTTAACATCGAAAAACCATTTGAGAAATGGGGATTAGATTTAATTGGTGAGATCATTCCTAACTCTTCCAAACAACATAAATACAGCCTCACAGCTACCGATTATTTTACTAAATGGGTGAAATATATTCCACTTAAAGTAACCAAATCTAAGAATATTATTGATTTCATTGATCAGTTTATCATAACTAGATTTGGTTTACCTAGTACTTTGATGTTTGATAATGCATCTTATTTCTGAGGAGCTACTATGATAGAATTTTCTATTAAAAGGGGTTTTAAACTCAAATATTCTACTAACTGTTACCCTCAGGGAAATGGTTTAGTAGAATCAACAAATAAAAGCCTTAGTAGAATCATTAAACAAACTGCTGATCAGAATCAAAGAAATTGGCATAAATCATTAACATTTTCTCTTTGGACAGATCGAATAACTCAGAAAGCTTCTATTGGAACTTCTCCATTTAATCTTGTTTATGGGAAATAAGTTGTTCTTCCCACCAATGTATCTATTCCTTCGCTTGCCCTAGTTTAGTTTATTGATGAATCACCTTCTTCATCTTTGCAAGTAAGACAATTTCAAATCCTTAAAATTCAAGAGGAAAGAGAAAAAGCTAAATTCACTCATGCACATCATCAACAGTTAGTTAAAACTTCATTTGATACAACTTTTGTCACTCCAAAAACATTTCAAATTGGTGATCTAGTCCTAAAATGGGATAAGTCACATGAGGAAAAAGGTAAACATACCAAATTCCAAAGGCTGTGGCTTGGACCATTTCATATCATAGAAGAAATAGGCCCATCAACATTTCTATTACAAGATCTATTAGGCAAAAGAGATTCTTTACCTGTTAATGGGCAAATTTAAAGAAATATTTTTCATAGGAGGTAACCCCTTCTACTCCCTGTATATTACTGTCTTTTATTTTCTAACGAAAATAAAAGTTGAATGGTATTTATTTTTGCCTTTTCAAATAAAAATATCAGAGAATCATTTTGATTTATCGCTTCTATAGATTTTATTTCGCTGAAAATTTTAATTTCACTGAAGTTATTTATTCTTTGATAAAATCTCACTTTCATGAGGTATGGTTACTCTATTATCAGCCAAGAAAATAATATTTAACATAGTAAAGACTCTTTTATGGATTAGAAATATTAAACTCTAAAATTATCATCCAAAATCCTCAAAAGGACCAATGATTCACCCCATTCGGTAAACTTCTCAATTTTCAGAAAGTAATTCAAAAATATGCTAAAGCTTAGAAAATAATAAGTATCATCAAGAGCTTGTTTACCATGTTCATGGGAAAATAGTTAAACTGATGTTACCAATACTGCCTACCAAAACAGGGTAATGACTTGAGATTATATCAAAAGGAAAGGGGTCTCATCAAGAGCCAACTTAATTATTTTAGTTACAACCAGTGAATGGCATTGTCAATATTTGGTTACCAAGCCAAGACAATGGATTTTAAGTGATAAAAAATACATAGAAAATATCCACAAAAAGAAAAAAAGTTCCAAAAGAGATAAAGTATATAAAATTGAACTTATTTTTGGAATATTGTAAGAGTAACTGGATGGGAAAATGAATCATTACTGGGTAAAAGGTAACCCTGCCAAAGGCTTAAATTTCCTACTGGATCAAAGGCTCTACCTGTGATAAAAGAGTATATATTTATAAAGCTAACCTGATTGAGCCACATGCTTCATATTTTTTAACCTAGTAAAGATTGATATAGGTATTCATATTTTCATTTTTAAATAGGAAATATTATGGATTATGATCGAGTGAGATTTTATTGCTTAGTGAAATATTATTTGTATTGAAATTCATTCCTGCAACTATTTTTATTTTGAAAAGTTTTAGAAATTTCAAAAAACCAAATCAAAGATAACTGGTTCTCCCAAGTGAATCACCAATTATTGTACTATCCAACACCCCCCATTTATTATTAATAATAAACGGGGGCCCTTTAAAAAGTAAATAGAAATTTATAAGAATTAATTCGTTTTAGCATAAGTCTTAAAATTTAGGAATAAAGGCTTTCCCTTTCCTCTTTGATTTCAAAGCGCTTAGCGCAGATCACATACCTTACAAGCCAACAAAAGTTAAAACGCACATAAGATTTGTGAATTGCGATATGCGCTTAAACCTTTTTGAAATTATATAGAATCCCCTTTGAAAAGCTTTAAAAAACCCTTTAAAGTTATAAATCACATCACACATCCTTTAAAGAACAAACTTATAACATTTTCAAAAGCGTTGCGATGAGTCGGACCCAACTAAATAATAAAGCAACAATGAAAGTATCCAAAATTTCGATAAAGCGCAATAACATGAGTCTTTAGAGCATATCGCATTCCGCAACGAGAAACCAAATGGAAAGTTTTATATACCACAATAAGTTGCAAAGTGCAATTTGCGCAGATCGCATTTTGCAAGTACACCGGCGGCGAAAGCATGTACTATTTGTATCCGTTAAAAACTGTGATTTGCACTATATCATTTAATATTTAAGTGCATGAAAGTGATTCTAAATCCATTATAAGATCTAATGACTTAGATATTTAGATTAGACATATTGTGTAAGGTGTGTAAGAGATTTTATAGAATGAGTTAAGGGTTAGTAATGGAATTTAATTAGTACAAGGTTCAAAATATTGACATATTAGCTTAAGCGTGTTTTTAAATTTAGAGCGTCAGATTTTGATTTATCATGATTAAACTCTATTCTCTGTCCTCGTCTTTCCTCATTTCAGATCTGAATTTACTCATTTTTGCTAGAATTCAGGAAGCCATCTAAGGAAGAAATATCAACTGGAATGACAAAGAAAGGAAAAGTAGTTGCAGAAGAAACAAACATGCCTCCATTATTCTTAGACACAACGTGCAACAAGGATTGTGTTAGTTCTTCATAGGAGGCCATGTACAACCTGTTTGAGGGAGAAAAACTAAGATAATTAAAGAAAACAGTAACGGCAGATGAAGCAGTTTCATCAGACCCGTGTTATTTTGAAGTTGCATGTTCGTTTCTGCATAGAATAGCAGCAATACCCAAGATTTTACCATACACTGATATGGTAAAATAGGTCATTGGCAACCTCAACATAGCAGACAGAACATTCAAGAATTACAAGCTGGAGAATATTGTTTCGTTCACCACAAAGGATTTATAGATAATGTATCACTTGCCTATGCCTCAGAAGATTTATGATAAAGCCTTTTTGTAAAGCTTTACGAAGAAGAATACAAAACTCATGAAAATGATAAAAGGATGGAAAGAAGACGAAGGAAAGCTAAAGTAGGATAAACTTGTTATGTACCTAATAGCACAATTACCCTCCCCTTATTGTTATGCAACAAGAATGCTATGTAGGTTATTTACTAGACCATATACCACTAGATTTTCCGTAGAATGGGTCCCTTTAATTGACGCAATCAATAAATTATTTATCATGAATTGGGCAACCATTTTGTCTGATAATCTAGCTAAAACCATTATGTATTATAGGAAAAATAGAGTCTATTCCACTAGGACAATACCTCCCTTCTACATGAGCGCATACATCATGGATGCAATTTGTTTATGTTCAAGCTTTCCTATCATGGGATGGAAGTGGACAAGCCAGGACCCTACTCCAATTCATATTTACCATAAAGCCTAGTGGGAATCTGAGTTTCATCTACATTTCTATAAAATTTGTAATTGAGTTATCTTTCCAATCCATCAGACCATATTTAATGAAAGAACCCCTAGGATTTCTAAGGAAGCTAGCACATATATTCTACCAGTTGCTAGATGGTTTGCTGAAGAAAATTTTACTTATATCATAGTTTTTGGGAGTTATTATTCCCCCCATGTTTTGCCTTATTATGTTCCTATTAAGCTTTTAGCTAGAGAAATTTCTTATCAAACTTTAGTCAGTGGTGTGACCAAACAACTTAGAGATTCCAAAAAAGCTATCTGGCCTACTTTCCCAGTATAGTGTGGAACTTTTTCCCTTTTTTATATTGGTCAGGTAGCCAAAGAGATTTCAAATATCACTTCATCAAATCTGGCTTTAATGCCAAAGAGACCATATGATCCTAATGATGTGGTTTAGAAGTTTACCAATAATATTAAACTCAAACATTTCCTGAATGAGAAGGACATATTTGATGATTTATTTGAAGGTGTAGAGAAGTTTACAGATGTGTTTAAAATTTCATCTAATAAACTCCGTAAAGAAAACTTTGAAGCTTTTCAAGCACATAGAAGCAAGAGATTAGAAACAGTCCCTTTGGACCTATTATTTATTGAAGATGTCAAAAGGCCAACTCCCAACATTAGTCTAGATGATGAGACTAATGACATGTCAGAAGATGAATCTCAAGAAAATTCAAATCAAGAGTTAGAACAATCACAACACCACTCTCAGAGTTCAGATCACTATGAAAATGAATCTGAAAGCAGGAAAGAAAGTCCTGAGAAAATCATTAAAAAGGTGATTAAAAGAATTGAGATGCAAATTGAATGAGAAACTGATGGAATTGAATCATCTTCTAAAGAAGTTCAAAATATTCATAATACACCTGAGCAGACAGAGAAACCTCAATTAAAGGATTTAAAGAAAGAATGGGAGAAGTTTTCTAAAGCACTGGAAACATCACTACCACCAAAGCCTAATGTTGATGAATTGAAAAGTTTCTAAACCCCAGAGTAGACCCAGAATATAGTGGAAGCTACAATTCCACTACAGCGGGTACCAAAAGATTAGGATCAGGAGATTATCCAAGCCTACCCAATACAAGAAATCATTTTTAAAATTGAGGAAATACCTCCATTAGATGTTTTCTACAACCCATGCCACAAAGATGTAGTCAAGAAAAGAAAGAGAAGAAGAATAGATGAATCAGTAACTTCCCTTGACAATTAATCAGTGGATGTTGTATGGAAGGAATCTCTTGCTAATCCTACTACACATCTCACTAAACTATCACAGTTTGTTGGAGCATACGCAACTGCTACAAATGACAAAACAGAAGAAGTGAAACTTCTTCTCACCCAAAAGGAAGACAAAGTTCAAGAGTTGGAGAAACTACTAGAATAGGAGAAGTTAAATTCTAGTAAGAAGATTGAGATGAAAATTTCACAATTCCAAAATGAATTTGATAGATCAAATTTGCAACACCAAGTATATATTTCAGAAAAGGAAACTTAGATAGAAGCAACTATGGATAAACTGAAAAGTCAGCTCCAAACAGAGTAATTTATTAAAGAGGCACTTGAATGGAACACAAAATTAAAGCAACAATAGGAATATTTTTGTCATAAATTTTCATTTTACAGTTCATACTATGATACAAGCAAGATTTTGATCCAACAAGTGGCTAACGGGAGGCTAGAGTGCGAAAAGGTCCAAAAGAAAATTCCTTAGTTCATCCAATGGCAAGAGTCTGATGCAAGAAAGAAGGATGATCTCCCCAATATTGATAAATTTCACAAAGATATCATATTCAATGTTTGGGAGATGCAGTTAAGACAGGCAGGGAAGGAAACATCAAAGGCAGCAAATCTAACAAATGAAATCATCGAATCTATTAATGGACAACTTCTAAAATATGAACTTATCAAAGAATCTACAACCGAAGTGCTCCCAAAGATTAAATAATTAGAATCACAGTGAAAGGAAAGCACAGAGAAATAGGTGGAATCTATTAAAAATATAACTAAGTTTGATCACGAAAATTACTGGAATTTTCTTATCAAACCATATCATCAGTGCCAAACCCTATAGTCATTAATTTATTCTACTAATAAATCGTTTCCAACACTTTAGAATGTAGTGTTTAAAGGCCAGTTCAGATCCAGGATTACACAACCAGCTCAGCTAAAGCCAATGGTAGATATTTGTCACCTCAAAGATCATAAGCGAAAAGAGGATCAACCCACCTAAGCATGTTGTTATTTTTATTTCCTAGATTGTAGTTTAAATTTACTCATTACGAGGAAGGTTGTTTGAAACCTCCTCCAATTTTTATGTAATAATATATTTTAGACATATTTAGTATAGCATTTAAACCCTTCTCATGCATTTAGAGAAGGGTCCAGAAATTTGTCAAAAACATTTGCAAATAATGCACTTTTTTAAGTTTGTGAATGCTTTGATGAATTAATGGAACACAATCTGTTATCTTTTGACATTGAAGTTGTTTAACTAAAGTTGCACTATTGTACTCATTGAATTGATTTAAAGTGAAGAGGATCATAACACTACTGTCGGTTTGAATGAGTGGAACCTCATATATATGGTATTTTTACACATTATATTAAGTTTTTCTTCTTGAATTGACAATTATCTTTTATTTGTATTGTATATGAAATATGTTATCATAAGTGAATGTTAAATGCACTTCTGTACTGATATTTTTTTATGGTTACTTATCTCATATATGATCAAACTTATAAATGCGATATATATTTCACAATCCTTTTGATTAAACTATTTTGTCAAAAGAATTACTTTTACATAATTTT
The DNA here is from genome assembly GCA_034641835.2 of Pinus albicaulis. Classification (NCBI taxonomy): domain Eukaryota; kingdom Viridiplantae; phylum Streptophyta; class Pinopsida; order Pinales; family Pinaceae; genus Pinus; species Pinus albicaulis. Next base: position 759,538,026 of record CM076572.1, on the reverse strand, counting down.
CATCTCTTTCAAATTTTGAATAATATTCATTACCAATTGTTGAAATATATCTTTTTAGGTCGCATTAAGAAATGAATACTCCTAGGTATATAGTAGAATAAATATTTATTCAATGCATATGATAGATTAAATCATTTTCCATTTGCATGTTATAAACAAAACACACCCTCATTATCCTTATTAGGAAACTAGTCCCTTTACCCCCAATCGAAGCCACTACACCAAACGGAAAAGGACTTGCTCTAAGGTCTAGATTGGGTGGTTTTCCCCCATGTTGTTGCGAAGGAATTCTGAGGCTTCAACACAGTCCCATATTACTGCATATGTACCAAACTCATTTTTCAAGGGTGTGTTGACACAGAGGGACAATGAGGGAAGTAGGGAAAAATGGATAGATAATATTCAAGAATATGAAATGGAAATCAAGCCAACCGAACTAATAAAGGTGCAGGGATTGGCTAATATTTTCACATAGGAAAATTATCAGGCGATGGGAATTAATTTGTTAGCTGCAATTCATGAATAAAAAATATTGGTGAAGAATTTAATAAAAATGAACAAGATAACACAATTTCATACAAACATGTTTCTTCTGATTGCACAAGAACATTGTTCATTATTTGTTTTTTCTTAGCTGTCCACGAATTTTAGAAAGAGAAAAATATAAGGCTTTGAGGCTAAAAACACAAAAGTGGGACCTACTTTCACAGTTGAAGGAATAAAGGTTAAAGAATGTGCTATTTCTAGGTGCGATGAAATTCATAGCATAGAGACTCCTTCACAGAAGAAACCTGACACCATAACATGCCTGACACATATGCAGAGAGGTGCCCCCATTGGCGGTCTAGTGGGAAACCACCGTTGGAAAATAAATGGTCAGTATCTCACCCGAAATCACCATAGGTTGGAACTACTTACCACCACAAGTGACCCTGTGAGTGGTACGTGGTATTTACCCTATCTACGGAAATCGAGCGAGAAGTGCAAGTGAGTGTGATATCATTTTGCCATGACATGGCCATGTGATTCCTCCTCCCCACCACCTCATTTTTCATTCCATGTCACCCCGCTACCTCACCACTTCACGTCATCATATATTAGCTTGTCTTACACTTTTGTACACACTCATTAATTCCATTTCCCCCCATTTTTATATAAAAAAAACCATTTTCTTCGCTTATTTATTTTTACTGTTGGTTTCTCCAGAGCTCACTGACACCCACCTGCACCTGTTAGCTTGCCAAATCAAATCCGACATCAACTAGTAATTCTTAGGTATTTACTCCACTACATATCTTTTTCCAGCTATCCAAAATGTCAAATAAAACTTCCATGGAGGATTCTGCAACCCATATCCTTCTTATGGACATAGAAAGAGATGTTTTTGAGCCCATATTCTCATTAAATTCAATGAAGCGCCGTCAGAATATTTAGTTGTTCAATTGGAGTCAGAAACATTTTATAGGGTCTTCAAAATATGGTTTGTTAGCTGCAATTGTCCCTCAAAAGCGCCCTTTTCCTGAATTCATTCCCCGGTTAGCCTCATCCCTCTATCTTAAAAAATGTTATGTAATGAATTCATTGGGAGAAAAAAATTTCCATGTTTCTGCATTGTTGATTCAATAAACCTTGTATTTTCCAAAGTCTGACCAATACACTTCATTTTCTTAATAAGCCCTTATGGCCACTTTCCCAAGTCTCTTTGCAGAATATTATGCCAAATTGTCTTTCCACATTATGCCACTGGGGAATTCTTTATCTCTAGAGCCAACCATGTTCCCTGTAGAGAATTTTTCTTAGGTATTCAAACCAATTTTGCATTCAATTGTTAGGGTTTTTGGAAAATATGATACTCTCATTCTTGATCAAGCAGCCATAGCGATGTTTCATATGGTGATGCATCCTAATTTAATTCTCAATATACCATCATTTTGGGAGGTTTCACTCAATTCTAAATTGTTGAATTTCAATCTCACAAGGTATTTTAGATTCCCATCCTTGTTAATATATTTGTTCTTATATTTCCATGTGGATAAATTCATGCATCTCGGCTAAAACATAATGGACCCCCACAAGAATAAATATTCAGTTGTAAATTGGACTGAGATTGTAAGAAACCATCCTAGTTATGAAGTTTTTTCATATTTTATTGCCTCTTTCATGTCAGTGGTCTACACTGTCATTAACAACTTTTTTCCACCAAGTATCTTGCCCAAAGCCCAACCATTACTACAATTGAGTAGAGATGTGAAAGTGGGAGATTAGTTTTCATTTTAAGATTATATAGAAATTATATTATATGGAATAGAAGTTGTCCCTTATAGGATTCCATATTTTGTAACTATGAGGTTTTCTGGATTATAATTTATTAGAAAAAGTTTAAATTTGGACCAAGTGAATTTTGTGCCAGCCATGAAAGGATACTTTTTCAAGTTTCCCAAGACTGTTGGGTCTTTTATTTTCAATAACAGGAAAATTGTGGAAGAGGTAGAGAGAATGCTATAGGAGATGCATTTTCAGCAAGGGAATAAGTGGTCTTATGATCCTTATTAGATTATTTCAAAGAGAAGGGTGGAAAATTCTTATAAACCATATGTTCATGAACCAAGGCCTAAAATTGAAAAGCTTGCAAGTGGTGGCTTGTTTCAGTCACAGAAAAGAATGGAGGTTAAAACTCCTCACCCTAGAGAGAAGGGATTAAAGATATGAGTTGAATATGTTATTTTTTTTGATGTTGAAACTTCCCAAATCTCAAAGTGGCCCAAAATACACAAAGAAGAAACTAAACTTGAGCCTTTGGTGGAAAGACCCCCTGTTGAAGATGGTTCCCAGTTGCAGTTGGGAGAGGTAAGATGTGAAACTTCCTCTCCCATTCATGAAGAAGGTGAGAATGATTCCTTTAATTTTTTGAAGGGGTATTATGAGAATATCGAAGAAGGAAACAAGAAGATTAGAGAAAATGTGATTACTCAGCTAGAAACTCAGTCAATTCCTTAATATCATACCAGACTACTACTAGTTATGGACCTAGAGAGGAATCATATGAAACTTTGTTTCACACATCCTTCTTCATTAGAATTTTATTCTGAAGCTAGATTTAAGAATTTAAATTCGATTGTTAGTGCAAAAGACATTTCATTTCCTGATAAATAAATCTGCATAGGAAAATTGGAGAACTCATTTACAGTAATTTGAGTAAAACTTCACTAGCAACAAATAAGGCAGAGGCATTATTGGGGAAATTGATTAATCAATTGAATTTAGAGAAAACTCATGATATTTACACACTCGGAATGAATAATTGAATAATTTAATCATCAAGGTCAAAGTAAATCTTGAAGACAAGTCAACTATCGAGAAACTTTTACAGGGGGGATAATATGAAATTCAATTATTAAGAAGAAAGTTGAAGTTGTTTGCAACTGAACATGTCATGGCCCTAGAGGTTTCTCAAATTAAGAAGGAGAAATAAATTATAACCCATGAGATGTTGGAAATAAATAAGTAGGTGGAAACTCTAAAAAAGCTTGATGTATGCCTACAACAAAATATGGATGCACATGTTTGCACAATTGTGGTGAAACCAAAATCTGAAGACCCTACTAATAAGCTCACGAGAGTCATGAATAAGCTAAAGATTTTAGAGGATGAAATAACAAAGATATAAAAAAAATTAGATGATACAAAGGAGCAATTAAATTTTAAAGAGAGGAAACGAAACATGGCTAAAGAAAGTGCATCACAACATCATCAAAACTATCAAAAAACCTATGATGAAATCATGAGTTAAAGGAGAAATTAAAATATAACGTGTCTCTCATAAAGGAAAGAGACATTATTTGGAATAATATCATCCAACAGGTAAAAAAAATATGGAATCACATGTTGGTCATGGAAGAGGAGAAAATAATTCTAAGTGATTTAGAAATGTCTATTTCTTCTAATAAAGATAAATCACAACAAAGTGCACAATTAGCCAACATAATGATTGATTTTCTGAATGCTAAGTCTCCTTAGGAGTTGAGGGAAATGGATATTTAAGACAAAAAATCCATTGTTATGGAAATAAATAAAATGGTGCAAAAGAATATTGGCAGAAAAAAAAAATGTAGAAACCAAATTGGGGGAAATAAAATAATTTATGTTGGCCTTTAATTCAAAATTTGATAAATGAATTAGAGCAGGATTTCCCTCATGTTGGGATCAATAGGGTAATCTTATCCCATGGGAGACATATGATACCTTATTAGTTGAATCAAAGAGTAAAATAAATGCTTCCATTGAAAAGAAAACTATTCTAAAAGGGTAAACCATTGTGAATCAATTGCAGAGGGATGTTCAGTTGTTATGGTTGGTCACGACTATATTCACAGAAAAGTTGGCCTATAGTAGGATAACAAATTTTAGGATGGTCTATGACAGAATGGTCAAGTTCCTAAATTATGATTTGACAGTATGGAATAAATGTCGAGAATTGTTGTCACTAACCAAATCAGTGGAACCTGAGGCTTCTTCAAGTGAACCTGCACAAGGATCCCAAGTGATCGAATGAGAATCAACCACATATTTATTTTGGAAAAATACATTTTGAAAAACATATTCTATTTTGTAATTTCAAGTCAAAGTGAATTGATTTTTAAGTTTATTTTCCAAGTTCTCATAAGGACCGAGTAAAGTTTAGAGTGTTTTTAGAAAGTAGCTCAACTTAGTTCATGGCAGATAACAATTTTAACAATTGTATTCATTGTAATGTTTCTACAAAAAGGCACGGAGGAACCATTTTTGGGGTTCCAAATTTTTGACCTCAGAGAGAAAATATTGTTTAATATTTCAACCTTTTCTTAGAGATATAATAAATCTTTTCTAGATGATTCCAATTGTCTTCTGAATATGATATGTGTTCCTTTGTTATTGTAAGTAAATAATTTTTTTTCTTCTCTTGGAAATGTTTAAAGAAGTTGTTGGTTATTTTTAGTAATACATATTTACTTTGCTTGGAAAGAGCTCACTGTATGTGTAAAATTTTATTAAATAACCTTAAACCGTGCTCCATATTTTCATACCTTCATTTTCCTAGTATTTCATTCATTTTTATAAGATTTATAATAATTTTTTTTGCAAATGTAGCCTTATATTCTGAATCTTCCACTATTTCATTCTATCACCTCATTACAACTTCAAAATCATTTTCACATACATCGTGGCCATCTAGAAAAATATTTTTATCCTAGGATTTTCCTTTGCATTACATGTATAACACATCTCTGAGTAATCATGTATGGGACAACAAACATAGTTTTTATATTTTTGTATAAATTTCCTCAGCATTGAACTCTTCTCATCTAGAGGTTGTCTCTAGGGTTACAACACCCTGCATCCATCCTTGCTTCCAGTAGCTTTTTAGCTCCAATGATATGGTGCATATGAGTCGTCATATCATGTAAAAAGTACCTGAAGAACTCCAGGAGCATAGGATTTGCCATGATGTCTCAAGCCCTTGCAGGGAAAACTCACTCCTCCACCAAAATTCTAGACAGTCGGTCGTAGTAGTCCATCCTAAATTAGAGACCAACCTTATGGGCCCCGATTCTCACGTCACCCCTCTGCATTTGAGGTTCATTTGCCTCATCATATTGGGCATCACCTATCTCTACATATGATCCCTCTGGTGGGGGAGGAGGCATGTCCCTGAAGAATATGTCGATGTCTAAAAAAAATATAGGACACAACAATAATTAGATAATTTCATTAAATTTTTTTATAAAACAAGTTAAGGAATGTGCTAGAATACATTTTATTCTAATTAATTAAGACAATAAAATTAAACTAGATTAATGATCCAAGTGGATATTGGTGGCCACTTTCCTATTCCACTTGTGGCCCCACCATTTTCTCTTTCAGTTTTTCAGTTTTGGCACAACTTACTATTTTTAGCAGTTTTTCGGGTCCTGAACTTCCGGAGCTGTTTTGAGGCCCTAAACGATGTTTTTTAGGCATCGCATTTCTAGCGAATATCATTTCATTTTGAAATGGATATTCGTGGCAAAATTTGTAGTCCTCGGATAGATATTTCTAATGATGTATCATGTGCGTTAAACGGAGATAGTATGCGAAAGTTACGTCCCCGGGAAGTTGAAACACCAATTTACCCAAACGAGGCCCATAGTTTTGGCGCTTCATCTCCTAGGGTTAGTTTTTTGGATGTTTAGGGTTATCCATTGTTTCTCAATAATAAATAGGCCCTCGAGCCTCATTGTAACTCAGTTCAGAGGCCTGTAGCCGCCACATATCTCCTCAGAGATAGCTAACAGCGCCCTAGCTAGTTTTATTTCCATTCTATCTCTAAGCAAATTTCAGTTCTTTGATATTAATGAAATGAAGTGTTATTTCCACTGCATCTTTGTATTTATGGTTATGTGTTTATTCTGTTGCATTCCTGCATAAATCTGGATCAATTAATTTAAAGAAAACACCTATATTACCTCTATCATTTGTAGGGCCATCTAGTGTGAAGAGGATTTTGGGACACTATCTCTAATCCATCCCCGTGTACGGGCATGAAACAAAGATAAACATGTGTTTATCCTCAATGGCCAGTAGCGCTAGTGCTTAGGTGGAAAGCTTAGTTGGATTGTAATATTCCAAAATGGAAAATATAGGAATATAAAACATATGCACAATTCCAACTACAGTAAAATAAGAACTAAACATGTAGAACTGGAAAAATGTCGGAATACATCAAAACATCATACATATGGGTAGAAAATAGTTGATTCATATCATTATACATCAATAGCCATGAAAGTACACAGTGCTCCAAAAGGGATGCACTCAAGCCACAAGATGGTTGAAATACACTAAAGAAACCAAGCATTGGAAATGTTGTGTTGTTACTGTTGGAAACTGCTACTACTGAGGAGAAGAACCATGTGTGTAAGTATGTTAGAGTGCTTAGAATGATCCGGGATTTTAACCATAGATTCTACTCAAAAAATCCAGAAAAACCCAGAAATGGTTTGGCCACATTTTAAGTTTGGATTTTCGGCCTTTTTTGAGTTGCCCAATGCACTCCTGCTAACTGACTTACGCACTCCCTGGGAATGACTGCTGATGTGGAGTTGAATAAATGATATATCAGCTGCAATAGTACCCAATAAACTCAATAGATGAAGGGTTGGTACCCTCACTGGAAAATAGGGTCAAGAACTTGGGTACTTGACCTCCCACTACAACTACACCGCAAAATAATGCACTTTCTGGAGGAGACTGCATTGTGGATGAATGTTGCTTCTTGGCTTGATTCCATAAGGTGGAATGAAGCTCTAAGAAATTCCTCACTAGCCTCCCGGATGAAGGGCTACTCCCTCCACTGGAAAACAAGCTCAGAAGTTGGGTTTCTCAACCTTCAACTACTGCAACCTTGCAACACAACACAATCCTGAAGGAGACTATACTGGGAATAATGGCTAAAGCTTGGCCAAATTATGGATAGTGGAAATGATGCTCAATATACCTCTCCTGAGTAGGCACTCGAAGTCCCCCGAGGATGAGGGTGAGATTCCTGCTCGGGAACACCCTTGTGCTAAACAATGCAGCAGACTCCGCTAAACAGCTGAAGCATGCAAATAGTGTCATACAAGACCAATACAATATCAGTAATCCAAAATAATGTCTTCTATGGCTGCCATCCTCTTCCTTTTAGGCTTGGTGAGATTCGTCACCCTGGGTCCCACTCATTAAAGGAGTTACTCTCATGCATACACTCCTCCTAAATGATTGCACTATCCTCCATTAATCCTCCACTATCTCCATAACAGCGTTGTTGATTTGGTCAACATTGACCTTGTCCAAATGATTTAGCCCCGGTTAATACCTCAAGGTGCTTTATTCAACTAATACAGCTAATAAAATTATCCACATTCACATGAAAAGTGGTTTTATTCCTACAAAGATATTTCTGGGTCTCCCTAGCCACTTATTCATCTATCTAAATGACAAAAGAAAAAATTAATATTCCAATTAGCTGCAAGCTAATTTTGGAATATTACATGGATACTCCAATAGTCCCCTCTTAGGAATCATCTGGCCCCACATGATCATATGTACCTCAGTCATCATCCTAGGAGGGTGATGGTCAAATATATGCCTTGTCTCTTGAAGCCTATCAAAAAATAAAAAATAAAATTTTGAAGTGAAATGGAAGTTCATCCTCCCATGTATCATCGTACGACATCTATCCAAATCCCTACAAAATTTCCTCAAAAAAATGGCAAACCATCATATACATTATGGTGTTTGCATCAAAGAATCGACATAATACAAAATAGGGAAACTAATAAGATTCCCATCACTATTATAGTGTGCAATGGTGGTCACTAATACGGAGAGGCACCTAACATCTTGTGCAACAAAAGAAGAAATGTGTATTTGTCCACCACGCACCTGGAAAAATATGTTGGAAATACTTCATGACCCCCCAACATATCTCTGAGAGTAGACAAGTTGACTTTACTACAATCCCATGGGGGACATCAGGGAACTCGAGAAAATCATCCCCTCCCTTGGATAGGCCATTGATAAAGTATACGTCCTCCTTAGAGGGCCTATACCACATCTCAAGACCGACATGGAAATATTTCTCCTCAACACTCCATCGATGGATCATATGTTCCAACAAGATAGAGTGTGCCTTCAGGGGGGTAACCACCTCATAGTACTTGAGGCCTACATTCATCAAAAGTGCTTGGGTTTCTACACTAATACGGAGAGGGTATAAATCCCTCTCCCTCTCTCGGGCCTCCCATGGTCGAATCACATTGTATTGGTATGTCATTCACTTTTGCTCCTCCTAGTACTCCTGATGTTGAAGTCTCTGCTACATGATTTACATATGAAATACATCAACCTCATACAAAAAACATATTCTTTTTATTAAATGAAAAATGTATTTATAAATATGGAAAAAATGACTTTCATTTGAAGAGAAAAAAAATCCCCAATGCACCTAAAAAACAGTAATGCACCATATCCAGTGCGCTATCAAGCACAACAACACTGAAAAAAGTGAATACATATGTATGACGCAACACTTTTGGTTCACATACATACATTTTTTGCATAGTGCATCTAGAAAAATGCACCAGTGCATACATATAACTTTTTCACATTGGTACGAATCGTTCAAGTTATCGAAAAGACCGAACTATATTATTTTAATATTATGTGTGTGGTGGATTGGATAAATCAAACACACCTAACATAACCTAAAAATGTACCCACCAACGTACAATTTATAGTGTTTCCTAGTTCGTTGTAAGTTATGAAACACATCGCAAAAACCATGATATGTTAGGTTCATGCAATGAATGTGGTGCACCCTATAAATTTACACGGTGCACAACTATCAGTACGAGCCAAAGTTGTCGAACGCACCACGCAAGAAAAATATAATTAAAAAACAATGGATTTTTTGACCTATTTCACAATTCTAAACAACTAAAAAATTAAATTAAAGAGAAACATAGACATTACCTGGACATTTGGTCTTCAGGGAGGCATAATTGACATGAATTGAGAAAAACAAATTTCACCACCACTTGAGAAAATTGGAAAGCTAGACACTGAGCATGGTATGGAAGGATGGTGATAAAGAGAAGCGCCAACGACAGGGGACTTGCATGAGGCAAGAGAGACACTGGTGATTTAGAGCTCTACAACATTGTAGATGGTAAAAATGAAATTTACAGTCAGTAGGTTTTTTTTTATTTAACCCTGTTTCGTTGTGTTATTATAACTGCACTGGTGCATACCATCTCCAAGAGAAATGGTTTTTTTTTAATTATAAACCCTATAGTGGTGCTCTTGTTAAGACACATCGGGGGTGTTATAATACATGAACCACACTGGTGATTTTTGGGACTATAGCACCACATTTTTTAAAAATTAAAAAACCAGTTACCAGTGCTCTTTCTCAAATGCACCAAGGCCTTTTAATACATGAACAACATCGGTGTTTCGTAAGAAGATAGAACCACATTTTCTTTTAAATTAAAAACCCTATAGTAGTGCTCTTGTTAAGACGCACCGAGATGTTTTAAATAATGAACTGCATCAATGTTTCGTGGGAATATAACACCACATTTTTTTAAAATTAAAAGTCTCCTAACAGTGCTCTTTCTAGGATAGACTTTGTTGTTTTAATACATGAACATCACTGGTGCTTCATTAGAATATAGCACTAAATATTTTTGAAAATAAAAAAATTATAGTGATTGTTGTGGTGGATTCGACACACGGGTGTACAAAATCACACGAGTTTAGAGAGTGTGGTATACCCTCTAAACTATAGGTAACAGACAGTATCTGGGGGGAGCTCAGAAGTATAAGACTTAAATGAAGTAATACACTAAAGTATGCTCTGTTAAAAAACTAAAACTAAAAACACAAAAAGAAGCTATATAGAGAGTTCCAAATAGTAACAAGGTAAACAACGGCTCGATGGCCTCTTCTTATTGAATGCTTGGAATGAAAACAAATCTTACCCACTTTCCAAAGGGCCTAGGCAGTGGCTATAGGACCCGATGCAAGGATTTTTTTCCTTCAAGTTCTACCTTCTGACGCAATCTAACTCTCTCTCTCTGCTGCAATGGACTAATATTGTTGGGTGGCCAACAATCGAGTCCTCTCCTGCTTCAGCTCCTTGGGTCACACAAGACGCTGGTGTTGCTTGGGAAACTTTGGCCAACATAACTTTATGATCACCCATTGTTCATCTCTTTGTGGGTTTATATAGGTGAGCTTGCAAACCTCCTTCCTTCCCTTGGTACATGATTGATGGTGACCCAAGGGAGGGGCATGATTCCATTGTGTGCTGAAATATGCTTTTGTGTGCTCACACAATGTGTAAGGCGACGCTGGTGCTATCCTTAGGCAGCTTTCACATAAGAAGAAATTGTCCTTTACTTGCTTGTGGTCCCGAAAAGAGACTTTTTTCTACTTCCAGGAATGCAAACTTATCAGGCTCCAGTGCATGCAAAAGGCGCTCTTTTCGAAGGAAAAAAGCATGCATTCGAGCATTTATGACTAGTTCAAATTTGATGTTCTCAAAACGTTAGAGATTTTAAATAATTTTTGATTCCATAATGTATCCCTATCCTGTAAATCCTTAGGCTGATGTCGTTTTCTGCTATATGATTTTCCAGTGTTAATAGATGCCCCCTAATGTGTGAGGTCTAGGAAGAACTGTATAGCCAAAATACATTATATTTTCTTTTTTGTATCGTATGCAGAGAGAGAGAGAGAGAGAGAGAGAGAGAGAGAGAGAGAGAGAGAGAGAGAGAGAGAGATAGAGAGAGAGAGAGAGAGAGCGAGCGAGGCCTGCATGTAGAATAGACAACACCTTGCACCGGTTCCGAGATAACCATGGCCTAAGGGACCCCCTGAAATTAGACAAAATATACAACATATTTGCAAAATTTCAATGAGGCAGGCATGTCCCATGCTCATGATGCTATGGATAGTTAAACAAAATTGACAGATACATTTGCTGTTTGTGTCACTACTGTGGTAGTGATTTTGGTGGTTGCTGATGATGACTACTGACGTCCTCAGGGGCGTTTTTAATTTGATGATAGGTGGAATGTGGTACCCATATGCGTAATCTTGGTATGGCATATCACTGCGCAATGTACGCATATGTACTGGTTGGGACCTTCCCGTGTAAGCATTGTTGTCAGAGACGCTTATAAAGGCACGGGTCTTCGACGGATCTTGATCAAAGTGAAATGGTTGTAAGGTATGATACCATCGTGACATGAAAGCCTTTGTTGGAGTCAAATTTCAAGAGGATCGATGACATCTATGGACAATGATGTCTCCCATAGTGCCACCCGAGGATACCCCTTTTCATGGGGAGGGGTCATCCAAGGTACCTCTTCCTTTTTGGAAAAGAGGTGTTGATGTTGACAAAAAGGAAGCCTTAACCGAACCATAATGGGTTTAACATAGGCATGTTGGTGAGCGGTAGTTGAAAATGGATGATGGGGATTCAGTGGCCCAAGTTCGAAGTATATTTGAGCAGCTTGGCGGCAGTCATAGGTATTTTTGAAGGGAAAAATCCCTGGAGTCGGTAGGACTTCTAAGGCGTGTATGGACCGGTTATGATTGTCGTAATGGTGCGTGCATGGGGGGTATGAAATAATTCAACCAAGGGAGATGGGGGACTGCTGCCATGGGAGGAAAAATTGAAATATGAGGGCGAAGAGGCGAAGGGCGTTGTTTTTGATCTTTGTACACTTACCAAAAGAATAAAATAATGGGTTTTGGTTTGTACAAAACACAGAGACGGGTACCCCAAAACATGAAAGAGGGTCGCTCACTTGATGGTGTGAGGACGATGTTTTGCTGGGGGTAGGGGTCCCATTGGTTGGTCTCATGTGTGGGGTTGATGAAGTGGAAGATGTCGCATATGGGTTAATGTTGATGGAGGCATGGTGGGCCAAATGCGGTGCACGGAGGTGCGCTTTCATTTTGCTTGGACAACCCAATTGTCTAAGAAGGGGGTTAGTTTAAATGGTGAACTTGACCTTATGCATGGTATGTGGATGGGCATGAGGTGCTTCTCGGACTAAAAGTGGTATGGCCATGGCATCACTTGTGGGGTGATGTATGGTCTACTTGGGATGGCGATCGCCATGGAGGGGAGGCTCTATCGACCATCGTGGACGTTTATCATATGCAGGGTGAGGTGATGATAAATGTGGTTGGGTATGAGGACCCTATGGTTTATTTCTGAAGGAGAAATGATGTCAGGATATGCAAAGGTCTCTGGGACTCTATCATGCTGAGGGTATAATGATACCTGCTCCAGAAATTTTGGTGGTGGGTGTTGTGAATGGTTTACGGGTTCTTCCTTCAAAAACAACTACCTCAAGTGAAAGCATATTCTTTTCATCCAATAGTATTGAAAAACATGAATTTTGGAAAGGAAGATGGGAGGGTTCATACCTGCTGGTGCTTGAAAAAATATTTCTTTGAAAAGCGAATGTAGGGAATCGCTTTCGTTCGTCATGGTATACTGATTATGGTGCAACTTACGGTTTGCAGAATGGACCTTCTGACCTCCTGTTATGGACCTCCGAAGTTCTAGAAAAGGGTGATAAATAGGGATTATGGCCCTAATCCTATTGATTTGTACTTGCTAAGTTTTGGGAGATTAGAGGTGATAGCAGAACCTTTCTTGCCGTTGTAGTCAACCTGTGTACCGAGGATTAGCGATACTATGTTGAGGTAACTCTCATGATGTCCTTCATTTTAATTTTTTCAGTTTGGTGACGCCGGGGGCCGTACAAATTAGGTTTGTATGGCCTCAAAGGGGCTTTTTGCCCTAGATTGCACGGGCGATCTAGGAAAATAGGCGCCCCCCTTGCACTCATTTCTCAGGTACATCCGCACGAGGGCACGTTGTTCCTACCTCTTTGCACGCAAGGGCACGATTGTGAATGAAACAGGTGCGCAAGGGCACGCCTGTCTCTCAAAGGCATTGTTTTTGAAAAAAACTTGGGTTTTTTGCTGTCCCTTATGATTTTTCTCCCTTGTACTGATGGGTGCCTGTTGCTTAGCAGGTTGGTGTGGAGAAAACGAGATTAGCCCGAGATCCGGACCGCTCTGGCTGCTGATGTTGGGGCACGCCGTCAATTGGCCACATGGGGCCTCCTGAAGTTTGCTGAAAACGATTTCCTTTGGTCACAGAACCATCTGCTACGTTATATCATACGGCATTGGCGTAGGAGGCACAACATGTTTTTCCTAAGGGGGATGAACCTGATTGTCTGTCCGAAGACGGATATTTACTTTGTGACTGGATTACTGCCTCAGGGAGAGGTGCTGAGGTATCCACTTCCTGCTGGGCAAGTGAACATGGACAGGTGACGGAGGAGGCATTGCGGTGGTGCACCTCTTACTGAGGGGTGCATCAATATCGCCTCAGTGATAGATGTGGCCGAGTGGTGTGTTCTAGCCGTTAGTGTGCGACTGGCGGGGTCGTTTCCGCCTCATCAGGCATCAGGCCCGCAGTTGGTGGTTTTATGCCATTTGAGGAACGGACATTTCTTTGATTTTTCCTGTTTCTACTTTGATGGTATGGTGTCACAACTGAACCGGGTCTAGCGTGGATCCAAATCATTTGCATACGCCAGAATTTTGTGCAGCATCATGTACGAGAGGGTCGTGCTGCAGAGGCCTGTGGTGGTTGTGCCTATTGGGGGGCCGAGGGAGCCATGTATGAGGAGGTGGGCTCCGGTGATGCCATGCGGCGGTGGTGGCAGGGTGGGTCATTATTGGAACGACACGACGGAGGCCTGGTTCGAGGCCAATTCGCAGGTGTTCTTGCCATACCCTTATGCGGGGATGGACTTTCAGGGTGATCCAGATATTGGTCTCCCTTTTGGTTATGTTTGGAGTCCCGCAGGTATGTGTTATATTTCTGCATTTACTCGAGTTTTTTGTGTACTTGAGTGTTTTTCATTGACACTGAAATTATTTTGGTTACTCGTGTAGATGTTGGCGAAGTGGGATGCCCAGTGGCCCGACTGGTGGGTCACAACCCTCTACCACGACCGCTTGGTGGTCAGGGGGGTGGTGCCGTAGGTGAACCGAGCGAGGGTGCCGGTAAACCTGGCGGGGATGGCGCTGGTCCTTCCGGTGGGGGTAGCAGCACAGATGCAACTAAGGTAGCGACTGAGAGAGCTCGTGTAGATGTGGCTGAGGCACGCATCACAACAAATACAGCTCAGGTAGAGGCTCTAGAGGACTTCTGGGGTCAAGTGGACCATTTGACCCACGGGATGCCTGCTCGAGGTCTTATGGATGACTTCGAGGAGATATGGCTAGAGACAATGATGGCCCATGAGAGGGACTACCAGCCTACTCTATGATAGGTAGCTATCGTAGTGGCGACAACAACTCCAGTGGTGGTACCAGGAGCAGTGGTGGGCCCAGGTGCTCCTCCTGAGGGGGCATCCCCCTAGGGTAGATTTGTACACAAGGAAAGCACCCATTATGAGGATGCTTCCCTTATTTTTTACGACCTCTGTATTTTTGGGCTGGCCAATGGGCGAGTGATACTATTTTTGTACTCTAAAACACATATTTTTTGATATATATATGGGAAATATTTTTTGCGGCTCTACATGGTGTGATGTCTATTCCGGTTTATGCATTTGTGTTATGCTGATGGATATACATGTTTTTGGTTTTTATGCATGGTGGTTTGCTCGCGATGCATTCCAGTCTAGGATATTGTTAGCTATGCGATCATCTATTTGGTTCTGATTCCTTGATACATGTGAGAATGTAATATAATCAAATTGTCTGCTTAATCTTCTGGCACGCAAATATTTTCTAAATAGGTTTGCATCTTTGGTTTCAAATATTTGGTTTAACCGCGAGACTACTAACTGGGAATCTAGGTAGACATGCATATGGCGGATGCCCTGGTGGAGGGCCTCGCACATAAGTCTGATAACGGCATCATATTCTACCCGATTGTTGGTTGCTAAACCGATGCGCACGCCATTTGAACATAGTGGTGATCGGTCAGGGTAGTAGATGACCCAGGCGGCTGTAGCTAAGTTTTGAGACCATCACGATGCTCCATCAGCAAATCCGAAATAAGGTTCAAGTTGGTGATCCATGGTGATATTTTGAGCGCGCTTAGGTTTTTTGGGTCAAAAATATTTTGGTGTTGGGGTTTTTGTGTACACTAGTTCTAGGGGATAAGGGCTATACGGGCCCTTATGGGTAGAATTTCTTGAGGTAAAGGTCATTGACAAGGTTAATGAGGTAGGTTCCGTCTGGTTCCGTCAATATGTATGCCCCTTTCCAGAGGCAATGTTTTATGATATAGGGCCCTTTCCATAGGGTTTCTGTGATGTCCCTTTTTCAGAAATATCACAATTCTGTGCTAGAGATGGACTGCGGGGGAATTTACTAGATATGTCAAATTCTAAATAAGGGTGAGATCTGGAGGCTTTCTGGCCCTTTGCAAACTCTGTCTACAAATATGTGAAATTCCCTAGTAGGAATGACTATCAATCCAAGCCTGAAAAACTCATTTCCCAGAAATGGAGGCAGCAGGATTTGATCCCTGGTTTTGGATCCTTTGAATATATCTATTTAGAGCTGAAATCCAAGAGTGGCTTCAAAAAAAATGTCTCTAGGAGCTTGAAACAAGTCTCCTTTGCTTGTTTATCTTCAGAAAATGCCCAATGAAGAGGGCTGCATCAAAAATGATCATAACTAGCATAGCAGCGTTATATGAGATAGAAAATGTGCATGAAACCATAAATAGTCACTGAATATATGTAGCAGCAAGAAAATATACAAATACTTGAGGAATCACTCACTCAAGCTAAGCAAAGAACCCCTCAATAGCATGCATATGGAAACATATCAAAATACAGCTACACAAGGATACTTGTGACTAAAACTACGTAGTCACTAGGAGGTGTTGCTGCACATATAATGTCAACATAAGAATATGGAAGTATAATTCTCAAAGAAATATGGGGGAGCAAGATCTCAACCCCTAAAATCAATAATACATCAATCCTTGGAAGGATTGGATGAAATGTACAAAAAGGAAAAATGCCAGAGTTGCTGCCTCTAACTAGAATAGCACTGCAACTCATAAAATGGATGGAGATGGTTGAAGATGTTGCATATGCTGAATAGATCTCCTCCAATGGATATTTCAAGAGAGAGGATGGTCCAATCCCTGAAGATATCTCTCTCCAAACTAGTGGTGCAAACCCCAATGCAACTCTGCTCAGAAATAACACAGTCAAAGGAAGGGACTGCGGTGTGAATGAAGAGAGGAGTTGTGCCTGATGAAAAGATATGGAAAATAGATATGAAATCTCCTCTAGTGGCCTCCCAGATGTAAAGAATCTCTCCCCTCTTAAATCAGAGCTCCGCAAGTGATGCTATGGAAACCTCCACTACAACCCAGCAACACAATGTTTCCTACACTGCTGAAAACACTGTACTGAAGGGAAATGCTTTGGCCTTGAACCAGAATGTGGAGAAGCTGAAGAAAAAACCTTCAAGAGGTTTATCAAGAAGGAGGGAATCCTAAACAGGAGTTCCCTTGTGCTAAACATCACATCTATCTCAGTTAAGCAGCTGAAGAGAGCAAGCAATTTGAAATAACCATGAATGAGCAAAATGGTTGTTCCTTCCTTCTTTTATGCCAATGAAGGCTCCTTGACCATGGACCCCACACATTATGGTTTCTTCGTCCTCAAGCAATTGCGTTGGCTTCCTAAGAAAGCCACCCCTCCATCTATGGTGTAATTTGACTTGGTCAATATGACCTAGCCTCCTTACAATTATCCCTTTTCACGCATGGGTGTGCAAAAATAGCTCTAATGATGCTTATCTTTTATTTCATGAGGGATTTTATTGATATTTTATTTATGAATGGGTATCCTTACCCATTTTATTCTCTTCCTAACTGAAATAGCCAAAATTAATATTCCAATTATCTTTATGCTAATTTGGGGACATTACAGTCCTCCCTTCCCAAAGATTGCTTTTCCTCAAGCAAGTGTGAGGTTAGAACTAAGTTATTCCTCCTCCTTTCCCCGTATCACCCATGTATGATGCCTGCCCCCAAGTAGCAAGGTGCCATTCCATCAATCAAGTCCTCACAATGTCCCTCCCAAGTATGCAAGCCAGCTGCCAAGATGTCATCATGCAATGGTGAAATACTCAAGAGGATAACAGAGTGATGTCTGGAGGTTCTCCCGTAGTATGGAGTCTGTAGTGTAGAGAAAATGATGATCCCCATATGGTCCATCCATCCCCAAGCTATGTTCCATGAAAATTGAGTCACCTCCCAACTAGGCAACTCCTGAAGTCTGTCATCCACCTTTGGCTTCGGAAAAGTAGGTGGGATGAAAATCTACTCATGGTAGACCACATAGTCTACCCCACGTTGTCTATCCCTCCACTTATGATAAGTGTAAGGTGTCTGCTGATCCTGGGCTGCAATAAGGTTACCATCAAGTGGCAAGATGAAGGTTGGGCCTCCAAAGGCCTTCCCCCCAACGCTGCAAATCATGCTGGCCCAAACATATCCATATGTGATGAGTTGGTAGTCATCCACATATGGCATCATATCCATCATATGGCTCACCTCATAAAATAATGACTGTCCTGGAATGGTGGCCATCACAACTATCATGCTCTTCTTAGAGCATGCACTGCAAAAAGAGAGGGATCGTCCTCCCTCAAGGGACACACCCAACCAAGGTGTCTCTCTCCTGATCATGCTCCTTATAAGAATAGGAGTATTAGGATAAGGAGCCAAGATAAGCATCATGCTGGCTGCCATGTGTAGCAAGTGAGTGCGGCTATGGTTCCTCATGTGTAACCAGCGCAGATTAATCCCCTACTGCAATAAAGAATGTAAAATATTGTGGTTTCCCAACCACCTGTGTGCTACCCCATTCTCCTTATGTGTTTGGAGGAAAGGAACAATGTAGGATGCAAAGTGAGCATGCCTTCCAACACATAGCTCTTCCCCAAGTCTCCCTAGGGAATGTTCATCAATCCTACTCATGGCCTCCAATGACCCAAGAAGCCTAAGGAAAGGAATGCCCCTTCTTGGAGCAATGTCCTGCACAAAGATGGTCAAAGGAAGTATATATGCAATACAAAAATCAGAATGTATATGACTAACATTCTTACCATCTGCTCTACTCATGTAACTGGAGTAGCTCATGGATATGTCTCCTCCCATCCTCAAGGAGAGAATGAATGATTGTGCTAGCTCTCCCAAAGAGGGATGTGCCTCCCCTACATCTGTATGACTTCTGCATCTCCCCATGTGCTGATGTGTCCCCTCCTCATGCAACTGGTCACCTAACACCATGCAGGTAAAAATATCCCCGGAATACTCTACCCAAAATTGGGAGCTCCAATGTGTAGCCATCCTCCATAATGACAGCGCTGATGATCCCTCATGTAGACTCACTGTCATATGGATGCTTCCTTCTTTGACATCTCTTATGCCAAAGATATAAGTGGGAAGATTTCCATCCTTCCCCTATTGTTTTTGCCTCAGCGCAGAATCTGAAATGGGAGTGAGAAATAGTGATGATGAGAGAAAACTCCCCTCCTTCCTACAACTACCCAAAGCTCCCTAAGCTGTATCAAGATCTCCCAAGGTCTCCACCTCTATGAAGTCAATGAGTGGTGCCCCAAAATGTGAAGCATCCCTCCTCCTCTTCTGATCCAGTGGTCTCCTCAGTAGAATGTCTCCATGCAAAGAGACATCATCAACAAAGCTAGACTGTATATATGAATGGGAATATGTGTCCATGCCCTCACTGTCCAATCCAGTCTCTCTCCATGGTGCATCAACTTCTAAAAATGAGTAAGGGTAATTAATCCTCATCAACCGATGTTGGCTCTTTCCCTTACCTTCTCCTTGTGTCCCCAAGTTTCCACACCTCTTCATCAATGGCACAGATAGATCATGTGTTGTGCCTTGATCTCTATACATGAGATCCTGGGGTCCCTCTTGCAATGATGCAAGAATCCCTCCACATAGAGAAAGGACTCTACCTTCCTCTGCACGAGGTACTAGATACTCTCTAGTTGTGCCAGCGCTGTTGCTCCCATCCTCCTCCTCACGAGTGGGCAAACTTCCAATAATGGGGTCCTCCTTTGGGAAAGATACCCTCATGCTTCCCTTCTCAAGTGTATATGATGAAAATCTTTCCTCCAGAAAGGTATGGTGTAAGGTCCCAGCCTCCCTTATGGTTGTATGAAGTAGAGTGGAGTCCCAAGTTTCATCCATCACATGTAGGGTTCTGTTTGGAGTATGTTCTTCCATGTGTGTTTTATGAATCCTCCCATCAAATATCTTTACTAATGCATGAGATAAAACATGTGCATTTTTAAAAGGAAAGGATTCAAAACTCCACCAGGTGTAAGCTTTACCTCTCCAGTGCAGTGCTGCAAATGTGGTTGCTTCTTCTTCAGGAATATTGTGTTGCTGTAAAATGGAGTCTAGCCCCTCCACCCAAGCTTTGGCTGAAACTGTAAGTGACCCATCAAAATTTGAGAGAATGGATCTACCATGCTGCTGCTTCCTCTCCTTGGTCACTCTTCCTCCTTCTCTCATCTCAGTTATGTCACTGCTGGACATAGGATTGCGTTGGTCATCATAGTGTGTGGCTACATGATCACCCCCACGATGTGCAACTCTATAGTTTGTCCTGGAATAAAAATCCTTTGGAGATGCTCCATCCATCTCCTCCCTTGTCTTCTTGAGACCTTCATGAATTCTTTGAATAGATTTAGGAAGAAGCCTTGTGAGCTTATCCTCCTTCCTTCTCCTAAGAGATGGAGTCTCTCTCTTGTTGGTCTTATTGTCTCCTTCTAGATGAGAATAGGAAGTGCAGGGATATTCCTTTTCTTTTTTCTCTTCCTCCTTGGGGAGTTTCTTCTTCTTCTAAAAAATGGATGATATCAATCTCATCCTCTTCATCTTCTGTTCTCTTTCTTTCTTGGGCTTTGAAAGCCACAGGCTGAGCTAAGAAAGATGCTATGATACCACTGTGATGTCCCTTTTTCAGAAATATCACAATTCTGTGCCAGAGATGGACTGCGGGGGAATTTACTGGATATGTCACCTTCTAAAGAAGGGTGAGATCTGGAGGCTTTCTAGCCCTTTGCAGACTCTATCTACAAATATGTGAAATTCCCTAGTAGGAATGACTATCAATCCAAGCTTGAAAAACGCATTTCCCAGGAATGGAGGCAGCAAGATTTGATCCCTGGTCTGGGATCCTTTGAATATATCTATTTAGAGCTGAAATCCAAGAGTGGCTTCAAAAAAAATGTCTCTAGGAGCTTGAAACAAGTCTCCTTTTCCTGTTTATCTTCAGAAAATGCCCAATGAAGAGGGCTACATCAACAATGATCATAAACTAGCATAGCAGTGTTATATGAGATAGAAAATGTGCATGGAACCATAAATAGTCACTGAATATATGTAGCAGAAAGAAAATATACAAATACTTGAGGAATCAATCACTCAATCTGAGCAAAGAACCCCTCAATAGCATGCATATGGAAACATATCAAAATACAGCTACACAAGGATACTTGTGACTAAAACTGCGTAGTAATTAGGAGGTGATGCTGCACATATAATGTCAACATAAGAATATAGAAGTATAATGCTGAAAGAAATATGGGGAGCAAGATCTCAACCCCTGAAATCAATAATACATCAATCCTTGGAAGGATTGGCTGAAATGTACAAAAAGGAAAAATGCCGAAGTTGCTTCCTCTAACTGGAATAGCACTGCAACTCATAAAATGGATGGAGATGGCTGAAGATGCTGCATATGATGAATAGATCTCCTCCAATGGATATTTCAAGAGAGAGGCTGATCCAATCCCTAAATATATCTCTCTCCAAACTAGTGGTGTAAACCCCACTGCAACTCTGCTCAGAAATAACGCAGTCAAAGGAAGGGACTGCGCTGTGAATGAAGAGAGGAGCTGTGTCTGACGCAAAGATATGGAAAATAGATCTGAAATCTCCTCTAGTGGCCTCCTAGATGTAAAGAATCTCTCTCCTCTTAAATCAGAGCTCCGGAAGTGATGCTATGGAAACCTCCACTGCAACCCAGCAACACAATGTTTCCTGCACTGCTGAGAATGTTGTACTGAAGGGAAATGCTTTGGCCTTGAACTAGAATGTGGAGAATATGAAGAACAAACCTTGAAGAGGCTTCTCAAGAAGGAGGGAATCCTAAACAGGAGTTCCCTTGTGCTAAACAACACAGCTATCTCAGTTAAGCAACTGAAGAGAGAAAGAAATTTGAAATAACCATGAATGAGAAAAATTGTTGTTCCTTCCTTATTTTATGCCAATGAAGGCTTCTTGGCCATGGACCTCACATATTAGGGTTTCTTCCTCCTCAGGAAATTGCGTTTGCTTCCCAAGCAAGCCACCTCTCCATCTATTGCGTAGTTTGACTTGGTCAATATGACCTAGCCTCCTTGCAATTATCCCTTTTCACACATGGGTGTGCAAAACTAGCTCTAATGATGCTTCTCTTTTATTTCATGAGGGATTTTATTGATATTTTATTTATGAATGGGTCTCCTTACCCATTTTATTCTCCTCCTAGCTGAAATAGCCAAAATTAATGTTCCAATTAGCTTTATGCTAATTTGGGGACATTACAGTTTCGAACTTTCCTGGCCCTAAGGCTTATTTTACAACATCATAGCAAAGGACTAGCTCTCCTTCAATAAATGAGCGAGGGGTGATGTGGCAGTCGAATGATGATTTTACCATTTTCTTATGGGCCTCATTATGTTGCAGCTATTGACGCCTATTTTCATCAACTATCTCTAGTTGTACTAGGTGTTGTTCTAGAGGCTGGGTATCATCAAGGAATTTGATGGATATATGCAAGTTTGGGATCTCGTGGAAATATATGAAAAGGCATAAGGTGCCTTGGTTTTTTGTGACAGGAATAAAGTTGAATTCCTGTGACGGGGAGGTTGTTGAAATCCTATTTTTGGTGTGCAATGACACAAGTCGTATGTGATGAGTTGTGTTGCTGGCATGCAGCGGGGGAAGGATCTTTGCAATGGAGTCCTAAGTGAGCCGATAGTTGGTCTTCCCGCTAGGATAGTCAATTCCCGGTAGATGGAAGTTGATTTTATCATAGAAATGTCTGAATGTTGTAGCAACAGACATTCCTCTGGCGTGTGATTATGGCTGGTGCAAATGGTGCAAGTTATCACAGTGCTAACAGAGTAGATAGCGTGAGAATATACACTACTCAATGTTCCAGATGTGGACACTTGGAAAGGCTCTGTTGCGGACCAAGTTGTCTTCTATTTCCATTTTTGCATCGCAGGTTGAAACTTGCATCCCTTTTTGGTGGGTGGCTGACTTAATGCTACTCTAGTTGCTCTCAGCTTGGGGAGATGCGTGCACTTAAATGTATGATTAAAGTGTGAGAAAATTTGGCAGTAAGTGCGTGTGATATTCTCTTGATTAGAGAGAGGCTCTTGGGGGAGAGACGAGATTATGCGGAGACTATTTACATGGGATTTGAGTTCTCTGCATTGGTTGATTAGGTGATCATTTAGATCACATAGGCCACATGTTATCCTGGGCTTGGCATCGGATTTATGTGGTTTGTGTGCAGCCTTATCTAGATTATAACACCTTCGTGGTGTTGGGGACGTTGAGTCGGCAACATATCCTTTATGCCATTTCTGGAGGACGCTCGTCCTATTTTCTACAGCATTAATCATGTCGATAGTGGGATGGATCCGTGAGACATAAGTACAATGTCGGTCATAATTATTACCTTGACATATCAGGAAAAATTTCCGCGATATGGGTCTCCCATCATGCGTGTTCTGAGGTCAGGCGGGGTACCATCGTTGGTGTGCTGCTAAGTCAGGGCAGTGGACTATTATATGGTTCGTCTTATTGCATAACGTGCATGCGGGTGGGTTTCATGAAGTGCCTGCAGGGGTAACTATGGGTTTCCCACTAGGTCATTCTTTGGCTATCAAGAACATGATAGACTCGCTCATCTCCTCTGCTTGGGTCATGGAGCTACCGATAGATTCGACATCCATATCGTCTTCTTGGGAGAGAGGAACTATGGCTGAGCGGAGGCTAGCCAGGGCTAGTCGGAAGCGAGGTATGCAGTGACAATCCTCCAATAAGTGATTTTCGGCGCATAACGGGCATGTGAATTGTGCTGCCCATAGTCCCACGTAGTAGACCCTTTCGATTGGATACCATCTGTGAATGAGTTCCAATGAGACACAGTATTCGAGATAGTGGCCACATTCATTGCATAGCATGCAACGTATAATGGGCATTACTGGGGGGCGCTCTATGTATCGGTGCTCCTCTTGTAAGTACAAGATGGTGCGCAGCTCGTTATTAATAGACTGGATGGAGGGATCCTCTTGGTAGGATCGCTCGATCGTGTGTAAGGCATCCCTATACCATGGTATTTCTGGACAATGGTGGGTATAATTCCCATAGGTGTCATAGAGGGCACATGCATGATTGGTACGCAGCGGTTTTCCTGTACTTTTGGTGGCAAGTTCTTTTTATGGGAATGTCATTTTGAGGTGCCTGCCTCTCAGCCGAGGAGTGGTTTTAACTCGTCCAACTCTGGGCATATGTGAGTAGGGTGTCCTGTGACATCACATATAGCGCAGTCTGATGACTTCCTCTGTATGGTGGGGGTCACCACTTTCTTTCCTTTCTTGGCAATTTTCTTTATCGTGGTTGCCAGTTTCGCAGTGGGGATTTCCCTTGCGGGGGCGGTTTCGACTGCTGCCTAGGTAGGTTGGGGCTCCTCAGGACTGGGGGGCTGTAACCCAAATGCAGTAATGTTGGTAGCTGGCGTTCCTGGAGGGGGAACGAGATACCACACTGGGAATGCCAACGATATGTTGGGTAGTACCAGTGTTGCCAAGACCTGCTAGGAGGTGAATCTAGGAGGTGGGTATAGGAAAGGAGTTTGGGAGGCGGCATAGACTATGGAGGCTGCAGTAGCTGATGCCTCGGTGTCGTTACTACTTGAGTCTGTGTCCTGACTAACCTTGGTTCTTGATATGGACATCATGCACACCGGGGCCCCTGTGGCATCAGGAGATACTTCAAGGATAATAGGAGGATCTCCTAGGAATGAGCCTAGGACAGACGACGGCTTGAATTGGCCAGGACCATATTCTTGATATCATACAAGACCATCAGTGGTTGTGTCTACATATGGTTGAATCATATTTGTGCTGGTCAAAGGATGCTTTTCAATGTGTGTCAGCTGGTCTACTGTAATGATTCGATCCTCATGGGGGAAAATCATGATGCAGAAAATAAAGGATGTTATGGCAGACATGTCGTACATGTAACTCCGCTCAAGGAGTATATTGTAATCCAAGTGAGCGTCCAAGAATTTGATTTCTATGTGGACCATTTTCTCGGCTAAGCAGATCGGTACATTTTGGAAGAGACCGACGGGGGTTGAGGGACGACCATCATATGCTCTGAGAGTGATGACGGAAGGTTTGAGTTCTGGGGCTCCTAACTTCTGCCATACATTCTTTGACATGATGCACGTGGATGCACCCTCGTCAATGACACATCGGTGAATAGTGATATTCTGTACCGATACTGGTATCTGGAAGGCGGCCATGGAGGGCAGCCTAGGGGTGTCTTTGTCTAAATCAAAAGCCATCATGCGCGTGTCGGAAGGGTCGACGACGCCTAAGGTGAAAAGTAGGGCTTTCCGCTACTTCGGGCATGGCTACAGTACCTCCAAAGTGGACATAGCAGCAAGTGACTGGGCTAAATCGTCTACGATGTTGTAATTGTGGGCTGCTTTAGAGTAGTTACCTGCTCGCCTATTAGGCCCTTTAACCATTTTTGGAAATGGTTCCAAAGGAATCTTTGGAATGGTCAAAGGTGCAGTCGGTGCGCTCGTACTAGCCCCTGACATACCGGTGTCTGGTGGGGTGTCATAGCTGCGATTCTGGGTTTGGAAAAACATTTCTTCGCCGACCATGTAAATTTCATGGTTTTTTTTCTCAGAATTGTTGGGGTTTTGCTGTTGAGTGCTGATCGTTCCTTGATGGGGGAAGGGTTCTTGCATAACTGAAGTTTTCTGGGAAGATCCTCCTTGTCCTCGGTTACTCTAAAGCTTTTTAAGCTCAGGGAGTTCAGGACAGTGATGAGTATAATGCCTGTACCCACCACATATAGAACAAGAATGGTTTGTTCGTAGAGGTGGCTGCTTGCCTTGCTTTTGGGAATTTCTTGGCTCCTGGTTCTGGTTCTGGTTGGAGTTATCTCCAGGTCAGGGTCGCAGTGGGCACTGTTGATTGTTGCCCCCCTGTCGAGGGTTCCCTTTGAGTTTGTTTTTTACCTTTCTTTTGACCACGTTAGGAGGGTAATTCTCCTGATTATACTAGTGTGGATGATTTTGGGACGGCTGCACAAAGTTCACCTGTGCATTGTTTTGCGTTGGTGGGTTATGTGCTTGGGACTGAGCATACTGATGTCCTATGTTTACACCTGGCCATTGGGGGGGAGTTCTTCAGTTATTTTTTCTTCCTGCGTACTAGGTCCCCTCGGCTGGAGGGTAAGGTCCTCCTTGGTGATACGTTGGCGCCCTATTAGTCAAATTTTGCTGCTGCAAATGATGACTTTGAAATCCGGGTTGAGACATGTTCTGGATAGAACCATGTGTGTAACCGAGATTTTGACTGTTGATGCCTACGTACCCTTGGGTCATTGACCCAATAAGTCCGTCTGCAGAGTTCGATGCGCTTGGCAATTCTTGATAAGATTGCAGGCGCGGGGCGTTAAGCAGGATATTATATATGTATCCTGATTGCGTATAGATTAGTTCAAGCTGTTGGGCTTTACTGATTGCATCCTCTTCGGATGTGGGGTTACGTTGCGCCACATCCTTTGAAATCTCTGCCGTCAGAGTTTTCAATAATAAATCTAAAAGGATCCGGTCGTCGATTTGTGCTTTGCATAAGCTGCAATGCCATCTCCACTCATGGAGATGTTCAAAAATGTGGGTAGAGGGAGATTGTCTGAAATGAGTGAGTAACTCCATTCTCGAATCTTGGTGAATGGGTAACTGAAAGTATGTGAGGAATGCAGTAGCAAGGGCGCTAAAGGTTCTATGCGAAGTAGGAGGTTGCTCGACGTACCATTTCGCGGCCACTCCCGTGAGAGTGCGTTGAACAACCTCAATCAAATAGTATCGTCAATGATTCTATTCGATGAGGACCACAGGTGAAAGGTCATTATATGATTCCCTGGGTCTTCTACTTGCTTGCCCTCAAAATTTGGTATGTCTGAAGGGAGCTTCGTGGGAATGGGAGGCCAATTGGGGTTGCGTGCGATAGGGTCATTGGTGAGCTTAGTTAAATCTGGTAGATTTAACGCCGCGAAGAAGGGTGGCTGAGAGGTTGACACCATGGAAACGTGTGAAGACACGAGTTTTGGTTAGAACGAGAATTAGTCTGTGACGTACCCGGTTGTGAATTTAGATGGCTTCCCGTATGGGATGCACTCTTCTGCCCCCTAGGGGACGAGGGGGGAGTGATTTGCGGTGTGGTGTTGGGAGACCGACTAGGGTTCCCAACTAAGGTTGCTCCAAGAAGGGAGGAACCAACCACTGTGGCAACGTTCTGTCTTTGATGCCTAAATGGCGAAAGACCTAGAACCCCTCCCGATAATGGGGGGAGGTCCAAAAGATGCATGGACCGACAAGGTTCCGTTGGAACTGTTTGAGGGTCATCCAAGTTGGGTTTTGGAAAAAACTTTTGAGGAGATTGAGTCTGTGATCACGACAATTTTATGGCCACATACATAAGACAAGGCGAAAATGAAATGAATTTTCCTTTAACTTAATCTATGTGAGCAATCAAGAAAAAAATGGTTTTGTTTGTTTGCACGTGATACTCAAAAAATCCTAAAAGACCTAATAACATCCTCACACACTCAAAAGTAACTGGGCCTTGAGAGGATTTCTTGCGAGTGCTAGCACAATGTCTTGTAAGAGCTAGCGACGCCCCCAGTCAGCTGAAGAGAATCAACCAGGTAAGGGTAGAGGGTCTGGCGCTTGCCTGCACTGTCACCTATAGGGTAAAGGATGCCCTAGTTTTGGCCACTAAGAACCACTGTCCCATGTGAGCATTCAAGTCTTGGGCTTCTTGGTAGTCAGCGAACAGTACCGAGTATTAGCCGGGTCAGGTAGCCCCAACTAATACCGCACTCACTGAACCTAAGCCTAACCCCCTCTGAATCGGGTCTTTGCCGCGCTCGGGTTTTCTTTTCCGTGGGCTGATATGTGGATTTTAAATCTCCCTAAAAACTCAACTTCTATGTTTCAAATGTGAAGCGTGATCAAGGCGGCTTATTGGATGCCTACCCCTTTGATCCTAACTTAATCTATAATTTCTCTTGTGGCCCCTATGGGGAGAGATTAGTGAGCTGGTTTAAGTTATTTTTAGGTGGCTTTATTTTCTTAGTGGGTGAATGTGTGTGAGCGTATGGTGAACAATCTCATAATTTGAACATATGGATATCGGTGATCCTTTACAAAAGTCCCCTAGTTAAACTATGTGACATTGTTACTTGCTCAAATAAAAAGCATTTGCAGATAATGGGCCACTTCTAAAACCTCCTAATTAGTCTATGTGAGTGACTAAAGGGAGATGGAAAATAAAAAATATAGAGTGTTCGTATACTTTTCTAGGGTCACCTAATGGCGCAAAGACAACAGAGATTACTTGCTCTAATTTGCGATTCAATCCTAGTCCCACAATTTCCTAAATGCAAAAATTGAAATTTAAACTAAACAATTTCTACACTAGCTTATGCATGTGTGGTCATGAGCCACTTACTTGGACTAGCTAAACTAAGTGTGCATACCAGAATTTTCGAAAAACATAAATTGTTTGGAAAGCAATGGTTAATTCGCCCCCTACTTAAACTATGTGAACACTTTTTTCAAAAAACCAACTTAAATGAAAACTAACTAAATGCCTACAAAAAGCAGAAAAAATTAGTTTTCAGAAGTTGTGGGGTATCAACACAAGTGTTGGCAGATACATTAGGGGCTGCCCAACACACTTACAAGCAGAAAAAATGCAAAAGATAGGGATAAAAACTCTCTCTACAAATTGCGTGCAAAAACCTCTGACAGGTGCGCTTTCCTGCTCATAGGTCACCTTTGAACGCGCACCCTGCGCGTTTGTGTGAAAAAATAGCGCGCAAAATTCCTGCAAGTAAAAAAAAATAGGAGCTGCCTTCTTCACTCTGTCACCTTAGTGACTCTAGGGACTGCAAGATGGGTAGAGGACTATCAGCTCCACTCCAGCATAGACTAAGGGTCTCTTGCAAAATATGGCACAACCTCATAAACTTGAAACACGTCAGTGGAGTCGCCAATCCTGTTGTGGTGGATTCGACACATGGGTGTACGAAATCACACAAGTTTAGAGAGTGTGGTCTACGCTCTAAAATATAGGTAACAGGCAGTATCTGGGGGGAGCTCAGAATTATAAGACTTAAATGAAGTAATACACTAAAGTATGCTCTGTTAAAACACTAAAACTAAAAACACAAAAAGAAGCTATATAGAGAGTTCCAAACAGTAACAAGGTAGACAACAGCTCGATGGCCTCTTCTTATTGAATGCTTGGAATGAAAACAAATCTTACCCACTTGCCAAAGGGCCTAGGTCGTGGCTCTAGGACCTGATGCAAGGATGTTTATCCTTCGAGTTCTGCCTTCTGACACAATCTAACTCTCTCTCTCTGCTGAAATGGACTAAGATTGTTGGGTGGCCAACATTTGAGTCCTCTACTGCTTCAACTCCTTGGGTCACACAAGACGCTGGTGTTGCTTGGGCAACTTTGGCCAGCATAACTTCGTGATCACCCATTGTTCATCTCTTTATGGGTTTATATAGGTGAGCTTTCAAACCTCCTTCCCTCCCTTAGTACATGATGGATGGTGACCCAAGGGAGGGGCATGATTCCATTGTGTGCTGAAATATGCTTTTGTGTGCTCACACAATGCCTAAGGGGGAGCTGGTGCTGTCCTTAGGCAGCTTTCACATAAGGAGAAACTGTCCTTTGCTTGCTTGTGGTCTCGGAAAGAGAAATTTTTCTACTTCCAGGAATGTGCACTTATCGGGCTCCAGTGCATGCAAAAGGTGCTCTTTTCGAAGGAAAAAGCATGCATTCGAGCATTTATGACTATTTCAAATTTGATGTTCTCAAAAACTTAGAGATTTTAAATACTTTTTGATTCCATAATGTATCCCTGTCCTGTAAATCCTTAGGCTCGACATTAACTGATGTCGTTTTCTGCTGTACGATTTTCCAATGTTAACAGTGATGCTCTTTATAAGTATGCACTGGAGCATTTTAATACAAGAAAAGCATTGGTGCTTCGAGTGGATATAGCACTGACATTCTTTTAAATTTAACCTTTATCTGGTGCTATCAATTAGTGTAAGCACTAGTGCATTGTATACTATGTACACGCTGGGGTGTTAGAGTACTAGTTTAGCATCAGGTCGTCATCATAGTATAGCACAGGACTGGGAAAAAATAATTTTACTACTGACATTTTTGTAAATTTAACCCTTTTCTGGTGTTATCGAGTAGTATACACATCGGTGCTATTTGTTATTTAGCGTACCATATTTTTTAATTAAAAAAAATAAATCCGCCATGGTGCAACATGTTCTATTAGGAACCTGCTCTTATATATATATTAAAGCACTGGTATGTTTGTATATTATAGATGCACTGTTAAAAAAACATCCGCTAGAACATATGCCCACCCACTTCCTCTGGTGACCTCTGTTATAAACAAATTTTTGGGCTATTTTTATAGGGGCTTCCACAAAAACATCAACTAGAGGGTCTTTTCCTTGTAGTGAATCCCCCCATTCCATTAAATTCAGGAATATTCTATTTATTTTTCTTAAGTTGGATATGTCCAAGGCCTATGATAAGGTTAGGTGGGTTTACCTCCATCTAGTATTAATTTAAACGAGAAGGCATCTCTTAGTGGTCAATTGGATCATGGATTGTGTTCCTTCTACATATTTTGCAGTTCTCATCAATGAAACTCCTTATAAATTCTTTCACCCCTCTAGAGGCTTGAGACTGCACTCTAGCTCCTTTCTTGTTTCTTTTAATGGTTGAGGGGATTAATATACTTATGACTAACACTATGGTTATTTGGAAGTTGAAAGGAATAAAAGTCCCCCCTTCATAACTTATTCCCATTTGTTATTTTTTATGATCTACTCTTGTTCGGTGTAAGCTCTACTCAGGGATTTATTTCTCTAAACTGATTTTAGACCTCTATTTCGATGCCATAGGTATGGAAATCAACATGGTAAAATTCATCCTTCTCTACCATATTGCTCAAGGGGATTATAGGATCATATGGAAACCCTGGTTCCTTTCTCTCAAAAGAACTTGGATGATGGTATGAAGTATGTCAGTTTTGTTCTGAAACCTAATGTTTATTCTTTCAAGGATTGGATTTTGTTGTAAAAAATGTTGAATCTTGCATCTATTTGTAGGTCAATAGATGGTTTTCAAGGGGTTTTTTTTTTGATCTTTTGAAATTAGAGTTGAAAAGTATATCTATAATTTGGAATTCTATGTAAAAAGTCCCAAAATGGACCCTCACTAAAATTTAGAAAAATAGCATCCATTTTCTTTGGATAGGGAATAGGACATAAGATGGAATTTCTCTTGTCAAATGGTCAATCATTTCTCAACTCAACTGTTTGGGGGGATGGAGCATAAACAATGTTTATCTCTTTAGTCAGGATCTTGTTTCCAAAAATATTTAGATACTTATCATTTACATTGCTACGGGGAAGAGTGATGTATTTGAAGTAATTTTGTGGAATTTTAGTGGAAGACTAGTTTTGATCTCCCTAAATTTTGGATAATAAAAGTTGTATTTCCTAGAAAATTTCATTGATGTCTTCCCCCTTGCTAGTAATTGGACATTCTGATGAATTGGTAATGGGAAAAAGGTCAAGTTGGGGGAAGACCCAAGGATATAATTCGATAATAATTATAAGCTTTTATATGTTCTTAGTGAATGCTTACATAATCAAGGCATAATTTTCTTCAGAATATCAAATCTCCATTTCATGATTGGTTTGGTAGATTTTAATGGAGATCTAAACTGGACCTAGGTCTCAATGGATGTCATGTAAAGGAATGGAATTTTTTTTGTAGGAAAACTTTTCTCTAGCTATGTTAAGCTTGTTGATGATAAGTAGGACATGTTATGTTCGTTTAAGCATCTCGTGAGAGGCAATTTCACTATTAATATTGGATATAAAGTATAGGTTGAGGCGACTTTCGGGGGAGATAAGATATGGTGCTGGGATTGTGTGTGGAAAGTGCATACTCCTCTAAAGGCCAAGATTCTTTTATTTTCAGTTCTTAGTAACAAATTACTAATTTCAAATAATGTCCTTAAAAGAGGCTAGATAAGACCAATATGTGTGCATTATGCAAACAAGATTAAAAAAAAAAAAATCGTTGATTTGTCTCTTATTATTTCACTACCTAGGTGTGGGCTTCTATTGTTAAAAAAATTAGCCCTAAGGTCAGTTGGAACTCACCATGCCTTGATTAATGTGTAAAAAAATGTCTTTCCTTGTTTATTCATTTACTACATATGGTGGGTATGTAATCCTAGTATCTTCTAAGATGGGTTAATTTATGTGGAGATTATATTATAATTGATTGAAAATTTGCACATGGAGTTCAAATACGAGCCTAAGAGGAAAAAGTAGTGCAACCCTTCTATGCCTTCTCTTGACTATGACATTCCATGGGGTTTTTTCAGGGGTGCTTTTCAAGGCCACCCTCCTAGTTATGGAGCAGGAGTGCTCTTCTATTTGAATGCCTCTCACTTCTATCACTTTTTTTATACTCCTAGGCATGGTTCCAATACGGAAGTGAAGTTTGACGTGCTCTATACGCTTTTTCAATATGCTAAATATCTTAGTTTAACTAAATTGCATATTTTCGATGACTCCAAAGTTTTCATCGATTGGACCAAAGAAAAGATTAGAACTTAGAATGTTTGCATCCAATGCATGTGTGCCTAATCCAGGACTACATTCAAGGGTTTGAATGGACCTCCTCTCACATTTGCAAAGAACAAGACAGTGGATGAGCTCTCTAAATAATCTTTGACTCTTCTTGATAGGTCCTTCATCTCTTGTGAGCTCTTTGACGCTCAAATAATTGAGGACATGTTTTTCCTCTTTTAATCCTCTCTTACTTTGAAAGTATAGATATGTCCAATGTTCTTGTCCTCATTATTTTGTGTGTTTTTCGACTTTTAAGGCTTAGAGTGTATGTGGTTTTTGTAAGGGGTAGTTTGTTTATAAATTTGTTTCTGAAAGGGTGAGCAGAGAGGGCATATGTGCTCATTATGAGGGGATTGGTTTGATTTTATTTAGTCACTAAGAGATTGAAACATGTATATTTATCTAAAATATTATAATAGTTTTTTTAATTTGAAAAAAAATGCTTTTAAAACAAGAAAAATTAAACAAGATATTTAAGAAAATACTCATTTAGTAGTTAAATTGATATATGATTCCTAAATACAAAATATATAAAAATTGTACAACTCAAATAGATCTAATAATTAAGAATTTATATTTCCTCTTAAAAATTTACATCTTTAAATGTGAAGAAAGGGAGGTATATATACCTTTCCAAGTTTAAATAGTCAAACTCATTACCCAAAAATACATCCCTTTTTCAAAAACCAAAAGTAAAAAATATAACTTTAATGGACCTAATAATTAATGATCAAGACTATATATTTAATGTTTACTTACACTCCCATAAATTTTAACTTTCAATATGATTAAAATATATAAAAAAAATATTATTTTATAAAGCTTTTTGTCTATAATAAAATAAATAATAAAAAACAATTTTGGTACGTAGTGGACTATTTTAAGATCGCGTAGTCTACCGAGGCCGCGTTTTGACCCAGAATCCGGTAACGATTTTCAGAAAATCTGGCAAAGATTTGCCTAGAATCTTGTTTACAGTGGTTAAACATTAGTATTTTGAGTGCCCCAGGGATTTTTGATAGTGTTGAATCCATTTTCACTATCAAAAATGGATTCCAAGCACTGCAACTCCCTGATTTTTTAAAATTTAGTTGACCGGATTCCGGCAGATTTCTACCGTCCGGGCCAAAACGCGGCCTCGATAGACAACTCCTTTTAAGATAATTCCAATCTTACGATATCAAAATCATCAACTTTGGATGGTTTTGAATATTGGCTAGTTAGGAACCCATAACGTTCACTTGAATGCACCCCAATGAAGTAATTCCATAAATATTTGGCTTCATTACGAATTGCGTTAAAGGCATTACTTACAACCAAGATGTTGGAGATAAAGGTTCTGGATTTTGTTGAAATGTCAACTACGCCGATGTCTCTATCTAGAAACTT
Organism: Pinus albicaulis; assembly: GCA_034641835.2. NCBI lineage: Eukaryota > Viridiplantae > Streptophyta > Pinopsida > Pinales > Pinaceae > Pinus > Pinus albicaulis. The sequence goes on along the minus strand of CM076572.1, from coordinate 759,503,893 downwards.
CAAAAAGTGATTGAAAATCTCAAATACGACGTATGGTATCTTTACAATGAAAATATTTCTTTGAATTTAATTTGCCTCTAAATTTAAAAGAAAAGAAATTAAGAAAAGTTTGAAAGGATACGAATTTAAATAAACATGAGTGAGATTAAATAAATTGTAAATGGATTTAAACTAAATAATAATATTAGTCTAGATTTATTGAAATTCAAGATTTACTAAACCCATTTAAAGATATCAAATTTTATGATGCAAATTTTTTAAAAGTCAAAAGAAATTTGATATCTATAATCCTTGATAAATACAAAGTTTAAATTGATGTAGACTTGTTTAATTATTAATTATAATTAATTACAATTAAAATTATTTATTTTATTTTATTTTTAAAATTTTACATCTCTTCCATACTAGGTTGGAGAGAGTCTTTTTTTATAATTGTATATATATATATATAAGTCTAATTCTATTATATAGTACAAAGGAAATACAATTCGAAACATTCTCGCCAAAGCTGCTATGCTAGCCAATTTCGGCACGGAGGATTTTCAAAAAAACAAAATAGGGACTGCCCCAGTTGGGGAAACCAGCCCAAAAATTGTACCGATTCACTAAAGGATTGCTACCCCAGATGGGGAAACCAACATGAAACATAATTGTCCAAAAATTTAACAAGTTGTGCAAGAACAAGGAAAACAAAAAAGCGATAGTGGAATTGTAACTAGCAAAGGTAAGGGACCTCTTAGCGCTAATCCTTCCGTGGCGAATCATTCTTCAAGGCTTCAGGAGGTGGCTTTTTAATAATGAAGCAGTCATAATCTTCTGAGGAGTCATCGTCCTTCTTCGACAACTGGGTAGTCAGCTCTGGCATGGAGGCAGAGCGTGCACCTGCAACTGCAACATTTTTATCCTCTGCTGAGCTATCACCACAATCATTGCCTGAGGAGTGCATTGCAGATTTAGTTGGTAGGGCCATCAATTTTCTGGAATGTTAGAGGTAAGACACAGTCATGGTGGATTTTCTTAAGCGTTTCCGTGAGCCAGAGCCAGCGAAGCTGGAAGGGACCTCTGGGACACGCAAAAAAAAGAGGGCGAAGAAACTATGCTGGTTTGGGGCTTCTTTAGAGTCCACATTGAGCGTGAACTCAATAGGTCGGTCCTCATGGAGGGGGGAATGGTACTCATCGCGGAGGGGGATGGGAGGGCGGGAAGATTGGCTTCGGCCTCGGCCACGGTGACATCTCATCCTGTGGCGACGAGGCATGAAGTTGTTGGAATGCTCAGGTGAGGCGAAGTGGGAGACGAGATTGTGAGAGGAGATATGGCAGGAGGCCTCAAGCTGTAGAGGGGGCAAGGAATGATGGCCAGAATGCATAACACAGTGACCAACTACCTGGACAGATAGGCGGCAGGAGGAGGCAGCGGGAATGTCGTCACCGGAGGCCATGAAATATCGTGAAGAGCAGGTGGATCAATTAAGGCGTTGGAGGAGTAGATGCAGCCTTTATTAGCTCCCGCACTTGAGCCATGTGCCTTGCAGAGGAGCATCCACATTGCACAATCTAAGAGTCACCCGCATTCGGGATTTAAAAAATATATACTATATTATATAGAGTAAATAAATAAAAAGTAAATTTATTTATTTTATTGATTTTGTTTTTTTTTTCTATAAATTTAATATAGATTTTGCTCAAATATATTATTCCATTTTATTGATAGAATAGTCTTTATTATGGAGAACTCATTCCTACTTTACAATCTATTGAAAACATTGTAACATATTTTTGGGAAAATTAATATCAATATACAAATATCTCTCTCTATCTATCTATCTATGTGTAGATCTCCATAGATTTTACTAATCAAATCATTGCATGCCCCTTGTCCCACAAACCAAGATCTCTCACACACAAATTTAGTGTTTGGCTTGGCTATGACTATACAGCTTGAGTGGGCCTAATGGTTAAGAGCATGTGTTTCCTCCTAAGAGGCCACTGGTTCAAAACCAGAGGAGAGTAGAGTATGTATGCCTTCGTAGACTTAATAGTCAAATAGCTGCACGGAGTTGGGTTCCTTATCCCACAAATAATGGGGTCTCATACACCAATTTGATGTTTGGCTTAACCGTGACGTTAAAATTCGATATATATATATATATATATATATATATATATATATATATATGATAAAGAAACTAGGGTCAATTCTATTTTATATCATTTTTTCAGGTCTAGAAGTGCATTTTGTAGTCTAATGTGAGGGAGATGTGTAGTTATGAACTTAAGATGGAATTGATATATGTCCTCTTAAAATAAAAATTAAAAAATATTTACTAATTAAAAAACCATATCAACTATAACAAAAACAAAAATAGTTATGTAAGAAGATAAAAACAAAAATAATTATGTAAACAAACAAAATACAAAAGAGTTAAAGGCAATAAATTAAATATGTGTAAGACATCGACACCACAAATTCATGTGGACTGCAGTTTTTTGGGGGAATCCGGTAAAAAAAACTTCAAAAAATTAGATTGTTGGAGTGTTTGAATCACTTCTTTGATGGTGGAAATGGATTCACCACCATCGAGAATCCCTAGGGCACCCAAAATTCTGAAGTAATTTATGTCATATTTTATTATAATCTTGTCGAAATTTAAATTATTTTCCAAGCTAATGTATGGATTTTTATTTTTTTTATACTACGCCCAACTGTGCTTGATCACTCGTTCGCTTTGATCGGGTTTGATGTGATCATTGGAACTCATCGTAGTCTAACCATCCTACTTTTTTTTCCCTAAAAATCATAGAAATTCCAGCAACATCTTAATAAAATCCGGCAAGAAATTTTGTAAATCCAAGTTATTGCTATCAAAATTCAAGATTTTGGGTGCCCCTAAGGTTTTTGATGGTGTTAAATCCATTTCCACCCTAAAAAACATAATTCAAACACTACTACTGCTATATTTCTTAAATAAAAATTACCTGAATTCCGACCACTTTTGGCCATCCAGTCAATTCCTCCACCTTTATAGGCAACTTCATTCCTATCAATTGCGATATGTGGTAGTTCATAATTGGATTCATTGTGATTCTTGGTAATTACACATTATTCTTTCTATGATGCTTGGTAATTAATAATCAAGTTGTCTTTAGCGCTACTTTTTGGAAGTTTTTTTGGTGATTTTCTGGTCTAATTTCTCTAAAATACGATAGGAATTTATTGAAATCACAAGTTTGATGGGTAATCCTTGCACAATCTAAGTGACCTAGAGTTTTTTAGTGTGCTAAATCCATATGAACATTCAAAAAATCAGTTTAAATAGCACAAATCATGATTTCACCTCAAACTTTTCAACTGAATTTCGGCACTGGAAAGTCCAAAAAGTCGCACTAAAGACAACTCCATTAATAATTGGGTTAGTTGTTATATTTGGTAATTATTGTCATTTATTACGAGTACGATTTTTTTGGTTTGAATAAGAACACAAATCTTCCCACTAAAAACATTTGTAAGGAATACTCATTGACAATTTTTGTAAAGCATACTTATTTGACTGGCATAATATTTATTTATATAGTGAAAATTCTAATAATAGCATTGAAATTGCGTCCATGAATTCATTATTCATCGGTTGTACATAAGGAATCAAAATATATAAAGCATACTTATTATGGATCTCTTAAAATATGTATAGGAATTTGACTATGTTTATAAATTATATTTGTTTGACTACACAAGAGCATGCAATTTGGAAACATCTCTAACCATTTTTCTTATTGCACATAATAGTAATTGTAGTTGGCGCTCTTTTTGTAAACAAGTGGACAAATCACCTACTAATTACATAATATCATGACATATGGAGGGGAGGGGAATGATGTAAGTTATATTTGTGCATATGCGCATAACTCCTTTAATGGAGTTAGTGACTCTCCAAGTGCAAGAATACCAAAATATTTAGACTTAGCATTGTATGGAAGTTCAATTTTGTTTGATATTATGGTTGTATTGGGGAATTTACACTACTAGGATTTATGAATTGAAATTATATTTTTTAAATCATGCTATGACATCAAGATTTTTGAATAGTTGGAAGCATATAGCTCGAATTTTTAATTTTTGTATCTTTGATGTAATGTTGCACTCCCAAGTGCAAATTTCTTAATATAATAATTTTATTTGTGGTTCAAAAAAACTAATAATTTCTATTAATAATTTTATATTTATCATTTATTCAAATAATTATCTTGAATCCTTGAAATATAACCCAATTGGAGATTCTAAAATGTTGACTATCATACTTAAATCTGAGGATCTACCTCTATTAAACAACAACCATTTATATCTCAAACTTATATTTAAACTTTAGAGAATTTTTCTTTTTAACTGTAGAAAGTAGTTCTTGAATCTTATCAATTGATTGAAGTGGTATTCTCCCCATGCTTTCCCATATTATTCTTCCAAGTCTCTTGTAAATAAGCCCCAAGTATAATGATAAAAACATTATTCCTTTAAATACCCATTGATACCATTGATAGGGTTTTATTTCAAAGGACAAAGTTGTTATGTAAATCCTTTACTTGTCATCCATCATATTATGCAATTCAAATTATTTTTTTATTTGGTTCACCCAGGTAAATACTTCTATTCCATCAAACTCATTTAATTCAACATTGGGAATATTCAAATTGCATACCCTTTGGAGACCATCCATGAGTAAATCTAATTTCAAAGTTAAATCCATGAGACAAATGTTTATTATTGGAAAGTTGTTCAACATGGATACTACATATATTTTCATAAGTCCATTCAATCACATTATAAATTTTTAGGAGCCTCTCATCTAGGAATTGTATGATCTTGAATTCCAACTATTCCATCTCCTTATCCATTTCTTCCATATTTTCATTCATATTTTGTTCCATGTCTCTTTTAACTGATTCTTACATCTAGGACAATTCAACCTTTTCTAACATAATATCACTTATTCCTTAACTTGAATCTCCAACTTCGATACATTTTGTTGCATGTCTTCTATTTCTTCATGAGCCATGGTTGAGCTCTCTTAAAGGTTTAGATGGTTAAGTAATTTTTGTAGATACCTTTGGAGCCATTACAAGTTACTAGGTCCCGAGGAAAAAGGAGTGTCAGGGGATATATTTGTTTGATATAGATGCAAGGTCCAATAATATTACTTAGCCCAATACCTTAGGGCATTAACTAAGGAGGCTCAATTGTGCCCTTAACCACACTACTCAACTAGATAGGTACTAAAGAGGTTTCTCCTCAAATGTTTTTCTTGGTACAACTATTATCATGGGAAATCGAAGGACTTGTGCAAGAAAATATGATCGAAAAAGAGACCCGGAGGAACGTAGAGAAGAGACATGACAATCTCGCAAAAGAAATATAGAAGCCCTCTCAAATACTGAAGGGGAAAATCAACCTCAAGCAGAAATTGAAGCAGGTATGTAAAGGTAAATATTATGATCTATTGATATATTTAAAATTTTCCTAGTGTAAAATGTGAAGCTTAAGTTTTATTTGATGAACTAATTTGAATTTAAATATTTTGTTTAATGTAAACAGACAGAGATATTCCTCAAAACATTGATGGTGAGATACAAAATTTTGAAAGAGAAAGTGAAAGAGGTATTGAACCAATGATTGAAGATGGTGAAAATATTGAAAGAAATTCAAATGAAGAAATTGAATCACAAGGTATGTATATATATATATATATATATATATATATATATATATATTGAACACATGCACGTATTATTGAAATTGTACATATATTTATTAATTTAGTTATTTATTGCTCATATGTAAGCTTATTATGTACTATTTTTTCAAATATGTACAGATGAAATCAATGTCGATGATGATATGTTAGAAAATGTTGACACTCACACATATGGAGATAAAAAACCTAACCATGTTATACAATATCGTGTTAATTGCATTTTTGAAAATTATTTCTTAAATGAGCGGGTGAAAGTTCAAGCTCAAATGTTGAAAGGTCTCCTATCATTAAGGAAATTAAAAGAAGCTACGACACTACTAGGTATTCGAAAATCAACCAAAGATAAAAAAATGAAGGAAAATGTGATACAAAATATAAGTAGTACTATAAATTCAATTAAGAGATCTACAGATAAAAATGTTTCAATTGTACGTAGAGGAATACATATGGCAATGGTTTCATCAAGTACTAAAGAGAATTGTTTGGTAACATCTATGGCACGAGCATTAGGAACCTCACGAAAAACTTTTTACAAACATCGGAAATTTCAGCTGCAAGTAGATGTAAATGATGAACTCGCTTGTTGGAGAGCTATTTGTAGGAAACCATACAAAGATAGACTTAGAGAAAATGTTAAAAAAATAATATATGAATATTGGAAGAACAATTTGCGTGCTTCGCCAACTGCAAGGCATGTGATGCGAAGAAGAATAGCACGAAATCAGTATGAAGAACATGAAAAATATTTCTTGGAAACCACTCAGATAGAGTTACTCAACAAGTTCAAAGAAGAGAATCGTCAAATTCATGTTTCAATCAGTACTTTTGTTCAACAAAAACCATGGTATGTAAAACCTATCACCGTACGCGACACTTGTTGTTGTCGTTATCATGTGGAATTTGAGTTATATTATGAGACATTCCTTGATTTTGGTAGAACATTATGAAAGGATTCACCTCCTCCTTCCACTATCCGTGATTTCATATCTCAAATTCTATGTGAAAGAGAAAGCGATGAACTATTTTACAAGAAGAAATGTGTTGGTGGTAAAAAATGTGATGATTGTGGAAATTTGACTAAATTTCAAAACAAATATCGTACTGATATAAATGATCAATCATTTTCCAACATGAAAGTGAAATGGAAGAGATATGAATATATCGATACATCGATTCAAGGTGAAAATAGTGTTAAAAGAATTGAATTACTAGAAGACGAAATTTTTGTGATAGACTTTTTGAGAAAGTTTGAGGCAGAAATTTACAAATACACCAAGCATTCCCATAGAGCTTGATGGAAAGACTTTCAATTCAAAAAATATTTTTAATTTTTTCCACCAGGGACCATTTTGTCAGTGATTTATTTTGCAGAAAACTACACATTTATTCCACAAAAAGAAATTCAAAGTGAATACTATCATTTTGACAAAGTCTCCATGCTCGTCCATATTCTATATAGACATGCTGAACAAAACGTCGATCATATAGAAATCACGAGTGAAAGTCGACATATTATTCAAGAATATCACTTTTATATCAATGACGATCGTACAAATGATACATATTTTGTACAACATTGTTTTCGAAAAATTTATGATTCCTTGAAAAATCGTGGAATAACATTCAATGAACATTAGATATGGTCAGATGGATGCGCAGGTCATTTCAAATTTGCACGATCATTCTTTTGGTTGTGTTGTCTTCATAAGAAAACCTGCATTAAACATTGTTGGAATTTCTTTGAGACTGGCCATGGAAAAGGAGAACATGACAGTGTAGGAGCATGCATAAAACGAGCACTTCGAAGATATCAAATGAACCCCTCTACAAGACGACTTGTGAATGCTCAAGAAGTTGTTCAATGGTGCATCGCTGCTCTAATTTTAAACATTGTTTACATTTATCGTGCAATTATTATCTTTGATTGTATTTTGATATCATATTTACAAATTCTTCTTTTAATTTTCCATATAAAGGTTTTTCTGGCATATTGGGATCGAAGACGTAGATAGATCAATTGGAAATGACGTTGAAACAATAAAAGGGACTCGAAAATTGCATTCAATTAAAACAAAGTCATCTAGAAATGTGTTTGCATTGGATAAAAGAAAATATTCTTGTTTTTGTGATGTTTGCATAGACAACACAAAATCTAATGACGTTTGTGAAAACAACATGTATGTAAAATATTGGAAACATACAAAGCTAAATACAAAGGGAAAAATGTCTGTTGCAATGTTTGAAGAAATGCAATCAGAGGAAACTACAATATCATTCGATGGTGATCGAGTTTCTGATCTTGTTAGAGAAGGTAACATTTGAATTGCTTTCTAATGATTTAAAGATCTAGAAATAAATTTAAATATGTATAATTTTGTTAAGTTTGTTTTATTGTGTATAATTTTGTTAAGTTTGTTTTATTGTGCAGGAGATGTTTTTGCTGTAATTGCACCTATTGACAACGATGAAAATGTTAAGTATTATTTTATGCGTTGCACTGAACGAAAAATGAAATTATTAGAAAACTATAATGATCACGGATTTCAATATGACAGAGGATCTATTATACTGAAAGGTTATTTTTCAGAAAAACTAATAAAAGTGGGGACTTTGTTTACTTTGAAGACTATGAACCTGATTCCATAAGTTGTCAATATAGTCACTTGGTGTGTGCAGCATGCTTAAAGTTGATAGAGGTTCAATCAAAGAGAAAAACGAAAAATTTAGAAATGGAAAATGTCAAAATCCGATCATGAACGGATTATTGAAGATGGCATTCCATTGGAATTTTTTTGATTGAATTGCCCAACAATTTATTCTCTTTGGATTAAATATATTTTAGAACTTCTAGTACGCTCAACTAAAAATTTAGCTGCTTATGTTATTTGTGCAAGTGTTTGCACATGTACAAATTGTTTTGGTACATATGCACGTGCTCTAGTATCAACTAAAAGTATCAAGGATATATACATGTGCATTGATGAAAGATGTTACATGTATCAAGGATATATATATATATATATATATATATATATATATATATATATTCTAGAATGCAATTAATTTTTCAAGTAGTTTTATTATGTGCATTGATGAAAAATGATTCACGTACTCAATATATATGTTCTAGAATGCAATTAACTGGAACTAGTTTTTCTTATGTGCATTGATGAAAAACTAGTTGGATTTTCTGGTAAAAAGTATCCACAATGTAAATAAATCGTCTGCAGTATAGTTTTGTATGAAGATTCCTTTCAGACAAGAGACTCGGAGCACTTCTTCGACTTTTGGTGGGATTTGACCCACATCTCTATTCCTGATTGAAAATCTAGTACAAAATTTGTTTGTCCAATGGTCAGATATGTTCAATGTGCATTAATGAAAAATGTTACTTACATATTGGATATATATACATTCTAGAATGAAATTAATTGTTCAAGTAGTTTTACTATGTGCATTGATGAAAAATTATTTAAATGTACTCAATATATATGTTCTAGAATGCAATTTTAACTAAAAGTAGTTTTTCTATGTGCATTGATGAAAAATCATATTGGATATATACACGAACTTAATGTGCCCAATTTTTCTTGTAATCTTTTCTGGTAAAAAGTATCCATGCAATGTAAATAAATCATCCACAGTATAGTTTTGTACCAAGATTCCTTTCAGACAAGAGACTCGGAGCACTTCTCCGACTTTTGGTGGGATTTGACCCACATCTCTATTCCTGATTGAAAATCTAGTACAAAATTTGTCTGTCCAATGGTCGGATATATGTTCAATGTTCTAGAATGAAATTAATTGAATGTCATTAATTTACCAAATTATAAATCAACAAGGCTACCTATTTGAGTGCATTAATGACATTGACCCAAATTCAACAAACATATATGTACTTCTTATATTTCCAATCAAAATTAAAGGGATAATTTGTACATATATCTACTTCTTTAAACTCTTTTTTCAATTAGAGCTCAATTGATACATGGTTAGTTGCATTGAAAAGCTATGTTCTTCCTATTGGAAATTTTTTCATTCAGACAAGACTATGTAAGAGTGTCATGTAATACTAGCTATAAGCAACAAGGCTACCTATTTCAGTGAATTAATGACATTGACCCAAATTCAACAAACATATATGTACTTCTTCTATTTCCAATCAAAATTAAAGGGATAATTTGTACATATATCTACTTCTTTAAACTCTTTTTTCAATTAGAGCTCAATTGATACATGGTTAGTTGCATTGAAAAGCTATGTTCTTCCTATTGGAATTTTTTTCATTCAAACAAGACTATGTAGAGATAAAAAGCAATCTTAAGATTCCAAATGTACATCAACCATCCAAAACTTGAGTTTTAAAAACTTTTTGATTAAATCAAAACAATACAAGTCACATAGGAGTCTTCTATCTAAGCCAAATGTAGATTGAAACCATCCAAAACTTAGATCAAAACATTTAACATTATATCAAAACATTTAACATTTAACATTAAATCAAAATTAAAGGGATTTACATATAACTACTTCTTTACAATACTTCAAATAGGAGTATCTTCCATCTAGGCCAAATGTAGATTGAAACCATCCAAAACTTAGATCAAAACATTTAACATTTAAATAACATTAAATCAAAATTAAATGGATTTACATATATACAACTACTTCTTTACTCTTTTTGATTCAATCAAAACAATACTTCACATGGGAGTCTTCCATCTAGGCCAAATGTAGATTGAAACCATCCAAAACTTAGATCAAAACATTTAACATTATATCAAAACATTTAACATTTAACATTAAATCAAAATTAAAGGATTTACATATATATAACTGTAATGAACATAATGTACATAGCAAGACATGTCTTCTGGATTGCCTAACTAGCCAACACCAGAGGGGGTTTGAATCAAAAAAACAGAAAAGGGGTTGCCCATAACCGGGAAAAAGCTAAAGAGGACCTGACATTAGGCTAGCTATCGATGTGTGTAGGAGGATTCTCCTCCACAATTGGACAACCGTAGTCCTCCAGATCATCATCTACTCCTTTGGAGGGCTGGGAGGAGTTGTTGCTGCTTGCACCATCGCTGTTGGAACTCGTCGAGCTGGATTTGACTGGAAGAGATGCCGACTTCCTGGTGTCCTGGGGCTAATGGGTTGGGATGGTGGACTTTCTCCACCGCTTCCTGGAACTAGAAGCACCTTCATCTTGCGACTCCTCCTGAAAAGAGATGGAAATGGTCGCTGTAATTCACGGTCTGACTATAGTGTTGGTGAAGTGAAATTGTGCTTCATTGATTACTGGAGGAGGGTGGCTACCTGTGTCATCGATGGAAAGAGGAGGGCAAGAGCTAGCACTCCTGCCTCCTCCATCCCTACCCCCACCTCCCCTTCTGCAACGCATATGTTGTCTACGCATGGGGTCTTCCATAGGCCAAATGTAGATTGAAACCATCAAAAACTTAGATCAAAACATTTAACATTATATCAAAACATTTAAAACATTTAACATTAAATCAAAATTAAATGGATTTACATTTAAAAAACATTTAACATTAAATCAAAATTAAAGGGATTTACATTAAATGTAGATTAAAGTGGTATCCAAAACTTAAGTTTTAAAAACTTTTTGATTATATATCGTGCAACATTACTTCACATTCCATGCCAATTATAGTTCAAATATCCAATAGAAACATTTAACATTATAACACATGTGCCAAATGTAGATTGAAACCATCCAAAACTTAAGTTTTAAAAACTTTTTGATTATATATCGTGCAACATTAAAACATTAAACATTTAAAATATTAAATATCACATGCAAAATGTAGATTGAAATCATCCAAAACTTGAGTTTTAAAAACTTTTTGATTATATATATTGTGCAACATCACTTCACATGCCATGCCAATTATAGTTCAACTATCCAATAGAAACATTTAACATTATACCACATGTGCCAAATGTAGATTGAAACCATCCAAAATTTTTAAAAACTTTTTGATTATATATCGTGCAACATTAAAACATTAAACATTTAAAACATTAAATATCACATGCGAAATGTAGATTGAAACCATTCAAAACTTGAGTTTTCAAAACTTTTTGATTATATATATCGTGCAACATTACTTCACATGCCATGCCAATTATAGTTCAACTAGATCCAATCGAAACATTTAACATTATATACCACATGTGCCAAATGTAGATTGAAACCATCCAAAACTTAAGTTTTAAAAACTTTTTGATTATATATCGTGCAACATTAAAACATTAAACATTTAAAACATTAAATATCACATGCGAAATGTAGATTGAAACCATTCAAAACTTGAGTTTTAAAAACTTTTTGAATATATATATCGTACAATGTGACTTCACATGCCATGCCAATTATAGTTCAACTAGATCCAATAGAAACATTTAACATTATATACCACATGTGCCAAATGTAGATTGAAACCATCCAAAACTTAAGTTTTAAAAACCTTTTGATTATATATCGTGCAACATTAAAACATTAAATATCACATGCGAAATGTAGATTGAAACCATCCAAAACTTGAGTTTTAAAAACTTTTTGATTATATATATCGTGCAACATTACTTCACATGCCATGCCAATTATAGTTCAACTATCCAATAGAAACATTTAACATTATACCACATGTGCCAAATGTAGATTGAAACCATCCAAAACTTAAGTTTTAAAAACTTTTTGATTATATATCGTGCAACATTAAAACATTAAACATTTAAAACATAAAATATCACATGCGAAATGTAGATTGAAACCATCCAAAACTTGAGTTTTAAAAACTTTTTGATTATATATATCGTGCAACATTACTTCACATGCCATGCCAATTATAGTTCAACTATCCAATAGAAACATTTAGCATTATACCACATGTGCCAAATGTAGATTGAAACCATCCAAAACCTAAGTTTAAAAAAAAATTTGATTGTATATCGTGCAACATTAAAACATTAAATATCACATGCGAAATGTAGATTGAAACCATCCAAAACTTGAGTTTTAAAAACTTTTTGATTATATCATACATAACATTACTTCACATGCCATGCCAATTATAGTTCAACTATCCAATAAAAACATTTAACATTATATCACATGCCAAATGTAGATTGAAACCATACAAAAATTTTAACTTTTAATTTAACAAAAAGCTATAGATCACAAGATTACTTCACATGCCAAATGTACTCCAAGCATCCAAAACTTAAATTTTAAAAACAAAACAAATTATAACACATCATTACATAACATGCCAAATGTAGTTCAGATGACAACATTAATTTATAGATGACAACATTACTAGTAGTTCAATTATCCAAAAAAGTTTTAAAAACCAAACAAATTATATAACAATATTACTTCACATTCACATGCCAAAAGTACTAAAACTATCCAAAAATTGTAAATCTCACAAGTATCAAACTGTATCAAGTTATATATATATATGTGTGTGTGTGTGTGTGTGTGTGTGACAATGCATCTAGATAATATATAAAAAAGAAAATTTAAGACTATCTAAATCTTGAAATAAAATCTACAAATCATGTCCATCAAATAGAGATGGATCTAGTGTGTTTCCTATCAGGGTCTCAATCTACGCACTATCATGTGAAGCATGGGAAACCTACATACACAATGCACATGTACTTGAACATTAAAATTTGATGTTTTAAAAATGAGTGAGAATATATATAGAAATTCATGTAAAAAACAAAATATAACAAAAAAATCATGCAATACCTCATGAGGTTCCCTCTCCATTTGATGAACAAGTTCCACCCCCATAGGAACATCTGCAACAGTAAATTGTACAATATACATGTATATATATATATATATATATATATATATATATATATAACTTTCAAATGAAAATGCACGTGTACATATATAAACTTATTTTCAATAATATTAAAAAAAAAAGTTAAAGACAACTTGTTCAAATGGTGTGGATGTTCCTATCTTATTCGCTAGAGTCCGTGGATTAAAGAAATATTCTATAGGAACCTAAAGTCAAAAATTTAAAATAACTCAAAATATAGATATATATGTATACATATCTCAATTTTTAATGGAACTTTTTGAGGTGGAATATATATATATATATATATATATATATATATATATAACTTTTAAACATAAATTTTAAAAGTGAAAAATTATCCATACTTGTGGCTCATCTCCTAAGGAAGTAGAAGGTACATCTCCCAAGGAAGAAGAAGGTACTGTCATCCCAAAAACATCGGACGGAATCGGAATCTGTTAAAACATTTTATCATTATATATACATATATGTACATGTGTTCTCAATTATTTATTTTAAAATATCACTTAAAAAACACTAACATTTTCCAACATATCTTGATGGTGAGACTCATCTGCATTGTTTGAACCAAAGGTTCCGAACGTGATATTAACATTTTCGTCATGCATCATGTGTGAGAACTGCAAATGGTGTTTAAACATATAATGATACATTTCTGTTAGATTAATGTACATACAAATAAATGTATACATGTACATACACATGTATTTATTACAAATTGTACACATGTATATGTATGTTAAAATAATTTCAAACCCTAAGGTCATTAACACATACCATTCCTGTGCCCTCTTCCTCATGAAGAATTACGTCTTGAAAAACATTGCGACAATTTTTTGCATATATTCGGAGATCTTCAAAATTCATGTTGTCAATCTCTTCATCTGTACAATACACAAAATTGGCATGTGCATTTTCATGTGCTCTTTGTCGATTTAGACAAACATCGACTGCACCCAATCCGTTGTAAACATTTTCGATCATGAAATCCCTTGCTTCTCGACTTATTTGAGAAGTCGCATCCATCTCTAACCGTAGAGTTTCAACCCGAAAAGGTCGACTCACCAATGGCGGCTCAGGGCGAGGAAACTCCACATCTCGCTTAGCACCCTTACGGTCATACAATCAACCTTTCCCCGGACCAAAAAATTCTGACGGAAGGTCATTGTAGTTGGGTTTCATACCTAAAAAAAATTCTGCATAAAACATTTGTGCAAAATAAACAGAAACCTCGTCGTTCTATGGGAGCCTTCCATAGGCCGCAAGGTGCCTATCATTCAAATAGCGAGCTATATTTGGGTGCTTGAAATATTGCACCTTCAACATTTTTCTTTTTGGCCCTTCCTTGAAATTAAACATTGACTTCGCCACATATTTGTAATTCTTTGTTTTACATCATCCCATTTATCTGGACCCATTACTGTTTCCTTTCTCTTTCTCATCACTTCTACAAATGTATCAGTCATTGGCCCAAGAGTTCTGTACACATTTACAATTTCACCCAATGAATGTGTAACTATTTCGAGGCTTTGTCGACTCTCAGCAGGTAGAGTCAAAGCCACGAGATCTCTCTGCAATTTTGCATGAAGTTTTTCACACCTTTGTAAGTTGCATTGCGCCATGTTTGTTTCCCATGGTATATCAGAAATGTCGGCTGGATAAGTTGTGCTGGGTAGATAACCTTCTTCTTGAATGTAACGGTCTGCCCTGCGTCTATTTTAACCACTAGTTGGAACATTTTCGGCCTCTACATCAATATATATATAATTTCATATATTAGAAAAAACACATGTAAAAAAAATTGTACAAATTCAATGAAAAAAATATTGAAATTGATGGCAACCTTGACGTGGTTGGTTAGCATCTTCTCCACCATGAAACTAAACTTGAGACCCAGAACCACCCTGCTGAGAACCAGCACCAACAGTCGTTGATTGGCCTTCGAGGGAATAAATATCACCCCCTTCACGCAACCTGCTACCACTCATTGATGGCCCTCTAAGTGGATTTGTGTTGTGTAACCAGCTCCAAAAATAGAAGAAAAGAGATATCAACGCCTTAGAAATAAGCCACTTCGAGGGGGAAACCTCCAATACATTACATAAATGAACAATTCTTGGATGATGCAATTTACAAAACCTCCTTTCTATATATAGGAGTCCATGGGGCCATAATGTAATCCTAGTGGGCCACAATGTAATCCTAGCCGACCTAACAATAATAATTTAAGGGCACAATAATAACAAAATGGGGGTTACAAAGGTACAATAATAACAATAAGGGGGTTACACTAACAATAATAAGGGACTATACTAGTAATATAGGGACCTAACATGCCCCTCTCCTTCAAAAAGTGTTGTCCTCAACGCTTGAGTAGCTCTGGGTGCTTCTGTATAAAATTCTCATCCTCCCATGTAGAATCTTCAGTGGGTAAGTTCTTCCACTTGATGAGATACTCTGAAATTGATCGATTTCTTAGTTGTCGAGTTCTTGTTTCCGTGACCGCTTCAGGTTCCAATATGATTTTTCCTTCCTCATCAAGTTCTGGCAATATTGTTTGAACTGGAAGATTTTCACCTATAAACTTCTTTAAGCATGAAACATGGAAAACTGGATGTACTCGCGAAGAAGCAGGAAGCTCCAATTTGTATGCCATAGTACCAATCTTTTGCAACACCTTGTAAGGACCATAGTACTTTGGCGATAATTTATTATCCTTCTTAGCTTGCTTGAGGGACATTTGTTTGTATGGTTGTAGCCGTAAAAATACCCAGTCTCCTACATCAAAACTTCTCTCGCTACGATGTTGATCTACCTATTGTTTCATTCGATTTTGTGCCAAATTCAGGTTATCCTTTAAGAGTTGGAGAACTTCTTGTTGATGCTCGATGTGATCTTCCACTGCTTGAACCTTCGAATTTTCCCTTAAAGATGATGTGATGGATGGTGGATGATATCCATAAAGTGCCATAAATGGAGTCATTTTTGCTGCAGTATGGAAGGAAGTGTTATACCACCATTCAGCGAGAGGTAACCACTTGACCCATTGTGTTTGTTTATCAGATAAAAAACAACGAAGATATTCTTCAAAACATTTATTTACTATCTCAGTTTGACCATCAGATTGAGGACGATAAGATGAGCTATGAGCTAATTGAGTACCCAAACAAGAAAATAACTCCGTCCAAAAATTTCTTGTAAAAATGGGATCTCTGTCACTCACAATAACCCTTGGGCTTCCATGTAGCTTTTGAATTCTATCCATAAATGTAGTAGCAACTGTACTTGCTTTAAATGGATGACATAATGCACAAAAGTGTGCATACTTGGTAAGTCTATCAACTACCACCATGATGACATTCTTTCCTTCAGACTTAGGTAAACCTGTGATAAAATCCATTGAAATCTCCTCCCAACGCTGACTTGGAATGGATAAAGGTTGTAGAAGTCCGGGGTCTTAATTGTCTCCACTTTATTCTGCTGGCAAACCAAACATTCCGCCACAAACTTTTGAATATCAGATTTAAGGCCATCCCAAAAAAATTCTTTCTTCACCCTGTGGTAAGTTTTTAAAAATCCTGAGTGTCCTCCTAAAGGAGAAGTGTGCAATTCCAGAAGAATCTTTTGTTTGAGTTGGGAATTCTTACAAAGATATAAGCGATCTTTGTACCATAAGGAATCATTTTTCCAACTAAATGTATCAGATGTACTAGGATCTTGCTGCAACTTTTGAATGAGTGTCAATACATCTTTGTCCTTCTTCCATTCATCTCTTGCTTCAGTTATCCAATCTGGTTGGATAATAGAAATGGCACAAAGCAATGCTTCCACCTCTTCATCTTTTCTTGAGAGTGCATCTGCAACAACATTAAGCTTTCCTTTTTTGTAGATTATTTCAAAGTCATAACCCAACATCTTTGTGACCCATTTTTGCTACTCTTATGAAGATAGTCTTTGTTCCAAAAAGTGTTTAAGACTATCATGATCAGTTTTTACCTTGAAGTGTCTTCCCATTAGGTAAGTTCGCCATTTCTTTAGTGCATGCGGTATTGCTAACATTTCCTTCTCATAAATAGGTTTCTGTAAATACTTTCCTTTGATTGGACGACTTTCAAAAGCAATGGGTCTTCCTTCCTGCATTAAAACTGCACCAATTCCATTTCCTGAGGCATCACATTCCACAATAAAGGTTTTTGTGAAGTCTGGTGTAGCTAAGACCGGTTCTAGGCACATTGCCTCTTTAAGATGTTCAAAGACCTTAGTTGCTTTAGGAGTCCATGAAAATGCATCTTTCTTCAATAATGTTGTTAGAGGTGCTGCTATTCTCCCATAATTCTTAACAAACTTACGATAATACCCTGTTAACCTGAGAAATCCTCGCAAATACTTTATGGTTGTGGGGACTTTCCATTCCTTAATGCCTTTAATTTTGTTAGGGTCTACTTTAACACCTTCGTGAGATACAATATGACCCATATATTCCACCTCTTGTACTCCAAAGAAACATTTGGATATTTTTGCATATAATTGTTTCTCCTGCAATAGTTTGAGCACCTTGTCAACATGTTCAACATGATCCTCCCAAGACCTGCTATAGATTAGTATATCATCAAAAAATACTAGCACAAATTTTCTAAGGAAGGGTTTGAAAATGGAATTCATCAACCCTTGATATGTAGAAGGTGCATTGGTAAGGCCAAAAGGCATGACCAAAAATTCATAATGACCCTCATGAGTTCGAAATGTTGTTTTTGGAATATCTTCAGTCTTCATTCTAATTTGATGATATCCTGAATGAAGATCCAACTTGGTAAAATAAATTGCTCCATGTAATTCATCAATAATTCATCAATCACAGGAATGGGAAATTTGTCTTTAATGGTGAGCTTATTGAGCTCCCTATAATCCGGACACATTCGCCATGATCCATCCTTCTTGTGTACCAATACTACAGGAGCAGAGAAAAAACTTTGACTAGGTTGAATTATACCCGCCTCTAACATTTCTGCAATCATACGTTCAATTTCACTCTTTTGGAAGTAAGGATATCTATAAGGCCTGATGTTTGGAGGAACACTTCCCGGAATCAAATGAATAGCATGATCATGATCACGAATAGGTGGGAGTCCTTTGGGAGTTTCAAACACCTTGGAATGATTGTCCAAGACTTGTTGGAGATTTGCAGAAATAGATGATTTTGATGTTGGAACTTCTAGTGAGCATAATTGTGCAATTACACCTCATTGTTCTTTCTTTAGAAGCTTTGTCATGACATTAGAGCTTATTATCTTTCCCGACTTCCCTGCAATACCTCGTAATTCTACTTCCTTTCCTTCTGAAAAAAATTTCAAGAAAAGTTCTTGAAAATTAAAAGCTACCATCCCCAAAGATTGTAACCATTGTACTCCTAGTACAACATCAACACCTCCCATAGGAATGGAAAGCAATGGACTAGTCAATACATATTCCCCCATGGTTAGCTTGATATTATGGCATTTTCCAGAGCAATTTATAGTTCCTCCATTTGCAACCATCACTTCACATTCTGGTGCTGGGTATAGGAAACAATTTAATTCCTTGGCTACCTTACAATGAATAAAATTATGGGTGCTACCTGAATCAATCAACACTATTACCCTTTTCTTCTTGATATGTCCTTCTATCTTGAGAGTTTGAGGAGTGGTGATTCTTGCCAGTGCATTACACGATATGGTTAGACTCATTTCTTCCTTTTCTACGACTGGTTCCTGGTGTATATCCTCTTCTTGTTCATTTTCTTCTTCCTCTTCACAATCTATATAAAATAATTTCTTCTCAGCACACTTATGACCTTTAGTGTATTTTCTATCACAACTGTAGCAAAGCCCTTTTGCTCTTTTTTCTTCCAATTGCTGTGGTGTCAATCTTGTAGGTTGTGGAAATCTAGGCATAGCAACACTTCCATCTTTATAGAAGTGAGTGGTAGGCTTCCTTGTCGCCATAATTTTATATTCAATTTTTCTTGCCAACCTGAATGCCTTCTCCAATGAATCTGGTTCCAAAACACGAACTTCATGTTGTATGTTATCCTTTAAAGTGCCTATGAAGAGATCAATCCTGTGTTCCTCTGGAATATCAGTTACCCTTATATTCAATTTTTGGAAGTCCTCAATGTGCTGCCCCACTAAACCCTTTTGTTTGAGATTTATCAATTGGCTAAAGGTGTTGCTCTTTGTATCCTCATAATGTGCTATCATTTCCTCCGTAAAAATTGACCAAGTGACAATTTTTTTACGGGAGCAAAACCATCGATACCATACAAATGTATTTTTTTCTAAATGTAAAGTTGCAATGCGTACCTTTTGTGTGTTTTGCACGTTATGGAGATCAAAATATTGCTCCATCTGTAGTATCCATGTTACAGGATCCTTTCCATCAAACTTCCTCATATCCATTTTTTGGAATATGGTGGTTCTTCCCTCCAACAGTAGAGTTTATGAAATCACGATTAACATTTATTTTGTTCTCATCATGAGTTTCCTCTACTATCTTTTCACCATTAGGAAACATTTCTTGTATCAACCTTGCCAAACCTTCGATGTCTACTTTTAGATCCTTCTTCATGTTTTCCATGTTGTCTTTCATTTTTTCATCGATCTTAGCTTCCATGTCATCCATCTTAGCTTCCAAACCATTCATCTTAGCTTCTACGTCTTTCTTCAAACCGTCCATCTTAGTTTCCATGCCTTTCTTCAAAACTTCCATTTCATTTTTTGTTGTTCTTTGCGAGAGCGAAATTTGTTGCACTTGCTCTTGTAATTTTGATATGTCATGTTGCCATTCTTCGTCTTCATGAGTCATAGTAGAGCCTTCTAAAGTCTTAATGGGTGTTGAATTATTTTTTGGGGCCATTATTTAGAACCCAATACTGATATTTATTCTACAATATGCCCTTGGAATCAATTCAAATTGATTCTTCAAACAAGAATTATGAAATTTGGAAAAAAAATAAACACCTTTTTCTTTCTTTTGAGGAGCTCGATATTGAAATTGGATTATCTTTGTGATTGCGGCTCTTCAATATCTGAAATTAAACACTGAAGTAGCCCTCTGAATTCTCTTTTGAATGCCACAGGTTTGACCTGATTTGGATTCTCCAAGACAAAGTTATGTCCAATCTCCCACAATGACCTAATTATGGACTGGTTCAGTAGAGAAAACTTGTATGACTTGCCACATGTCACTGTTTTGTCCTTCGCCTCTGAAATTGATAGCCAAGAAACTAAAGTCCGTTTAATTGCAACCAATTTTTACGGTACTCCAATTCGATGCTCAAAGAGAGAGTTATTGAACTTTTCCCACGATCACCTCTTTGAGATGAAATTCAGGAGCTTGAAAAAGAACTACCTTCCACAGATCATATCTCCACAAATATTGCAAACCAAGCTCTGAAATTTTGCGATGAGTTTCCTCAGGATTTCAGCTTCGCACCCTAAAATTTTTAGATTCTGAACCTTCATAGAAAAAAATTTATAGCGCAAATTCCACGATGACCTGTTTAGGAGCACGAAAAAAGACCTAACTTCCACAGATCATATCTCCGAAAATATTTGGAACCAAGCTCTAAAATTTTTAGAAGATCTTCCTCAGGATTTCAACTTTGCACCCTAAAAATTTCAGCTTCTGAAACTTCGTAGAAAAATAGTTATAGCGAACATTCCACGATGACCTGTTTGGAGCAGCGAAACCCTAGAATCCAAAGCTCTGATACCAAATGTTGTGTAACCAGCTCCAAAAATAGAAGAAAAGAGATATCAACGCCTTAGAAATAAGCCACTTCGAGGGGGCAACCTCCAGTACATTACATAAATGAACAATTCTTGGATGATACAATTTACAAAACCTCCTTTCTATATATAGGAGTCCATGTGGCCATAATGTAATCCTAGTGGGCCACAATGTAATCCTAGCCGACCTAACAATAATAATTTAAGGGCACAATAATAACAATAAGGGGGTTACACTAATAACAATAAGGGACTATACTAGTAATATAGGGACCGAACAATTTGAACCACCACCAACCTCTCGAGACGAGAGAGAAGCTTCATAAACAAATACGAATTTATAATCAATTGAAAAATACATTCATGTGTACATATAAATACATATACATATTCATTGATTAAATTGCGTGAACCATACCACGAATGCAAGAACCATGGGCATGCTCCTGGATGGAGTAGAGACCCTTCTCCTCTTAGCTCCTAAAAATTAAAAAATGAAACTTATTAACAACTAATTTAACTCACAAAGTTAATAAAAAATCAATTCCATATGTGCACACATGTATGGAGATTTAAGATTATATTTAAATACCATGAACATCCCCCGATCCTTGAACCCCCATATGGGATTCAGTTGATCTTCGTCATTCATCCTCCATGATATATATATATCTATTGGTGGACATTTACACAAAATAGATTTCAGAAAACCAATTTGTAATTTAGTGTACACAAATTATGTAGAACACAACTTTGAAAGCAATAATTGATGTGTGAAACTCAATTTAAGCAAAAAAGAAATTATAAAAATGATAATTTCACCAAATTACACTTTACATGGTGGGAGCACACTTGGTATAAAATTGGAAAAAACACATGGTCATTAAAAAAGAAGCGTGAAACTCCATTTAAACAAAAATTTGTTGCAGTCCCCGCATTTTAATTTTATAAAAATGTGAAGTTCACCAAGTTGTGCTTTACATGGTGTGGTGGGAGCACACTTGGTATATAATTGAAAAAAAAACATGGTCATTAAAAAAGACGCATTTATAAGTACACAACACAAACATGTCCAAGATATGTTACAATGTCCATCAATAAATTTTGAAGGAGAGCGTCTCAACACTAATTCATCTTTGAGAGATGAATCTTGAATTTTTGAATAAGAGCATCTCAAAACCAATTCATCTTTGAGAGATGAATCTTGCATTGGCATTTCTCTGTATCATTCTAATTCATCTTTGATATATGAATCATGAATTGGCATTGCCCAATGCAATAGATCAACATACATCTTATTCACATTTGTACAATGCCTTATACTAAAAAATTGAAATTGGCTAACAATATTGTTTGCTATTCCATGCAGTTCTTTTAGCCTCTCCTTCTTAACTTGGCACACACCATTCATCTGGTTGCACACAAGTTCAGAATTGGTGAAAACTACAATTCCATTTGATCCATACTTCATCGTTGTTCCCAAGCCTTCTATCAATCCAATATAATATGCCTCGTTGTTTGTTGTTCTTCCCGGTATATTCATTTTCCTTTGGACGACTTTGCTAGTCACAATATTGGAAATAACATATGTAATCACTGCTTTCCCTGGATTGGGATAGCAAGAAACTTCTATGCATAATTTCCATTTTTCAACCATATTTAATGGTTTTCTTATCCCTGAAAAAAAAACAAATTCAATAAAAATATATATATTAAATCGACATTTATTGGAAATGCATGAGAGAAATGACACAAGATCATGAGGTAAATGACATGTGCATTTATTATCTTAAATTTTGACTTAAAAAGTTTATGGTAGAGTTCACATCTAAAATTAATGGGAGGAAGCCTTTAGTTTGTGGGAGAAATGACACATGTACACAGTTTACCTTAAAGTGGTTGTGTTTTATGGATATTAGAGGAAGCCTTTAGTTTGTGGGAGAAATGACACATGTACACAGTTTACCTTAAAGTGGCTGTGTTTTATGGATATTAAAATGAAGAACTTCTATTTAGATCCATTCTAGAGATTGACTGTAGGGGCATTTACTAGATATGTCACCTTTCATAAAAGATGAGATCCAAAGGCTACCTGGCCCTTAACAGAATCTGCCTATAGAAATTGTAGAAGTAAACACTAGACCTATCCCAATTTTACCATGTGAAGGGTGTAGAGGACCCGTGGAATCACTCAAGGTTGTATTATTAAACCTTTGGTTTAATGATCTTCAACCTTTGGTTGTAGATCCTTCAACCTTTGGTTGTACTTTGAAGGTCCTTGCCCTTCATCCTTCAACCGGAGGTTGTAGATCCTTCAAAGCCTCTTGTTAGAGAAGCATTTGAATATGTGAGAAACAAATTAGGAATAGTTCTTGTAAATTATCTTGTTAGAGAACATTTGAACATGTGAGAAACAAATCAGGGATAGTTCTTGTAAATTATTGTCACTTATTTGACTTCAAAAAAAGAGCCTATGAAATTGAGTGCAATATCTATGTGGTAGAGTACACAATATCTAAGGAGGAGAATATAATATATTTGACTTCAAAAGAAGAGCCTATGAAATTGAGTGCAATATCTATGTGGGAAGGAATAGAAAGAGTAACAAAAAGCATATGATTGTGTCAATAATTTGAAGTAGTCAAGAAAGATAACAAAGGACCATCAAAATTGAGTGCAATATCTATATGATATCTATACTCAATCAAGTGTCAATAATTTGAAGTAAAGAAAGATAACAAAGGACCATCAAAATTGAGTGCAATATTTATGTGGGAGAGTACACAATATCTAAGGGGGAGAATACAATATATTTGACTTCAAAAGAAGAGCCTATGAAATTGAGTGCAATTTATCTATGTGGGAGAGTACACAATATCTAGGGGGAGAATAGATATAAGGAAGGAATAGAAAGAGTAACAAAAAGCATATGATTGTGTCAATAATTTGAATTATTCAAGAAATATAACAAAGGACCATAAAAATTGAGTGCAATATCTATATGATATCTATATTCAATCAAGTGTCAATAATTTGAAGTAAATAAAGATAACAAAGGACCATCAAAATTGAGTGCAATATCTATGTGGGAGAGTACACAATATCTAAGGGGGAGAATACAATATATTTGACTTCAAAAGAAGAGTCTATGAAATTGAGTGCAATTTATCTATGTGGGAGAGTACACAATATCTAGGGGGAGAATAGATATAAGGAAGGAATAGAAAGAGTAACAAAAAGCATATGATTGTGTCAATAATTTGAAGTAGTCAAGAAAGATAACAAAGGACCATAAAAATTGAGTGCAATATCTATATGATATCTATATTCAATCAAGTGTCAATAATTTGAAGTCAGGAAAGATAACAAAGGACCATCAAAATTGAGTGAAATATCTATGTGGGAGAGTACACAATAATTAAGGGGGAGAATACAATATAAGGAAGGAATAAAAATAGTAACAAGAAGCATATGATTGTGTCAATAATTTTAAGTAGTCAAGAAAGATAACAAAGGACCATCATCAAATTCAAATTGAAAGATCAAGTAGTCTTCTTCATGAAGAATAGCATTCACTAGGTTCATCATTTAAAGGGTTCATTTTTTAATGAAAAAAATTATAAATAATATGGAATGAATCATTGTACATTATGATAAGTATTGTATTTAAATGACATTTGATCTATGAATAAAAAAGAAAATGAGATCATCTCTTAATATATATATATGTGTGTGTGTGTAAGAGAGAAATAAAAAGCAAAGGTAATTCCACCAAGCCTAAAGGATAATGTCCTAATACATTAAATTATGTTTGGTTTCTAGAAGCATTAATCATGAAAGCAAAGGTAATTCCACCAAGCCTAAAGGAACATGTCCTAATACATTAAATTATTTCCCAATACATTAAATTATGTTTTTTTTCTAGAAGCATTAATCATGAAGAGTCATGAGATCCACATTTCGACCATGTACTATTTTCAAGTTAAAGGAGCATGTCCTAATACATTATTATGTTTGGTTTCTAGAAGCATTAATCATGGCTTTTCTTTGAGATCCACATTTCCATCATACTATTTGCAAGTTCACATTTCCATCATGCTATTTGCAAGTTCTATATGAAGATATATAGTCTAATAACTAATTAGTTCACATTTCCATCATGCTATTTGCAAGTTCTATACGAAGATATGTAGTCTAATAATTGATTAGCAAGTTGTGATGTCTTAATACATTATTATGTTTGGTTTCCATCATACTATTTGCAAGTTATATATGAAGATATGTAGTCTAATAACTATACATTATAGCCCATATAACATATAACGACCTTTGACAGTCTGAGAAAAGAGTCAAAAAACAGAGAGGCCTCCCAGCAGAGTTCCACCTGTTCATCAAGGTAAGCAACATAATATCAGAAGTGAAACAATGACACCACTAAACATATGTGAATTTCGATATTAAATTGACATTTATTGCAAATGACATGTGCATGGTTTATCTTAAAGTCTGACTTAAAAATTTTATGGTAGAATTCACATCTAAAATTAATGGGAGGAAGCCTTTAGTTTGTGGGAGAAATGACGTGCATGTAAAAATTTTACCTTAAAGTGGTTGCGTTTTATGGATATTAAAATGAAGAAATTCTATTTAGATCTATTCCAGAGATTTACTGTAGGGGAATTTACTAGATATGTCACCTTCCATAAAAGATGAGATCCAGAGGCTACCTGGCCCTTTACAGACTCTGCCTATAAAACTTGTAGAAGTTAAGAAATTTACATTGACAAATTTACTTGTGAGAAATTTACCTTGACAACATATAGAGATTCAACTAGGCTTGTGAAAAGTACAAGTGGACAATGTATAATTCTACTTAGAAGAGTCTTTGGTGTAATGGTTAAGCAAGAAAGAATCGTTACTTTCTCTATCTAGAGTAGAAGTGGAATACATAGTAGTTACTTATTTTTGAGTGTTTTGGATGAAATGGGCTCTACAAGATATTAAGGTAAAAACATTTGATTGTGTCAATAATTTGAAGTAGTCAAGAAAGATAACAAAGGACCATCAAAATTGAGTGAAATATCTATATTATATATATATGATTAAGTTTCAATAATTTGAAGTAAATAAAGATAACAAAGGACCATCAAAATTGAGTGCAATATCTATATGATTGTGTCAATAATTTGATAATTTGAAGTCGTCAAGAAAGATAACAAATGACCATCAAAATTGAGTGCAATATCTATGTGGGAGAGTACAGAATATCTAAGGGGGAGAATACAATATAAGGAAGGAATAAAAAGAGTAACAAGAAGCATATGATTGTGTCAATAATTTGAAGTAGTTAAGAAAGATAACAAAGGACCATCATCAAAATCAAATTGAAAGATCAAGTAGTCTTCTTCATGAAGAAGAAGCATTAACTAGGTTCATCATTTAAAGGGTTTATTTTTAAATGAAAAAATTTATAAATAATATGGAATGAATCATTGTACATTATGATAAATCTTGTATTTAAATGACATTTGATCTATGAATAAAATTTAAGAAAATGGGATCATCTCTTCATATGTGTGTGTGTGTGTAAGAGAGAATAAAAAGCAAAGGTAATATGTGTGAGCATAAAGATGTGAACTTCTTAGTTAAAAATCAAAATTTTAAAGTTGAAATTACTAAAAAGTTTTCTCTGGATCACAAATCACTATACCATAACAATGAGACAAAGAAAACCATAACCCACTTATAATAGAGGGATAAAGGGACTCGTGTCACCTACTCCAAACCTAAACACATAATAATGAAAAAGAACATAAGGATGAAAAAATAATACACTTGTCATAATTGTCATAAACTTAATATTTCTAGCTACATGGTACACAATAACACATGGTACAAAATAGCACATTGATTAGTTCAGGTTATATTAAGGTTAACATGGCTAACTTAGAAGGTATAAGTTCAAGTTGATTAGTTTAGGTTATATTAAGGTTGATTAGTTCAGGTTATATTAAGGTATATCTATTACATATGTTATAAAAAATATGTGTGAGCATAAAGATGTTAACTTCTTAGTTAAAAATCAAAATTTTGAAGTTGAAATTACTAAAAAGTTTGCTCTGGATCACAAATCACTATACCATAACAATGAGACAAATCAAACCATAACCCACTTATAATAGAGGGATAAAGGGACTCGTGTCACCTACTCCAAACCTAAATACATAATAATGAAAAAGAACATAAGGATGAAAAAACAATACACTTATCATAATTTTCAAGCAAACCATAACCCACTTATAATAGAGGGATAATGGGACTCGTGTCACCTACTCCAAACCTAAAGACATAATAATGAAAAAGAACATAAGGATGAAAAAACAATACACTTGTCATAATTGTCATAAACTTATATCTAGTTTAATATTTCTAGCTACATGGTACACAATAACACATGGTACAAAATAACACATTGATTAGTTCAGGTTATATTAAGGTTAACATGGCTAACTTAGAAGGTATAAGTTCAAGCTGATTAGTTTAGGTTGATTAGTTTAGGTTATATTAAGGTTGATTAGTTCAGATTATATTAAGGTTATATTAAGGTTGATTAGTTCAGGTTATATTAAGGTTGATTAGTTCAGGTTATAGAAAAATTGGGGCACAAAGTTTTACTCCCTTTCTATATGGTTTTTGGCCCTTCCCTGGTTCGGTATGATACTAGTAATCAAATGAATTAGTGTACACTTACATAGAGTAAACTGTAATGGTATTATTGTAAGAAGTTAATCGTATTAGCTTATCTATAACAGTGTAATGATATCATGTTCACCACATCAGAGATTATGGATGTACTTATACCTATGGAATACACTGATATTATGTAAACTACCTCTATAAGAGCTTAAGCTTACCTTATTACGTAAACAGGGTCTATAAATCCCATGTATTAAGGAATAAAACACACATAAGAGTGTTATGTAATACTAGCTATAAGCTCCCAGGAATATCCATAGTGAATAAGCAGGTACTAACACATCAAAGCTCGATACTCACTTACCTTGTACATATTTATATAATACTATCTTTCCCTAATCTTCATCTTATGCAAAGATTGTTCAGGTTAAGGAGTTAATACTATGTGTAAAGATAAGTAATCACATAATCATTCTAATAATCATGTTATCTCGATTACACTATATTGTATACATATCACTATCTACATATTTTCCGCTACAAACCTACAAAACTGTCTCATAACTTTTGATGCCTCAGAACTATTTTCCTTATGTAAGGAGGTTCTAGGACCTCAACTTAAAAAACTTTTTTCATAATATTAGGAGACTGGGATAGTTTTTACTGCTAGTCTCCCTTTTCTTGGAATGGAAGCTTATGCTTCTGAAGGCAATACACCCTCTTTTTCTCATCTCTGTTTCGGGTTATCACCAAGATATGATGAATGATTGAAACTGTACTGTATACATATCACTATCTACATATTTTCCGCTACAAACCTACAAAACTTTCTCATAACTTTTGATGCCTCAGAACTGTTTTCCTCATGTAAGGAGGTTCTAGGACCTCAACTTAAAAAACTATTCTCACACTAGAAAATTTGGCCCAAATTCCGATGGCCACTTCGTCGCTATTCCGACACATAGTCGTCGTAAGAGCGACAGTTTGAGGATGGACAAAACGTGGTTCGCCATCACGTCGCAATTTCGATGCCTTGACAAAGTGTCGCAATACCGACACTATTTCCGTCGCTTCCAAACAAGCGTCGCTCTTCCGACGTTTGTAAACTGTTGCAATTCTGACGAAATGTGGTCCGACATTTTGAACGTCGCTCTTCTGACGTTTTTATACTGTCATTCTTCCGATGTTTGTAAACTGTCGCAGTTTCGACGAAATGTGGTCTGACATTTTAAACGTTGCTCTTCCGACGATTTTACACTGTCACTCTTCCGACGTTTCTATACTGTCGCAATTCTGACACTGTACAAACGTGTCGCAAGACCGACGCATTGCCAAAGTGTCGCAAGACCGACGCTTTCCAGAAGCATCACAATACTGACGCTTTCCAAAAGCATCGCAATACTGACGCCAGGAAGAACTATCGCAATATCGACAGATGTCACAAGACCGATGAAAATGGAAATCGTTCAAAACGTCGAAAGACCAACGCTTATAAGGCGTCGGAAGAGAGACGCTTACAAAGCATCGGTATATCGACAGCGGGTTCAATTTAAAAAAAAAAAATGAAACTTTAAAACAGGACAGTAAATCTCCAATATTTGTTATGAATTGTGGGTGTTCCAATTTTTATGAACATAATTCGACCGTGAAATATTAATATAATAAACCACCCTGCAGCGCTTTGACTATAAACAATCGTATAATAAGATCGAACCCCGCTAACCTTTAGTGATGGCATTCACTTTATAACTGGGACTTCATATGAGGCTTGGACACATAAATATGAATAAACTTTTGTCAATGCAAACAACCGCACATACCTCCATTGAACCTTAGTTAGGACAACAATAGTCGATGTATATACGCGTGGGGCCCAGCACTAGCGGCCTTTCCACATCCAACGGTGGATAATACGTCGCTCTGGCCTTGACGATCCAACGATCCAACTGGATATCACGCGAGTTAGTTGCACAATAGTTAACTCGCGATGAGAGTGGGTTTTCAAAACTACTCAAGGCCATGTGTCGGCCTATGACATTGATAGCGTCCAAATGGGGAATACCGCTTACTATACAAAGGTGGTGCGATATGCCGGAAACCCATCTTTACTGTGCGGTCCTCAAGGTTCTGACTACTCTTACTCCAGGTTCCGTCCACTTACCAACGCCTTACTACCATTGAACTCTTCCTCGTTGTTCATCCTTCGCACGGCCATACCAAACGAACTCGGGCACGACCATTTCGAGGAGACACGACGCATTACATATGCCACGGTTTATGTCTTATGGTTCCGACAAGGTTAGTATCGACTCTGCAAATCGATACACCGGTCCTTGGTTCATTCAATCGCCTACACATTCACAACACTCATTACAAGGTTTTACCGAGCTCACGGAGGCTCGAGCACAGCATCTCCTTGCTCTACCACAGGCGCACGGGAATGTCATTTACCTAATTCACCCTCTGTTCACACAATTGATTATAGAGAAATTCCCCAACTGTTTGACACAGTTATCTGTGGAATTCACCAATGCACATAAGTCCTGAGTCATTAGCTCGTGTTCCACCGAGAACTCAACTAGTCTATATGCACATAGCCTCATCACAGGGTTTCTTAATTACCACGGGATTTCAATTATCTTTCACCAGGATGCGTACATATATTCACACACAGAAAACTTACTCAATCAACGCACATATAATACTAACAGATTCCTTATATAAATGAAATTTCTTACAGTATCCTAGTCCTCGGCCAGATCTTCGATACAATGGCCTCCTCTTCCCTATGCAGCTCTATGCAGTTCTCTTTGCAATGTTTAGATTGAATTTCTGGGTTGGTTTGGTTTGTAACCAGTTAACTATTGAAAAGTGCTTCCGCATCAGTATTGTAAATTTTCCCAAAATTGAATTTGGGAATGAATTTTGAAGGCATATATACATAGCTTGAGGTTTGAAAATGAGAGAAGAACCGACACTGTGGGTTTTTACCCCATCAACCAAGATATGTTTATGGTAACTAGAACAGTTCCATAAAGTTAGCTTAGAAATTGTCAAATAAGAGGGATGCAAACCATTTCCATTGTTTTCTATTTATGGGGGATTGTGGGAGATGTTTGGGGTAAGAGAAGCTTATACACAATGTAGCCATGCGAGAAATTTTAATCCATTGATCATGTGCTCAATTTTGTTTGCATGGTGTTCAAAGGTTTAGAGTTGATGATTTGACAATATAAGCAGTCCGAGAAAGATTCATTCATTTTTATTAATCTTGATTCTTGAACACCAAAAGAATGAATGAGATGGTATTGCAAACTACACTATTGAAGGATACAAGTGTTGATAGACATATGTAATCTGCAGGTGGAGTTCATCTGGATCAAGCCTACCTTGATACATGTATAATCTAAATCTTGTCCCTTAATAACCACATTACTCAACTGTTTGAATCTTCATTTCGAAGAGTCGCAAGTCAGGGTTGGCATTAATAATGTCAAAATATGAAACAAAATTTTCCAACAGCCTGATTAAAAGTGCAGTAGTTCTTGGCATATAAACTCCTGGAAATTTGCAAAGTGGTAGTTAAACTATCCAAATCCAATGCATATAAATCCTTGTCGTATGCTGAAACCTGTTTTGACTAATTCATAATGACAATCGCTTGAAAGCATTCGATGAATTTGAAGTAATCTGAAAGAGACATGGTATTGTGGCATCAATAAATTTGAAGAAACCAACTGTGAAAATCGTAGTCACTGTTTTGGAGAGATGATGGTTTGTCTAAGTTCCCTTTGTGAGTATTATAGGTGTGAACTACTATAATACTCCTTACTAATATATGTTAAGACTCAACTGTTGAAATATTACTTTCACCTACCTCTGTACTGAGAGCCGCCTTCTATATTTGTTTGAAGAAGTTCTTTCACTAGGCCGCTTGCCAAAATGTTTGAACAGTTAGAGTCAAGGTTTGAAAACAAAAACCAGTCCTGCACATTGAAAACAGAGGGTTAAAACAGAAAACAGAGTACGTGGCTCTGTATTTCAAAAACAGGTTTAAAATAGAAACAGGGCAACTTTTGATTGAAGCGCGGGTTTTGTTTAAAGTTTGGTGGTCCCGCACCACAGCAAGCCAGAGGAGGACACGTGGCAGAAATTGATTGGAGCGAATCTTTGTTTAGGCTGCTTGCGCAGTGGAAATCTAGACCCGAAAAATATTAGGGCGAATTTGATAAGAAATTCGCGTCACAACTCTCTCTCTCTGTACGCTAGCCCAAATTCAGACCTGAAAAAGATTAGGGCGGAATTCATTTGGTTTTCGCGTCACAAAATTGGCCGACGTCAATAGGCTATTTTGGAACGCGAATTTGGTTTGAATTATGGTTTATCGCCATTTGAAGTCCAGCGGGCTCCACGGCTAAAGGGTTCGTTTGAAGTTTTGACAAAGGTTTTGTTATATGTTTTATATAACGTGTGGCAGAATAGTTTTATTGTTTGTTAAGGTTCCACACTGGTTTTGGTAATATTTTGTTTTAAATGCGACGTATATATGTTTTATATATATATTTCATATATATATTAAAACATTTATAAATTGTGGACCCCAAGAGCATTTTAATAGATTTGTTATTTGCATAGTTTTGTTATGTTTTTAATATATGCATTGCATATAAAAGAAAAATGTTGTGAGCCTGTTTCGGAATGTAGTTGTAAAGTTTATTATTACACACAATAGCAGTGTAAGTGTTTTGAAGAGCACAACAGTGCGTAGTTTTAGAGACAGAGAAGAATTTTGAGTGCACTGCGTTTTGCAGCAGTCACATTTTGTAATCCCTCTCAGTGAGGAAGAATTTGTAATAGTTTTTTTTTGAAGGAATAGAAATTTTTCAAAGTGTTGAACTCTGTTTCCAGTGAAGAAATTTCAATATTTTCTCTGTGTTAGAAGAGGATAGTATTACTCTCTCCATTGTTATTCTGGAATTTTCAAATATTCCAACACATGGCTATAAATGAAGGAGATTGCTACGCATCAACATCAACATGTTTTCAAGTAGGAGCTGCCTAATTTTATAACAAAATTCTCTCTGGATGTCAAAATTTGCAGACACTGAAGATTACTCAAGTGATGCCTGAAATTTCCTTTGAATTCCTATAAGAATCTTAGATTTGTGACATAAATCCTTTTGCTAATATATTAGCTTACTCCTTATAAGTTTGTCTCATTCAACTAATAAAAAATGTTTCAAGAAGTATAATGAAAACTAGATTATGTGTGAAGCATAAAATAATCATTGATGCTAGACTTGGAAGTTAAGAAGTATAATAAGAAGTAGATACACTTCTCTAAAGCATAATACCGTTTTTCTGAAGCATAAGACAATCATTGATGCTAGACTTGGAAGTTCGAATAAGGCGAGATAAAACAACGAAAAAGGCATTCCATTACTTGCATGAAATATGAGTACTACCTTTTACCTGTAAGTTGGGAGCAAGGTCTAGATTTTGACTGGCATCGATTCTTGTGAACTCAAATTTCACTAAAAACATAGTTTTTGTATGTTTTTCAGCACATGGTTAAAAACGATAGTGCATCAAAATCTATATTGTTGGGCCAAATACATAAGTAATAAAAAATTCTCTTTACCAAGTTATTCGCTTCATCAAAAGCCTGATCTTCACATGTGACACTTTTTCTAGGGATAAATATCAAGTGGGTTGTGACATTTTAAAACTTGGTTCGCGGTGAAGTGCCCAAAAGGAAAGTCTATCAAAGCATATGCGACTTGTGTCATTTCATAGTAGCAGATGATTTGATATCATAATGGAGGTGCTCCAATTCAAGCAGTGTAGAAGAGGCAGGAGCCTACAAGGCAGATCCAAACTTTGGAGAAGAGCAAGGTAGATCCTGGGAAGAACGAAGAATTTGGGAATCCGGGATCTCTTCCAGAGGCCATGATACCAAAGGGTTGTCCTATTTGTAGATATTTCTCATCTACATCCAATATAGCCTTAAATGCTCACATAGATCACTGTCTATCAGGTGAGTCAAATGCTAAAAAATCTGGAACAAAGTTTTCCAAGCCTAAAGTGAAGGTGAGAAAAAAACGATCAATCCTAGATATAATTGCTGCGGCACCTGTTTGCATGCTAGAGGATTTGGATTACAGTACTACTAAAGAGTAATCAACCACTGATGCACATCCATTGCCTTTGGATCATCTCAATCTCAGAGACACCACCAAGCAGTGGCAACATCAATGCAAAGATCTCAACATTTCAAAATTAATGCAAAGATCTCGCGTAGTGGTAATGCATGTATTTCAAAAGAAACAAATAACAATGTACATTCTAACCCATTCGAATAACCACTGTAGCAAGGGTTTACATCTAATTAGATCCAATCCGTATATCGATGGAAAAAAATTAATATAATTACATTTTCCGTAGTAGAGGAAACTTTGCGAAAACAGAAAAGGAATATAAAACGAGGATGTCAAGATGTTTAGATGACTCAGTACAACAATTATTTGTGCTTAGTAGACACAGTACTGTATTCGTAATGCATTTTCTGTAGAATACTAAACAAATTTGTCCAAAATTTGAGATGAAAACTGTAGTCTCTACTATGTTTGGAAAATTGGAGGTTTATAAAAGATAAACTACGAACAAAATTGTACCACTATGATAAGAAGCTGTTAGAAGCATTCCTTCTGCTTCAAAAACGTGGAACTACCTTAAGAATGCTTATGGTTGATATAAATATTAGAGAATGGCAGTTAAATGTAGTAGTTATGCTAAAATACTGAATAACAGCTTGAGAGTGCTCTTCAGATACTGTACGAATGCACCAAATTAAAGTTGTACCATTACTAAAGATAAATGGCCAAAAATAGTCAATTTTGATATCGTGAAGTTATGTCTTTCTCGGTAGCAAACTGAGGATAGGATGGAAAATATGAGAGAACTAAGTTCCAAGGACTAAAAAAACAAGGCCAACATAGTTCTGCCTTGAATCAGAGACAAAACAAAGCTGCCCAAAAAAGTGTTTGCCAATGTCATCACCCCGAGGAGCGCAAAGTCAGTTGATGGTGCCAACCATTTGATGAAGCAGAGAGAAGATTCATGGTGCCAATGGTTGTAGCACAGTTTGTTGACGTGAGCCATCATTGTAACAAAGCAGATTGATGGTGCCAATTGCTGTAGAAGTCCATTGAGAGTGCAAATACTGTAGTAAAGCAGTTTGAGAGCACCCATTGAAGCTCCTATATATAGCAGAGTCAAAATTTTCCTATTGAACAAGTTTGTATAGTCAAAGCCACAGCAAGATCAGATAGCCACAATCCTAAATGAGAACCAGAGCCAAAGCTAAGACGGATTCACGTTTAGCAGAACAAGACAACCATAGCAAAGGATCTGACCACAGAACCAGATCATGAGAGATAGCAATATTCTTGCTTCCACTGTGGAAATGTAGAAACTGTACAAGGGCTTTGCTTCCAGTAGATTTCATTGTGACGGCAATTTCTATGGTGTTGTAAGCACTCATTAGTAGAATCTTAAAGCCATTCTGGAATTCTTTTAACATGGAGAGGGTTTTCTCTGGTTATAAATCCTCATGTTCAAATTAAATTGTGGATTGGTTGTGTTTGATATTATGTTTTTACTGTCCACAGTTGAATTTTCACACAGAAAATTATCAGTCTAAAGTGAGCAATTTTGCGATGTTTCTTTTGCTTCCTATTGTGAAGTATTTCGCTCAGAACTCTACTCATTGTAACAGAGGTCTTGGGCATAGAATAGGGGACTTGGGTTTTTTGGAATCAAACTTCAGGTTAATATGCTCATCTAAAGAATGGCATAGTGAGCCTTAGCATGGAGTTGGGAGTACCAATTTGAAGTGCAGGTAGGGCATTGTACAATAGACCAGTTAGATTTTTGGACCCTAATACAAAAGTTTCTTCTTCTTTCAAAACGTGTTTCTCGTTTTCTGTAACCAATGTGGGTCCTGTTCTTGTTTCAATTGGGGATGGATTAGCATTTGTTATTGCTCCAAATGATCACACTCTAGGTAGCCCTGGAGGCTATTTGGGGGTGATGAGTCCAATAGGTCTCAATGAACTGTTGCCCTCGCCGGGGAATATTATTGCAGTGGAATTTGATACTATTTTGGATGTTGAATTCCACGATCATAATGGAAACCAGTACCTTCAGCTCCAGTACCTGTTCACAAAAGAGGGTGCCATAGT
Organism: Pinus albicaulis; assembly: GCA_034641835.2. NCBI lineage: Eukaryota > Viridiplantae > Streptophyta > Pinopsida > Pinales > Pinaceae > Pinus > Pinus albicaulis. The sequence continues at coordinate 759,467,568 of CM076572.1, read as the reverse complement.
CATTCATGCATGCAGAGAGGTTGAATTACAGGCATTGCAACATGAGGTGTTGTTGTTGTTGCATTGGCCACTAGATTGTTTGTCTGGTTCTGTTACAAGCGCAGAGTATTGAAAAGGACAGACAAATTTAGTTCAGATATTGTGAAATTGCCTCGAAAATTCACCTACAAAGAGCTCAGCAATGCTACGAAAGAATTTTTTTGAATGTGATTGATAATCGATAATTGCAAGCAAGGGTAATCCCCTTGTGAAACCCAAATTTATGAGCATTTTCTAAAACCTGATGACGGAGACATTGTAATGAACAAGCGCCTAGGTCCATATTACGTCCAAATCTACCAAGCACCAAGATCTATAAAAAAAATCCACAGTATCTGCGAACTAAGAAGAAGAGGCAGAAAATGTGTTCTGCTTACCTATTCGAATAGTGGTTGGGGTTTACCACGGCAAAAATTTGACAGAGCCCATGTACAATTTCGTATCATTGAAATTCTGGCAGTATCATTCAACTGGGCAAGCACCTGCCTCGGAGCTCCATGACTGAGGGAAAGATCCCTAAATGTTGCAGAGTCTCCAGCAATATTTCCCAAAGCCCAAACAGCCTTACACGAACACCAGTTGAACTCAAAGTTGGGTACTAGTTTTTAAATCAAATTCCAAAATTACAGACATATAAAGATAGTTGGGAAGAATAATTTTATGCCTCTAAAATAAACGTGCTACCTGTTCTCGAACATTATCATTCCCAGAGGTAAGAAGTTCCACAAATATAAGCAGTGCCCCGTAATCAATCACAACCTTTGTATTCTCAGAGGTTCCTGAGACTATATTAGTCAAAGCCAAAGCTGCTTCAAACTGCATTATCAATCACAAGGTATCACCATCAAAGCTATAATTTTAAGATAACAATTTATCTACCATTGAAATTATAATTTTAAAATAGATACACCTAGTGATATAGACACCTAGTGAGAGTAGAGGTTAGGAAATTATAATAAGAATTATTACAAGATATCACTCACAGTGCAGTTGATTGTTCATTGTCTGCTGTAACTATAATTTAAAAGAAGACACACTTAGTGATATAGACAACACCAAGTGAGAGCAGAGGTTATGAAATTATAATGAGAATTATTTCAAGATATCATATTACTCATAGTATAGTTAATTGTTTATTGTTTGGTGTAATAATTGTTTATTATTTATAAACACAATCAAACATATTATGAGGGATGGTGATGAAATTGACAACGGTCTCATAACAAACCATAACGGGCACATCCCCTGGCAAGATAGACTCTGAATAAGAAAGAAAGAAAAACAAAGTGATTACTTACAGGATCATATGCTTCCTGAAGAACAAGATCCAGAGCAGCATCTGTAACCCCTAAAGCAACACCTCTCTCTGCAAGATGAATCGCTACATCTTTCATATGTAGTCTAGCAAATTTTCTGAGCTCATCACGAGAAAGAGGATCAAATACAACTATCTCATCAAGTCTATTCAATAGCTCTGGCCTAAAATGTCTTCTAACCTGCAAAAATATTCAAAGGCATGTCAAAGCACTACAACCAACTTCGTGATAAAATTATATGAAAAATATGCATACACAAAGTCTAGGAGAATGAAACGACAGGTGTATTGGCAATTGCCGAAATGCAGCAACTAAAACAGTAGGTGTATTGGCAGTTGCGGAAATGCAGCTACTAAAACGCCAGGTCTGTCGACGGTTGCAGGTGTGTGGATTGTTGCTGGTATTTTCAGACCGATTCCATGGAAATATACCAGAAACCAGTGGTATGTCAAACCTAGAAGGTAACCCGAGAGACTGTGACCGTCAGATTAAACAAGTAACAGGTGTCGTGCCTAGATAAGAAGTGTTGACGAAAAAAAATTGATCTCTTTCATAACAGAAGGCCTATCGGCCTAAATATATAGGACATGTGGCACTCCATGATAAAGACACATGGTGTGTGGATTTGAGTTTTTCAGGTGGTTAAGTGGGCCGAAAATAGGTGAAATGTGGCACCACTTAGAGATTGACATGTGCCAATTGGTACAAGTGGTATACAATTGGCATGCTCAAACAACGAGGTGATGCAGGAATGACATGAGGGAGAAAATATCAGAAAAGCCCCAAATCTGGAGAACTAATGCTCATCACCAACCTGAGATTGACAACTTTACACGATGTAACCTATGAAATCGTAAATGGAGAAATCATAGTAACAATAAAGTAACCTATGTAACAATAAATTCGGATTCATCACGGGAGTGGTAATGGGATAAATCATAGTGAACAACAGGAAACATGCAGATTTTCTTACAATCAAATAGATGAAAAAACACATACAAAAAACCTAGATAATAATCATGAACAAGCTTAATATTGAATTATGAACTGTAAAGGAACTTACAAAATGTGACATTACGAACCTGGTCAAGTGCACAAGCAAAAATATCCTAGACATGACCCTGGTTGACAAATTGTATTGCTCATGATGCAAGAGGATTTGTACCTGCACTGCCAAGTCAATCAAAATCCATCATTATCTATACAATAAATACAAGTAATTGATGTAGTATTTTTTACTCTAAGATTCATTCTTATGATAATGTTAGAACATATGTTGAAAATTTCAAAACATACATGAATAAGCTCCTCTTCGTTTCAAGAACAATTTATTGGAGTCGCATGAACTTGGAACAAGCCTCCCACGATCTGAAAGAGTAGCAACTAAGTCAACAATGACTTTTTTGTTGCTACGTTGGATTGAGGGAGGTTTGCTCCAAGATTAAATCGCTCCAATAAATTATTCTCTACTAAACAGGGCCAACCACATGAAGGGGGAAGCTCTTATGGCCCCTCCCCCGCCCTCACATCACTCTCAATTCCCCAATACCCAATCTATATTTCATTTTTTACTTTCATGAGCATAAAAAAAATATTCAATAACTAATAAAAAAAAAATTCAACAAAAAATATGCAAGGAAACATTGAAATTAATGCTTGACATAAAAATAGTATGATAAATGAGTTTTTTATATAACGCAAAAAACGTTCCAAGTATGGTAACGTTTGTCTTATAATAATACAATATTTTACATTATCAAATTTTCTTTTTCTTCTTCCTATTTCTAAAGCTCCTAATTACATCATCAATATCATCGTGCTCTGCTCCTGTGTCATGCCTTTCGACCCGCACTGCTAACCTAGTTGCGTAGTCACGATGTCTGGTCTCATCCAGTGACGGGGCATCGCCTATAAAAACAGATAATATTAAATTTTAATTGTCAATTTTTAAATATCATTGAAATAGTTAGGTAATATTAATAAAAAAATTGCAATGAGATTATTTACCTGGTGCACTAGTTGTCGCCATTGGGACTGTTACTCTGTCTTCCTCTCTGGTGGTAAGATCCTCAAGGGAAACATTCTTTGTCATATAAAAAAAAAACGTTATAAGGACAACCATCAAGGTATAATTAGAAAAAAATATAAGTGGAAATTAATTACCGTCACGACCCTCACTGATAGTAGCATTGTCGGCCTGGTCCCTACTACAATGATCAGGTTGCACGTGAGGATCATCTACATTTGTCTCTAAAACTGGGTTATTTGCGTCGTCGGTAGTGTTGCTCCCCTGATTTAAACAAAGTTGTTAGACATTAAATTTATGGATGAAAACAAACATATTGAAAGTTTAATGTTTTACCTTATCAGGCATTCTGGATCTTGGGACCTGCCCCAAGCTTATGCGACGTTCAACTACGGCTTGATAGCCGAAATGGAAAGCGATATTTTTATCTTCCTCTGTAGTTTCTGTTCCGAAGTCATCACCCTACATTACATATGATTGTGTATTTTTAATCATATTTGATAGGATTACAAAAACGTTGGAAGGCGATACAATTAATTATAAGATGTTTAGCTACTTAATTACAATTCTTGCGGCTAATTTCGAGTAGCCGCCCTGGCCTAGCTTGTGATGGCCCTTTTTTTCAATCCTAGCTTTGGTTTCCTTCGAGGTTTCAGGCAACCTATCATCAGAATATTGAAGTCAGATATGACGTAGCACACTTTTATTTTAGACATAGAGAAAATTAAAGCTATTGAATTAAAGTTGTAATTTACCTGGCAGGTCCAGTTGGCATTTTTCCTTCTTTCTTTGCCCTTTTCTCTTTTCCATCATGGATGAGTGCTCTCCACTCACTCTCTGGAACTGTGAGAGGATTCTCATATCTAGGGTTAAATTGCAATTGTGTCCTATAGGTGTCCCTGGTATATTTCAAATATTTCCTGGCTACCCGAGCCACCGCTGTTCTGTCAAATGTGCCGACCCCAAAAAGGGCTTCTAGATAATCTAGAAGTTCTTTTTTCAGGTTGTAATTCTGGGAATTCCACCTTGTTCGTATGGTTGGGCCAAAAATTACCAACGCAGGGCTCTCCAAAAACCTGTAGAACTCATTGTTTCCTACACAGAAAAAAATATATTATCATTAATTTAAAAATAAAAATCATGATAAATATGTTTTAGATAGAGTACATGAAATAGTTAAAATATTAAAATTTACCTGGGAGTTGTACATGCTTTATAGGGACACCTTCATTTTTCACCAAAACGCGCCATTAATGATCCCTGTGGAGCTAACACGTGCAGCTCCAGGAAACACAATAATGTAGTTGGCCATATCAGCCTCATCACTGCCAACACGTTCAACAGTTGGCTGGGTGTCTGCTTGGGCAAGGTGTGTTTCTTGGCTGGCACCTAAAGGAGTAGAAGGTGTATGAGAGGGTTTCTGGGCAATCTATTTCCCTTGTGTCCCACTACCACCAACACCGGGTTCAGCAAGTGTCAGAAAACACTACATACAAAAGAACTTTTTGTTAGTTTAGTCAATGTAAAAATTAAAAATCAAACTATCACAATTCATCTCATGCAGAACAAAAAAAATATCCTTTTGACTTTTTATTATTACCTAATATGTTTCTAGCTGGGTCATAAGTTGTTTTATCCTCTCTTCTGTTTCAGGTGTTTGAGGCACGTCTATCAAAGTATTAAATTCCGACCTTGCATCTCATGCCTTTTTTCGCAACAAGAGCGCTGGAGATAGGGATGAAGAAAGCTCTTCCTCATAGAGGGAATCATCAGGCGTACCATGGCTAGGTGTCTGCATATTTGAACAAAATTAATATTATTTCAATTATGTAAATAACTAAAATACCCGAAGATAGAGCAATGCTGGCACTTTACATGTTCTTCCGCTGGCCTCTTTCCGCGATCATCCCGTCTCGAGGTTGTTCCTGCACTGCTCTGATCAGTCTGCCACATTGCAATAAAATTATAAATGTAAAAACTTGAAAAAAATATCTAACTTGAAAACACAAAATGAAAACTGAAATAATTTCTAATAAGACAACGGAAGACAGAGTTAGAGTTTCAAATATGCCTTGCATTGAATTCAATCCTGGAAACATGTCATTGCACATTAAGGCACCCAAACAAGAGACGAGTTGACAATGAAGACCTTATTGAATATATTGTTGGAGCAACTTCTAGTAAACTTGTTGTGAAGACCTTGAGGACATTTTTAGAGCAACATTGTTGAAGCTGATGGTATAGCATTGTTGGAGACGATCTTGAAGGGCCTTGAAGTGAAGCTTTTGGAGCAACTATTGAAAAATACTTAGAGCATTTAAGTAAGGCACTTTCTATCTTCCATCACCTTTTTCCTTTCAATATCCTTTAAAATATTTTTTTGATATTTAATGTTTGAAATCACGTTATAATTCCTTGATTATATGTGTTTGGGGACTTTCCCTTTGAAATTACCCAAAAATACCCTGGAAATTTTATCTTCGGGATGCATGTTTGACCCTATTGTTCAATATTTTGATTGATAGTAGTAAAAATAGAGAGTTAGGGGGCTCTTGACTTGGTTTGGTTGGGCCATTAGATCCCTAACATCTACTAGGGAGAACCCCCCTTGAGTTGGAGGACAGCTAGCCCGAAGTGAAAAGAGGTTGGTGAGGTGACAATGGGGCTATTGAATTACACATGGTATCACACTTTAGCTTTAGGACTTTATCTTGAGAAATGCGAGATTTTGCTATATCAATTCTCAAATTGTTTACAACACTATTGTTAAGAACTAATAAGAAGTGATGTTGAGGGGTTTTTGGGTATAAGAAACAATACCATTTAAAAACTAGGGTTCTCAGTCCTTAGCATTCCTTCACCTAGGCCTAGGGGCACACTAGAATAATTTCACACTAAACCATGCAAACTTAAAAGTAACTTAACAGATCCATAAAGTAATAATAATCATAATTCATAATTTCCTATTGTACGATATGATGCAAATTATTCAAACATGAAGCAATGAAGACATGCAATTTCTGAATTTCAAGATTGATGAACCAATACAAGAAGTTAGAAACTGCAACTTTGATTCAATACTCTGTGTCCTAACTCCAGGAAGGAATCTAGTTTGTAGTACAGAACATGCATCGTGTATTATCAATTCTTAATTGACAACAACTAAGGTCATCTACCTCATCAATTCCTTCCCATTTTGTGTTTTTATGTTATATTCCTTATAAAAGTGTCAAATTTCTCTCAAAGTAAGCAACCACTGAATAAAATAAAAAATAGTTGAGATATGTTTGAGAAATGGTCATTTATTTCTTGAAAGGATCTTCACGATTTCTTTGGTTGTTTTTCATCTCAAGAAACAAGAAAAGACCTAAGAAACTATCGTGATTTAATATAAGAAACAACACGGTGCAATGGCCATTTTCAAAGCCAAATGATGTCCATTGAGGAAATGGCCTTTATTTGGTTCCTGTTTCATAGGAGTTTCAGGTAGAAATGGAAATTTTTTGGTACCATTTCCAGTAGTAAAAAGGGAAAACCTTCTTTTTCCATGGGAAATAATTTACCTTTCCTTTTTCAAGATAATCTAAATCACAAAAAATATGAACTATACTGCACACATTCTTGGATAATGTGAAAGTGGAAAAGGAATACCCTACAAGTGATGCACACATGTACATTTGAACACTAATAGATTTTTGTAGTTGAAATGCAATGCTTGTTTTCATTTAAATGTAGGATTTTTAAAGCAGGGAGAAATAATGGCTGCCAAATTAATAAGCGTTTCTTTGGGAAAAATTTAAATCTTGTATTGGGTAATGAAGATAATAGAGGGTATTGAATCTTGATTCTTGACATTGTGTTTAACTTGAATAACTCAAATGATTATAAATATCAGTGGATGAGTTATTTTTTCAAGTATGTCACTCAAAACTCTTATGTCAAAGCATTGTATGATGGCTAACATTTTCTTGTTTCCCTTTCTTCAGTTCAATGTAAAAATTATATTAATATATTGGAGCACGAATGATAACTACAATTGTTTGCTCTGCAGTATATCCAGCCCCAAGATTATGAAAATTTTTCTTAAGTGGAGCTATTGGTTATTGATGAAGCAACTGCAATTCCATTGCCTGTTGTAAAGGCTCTGCTCGGGCCATATTTAGTGTTTCTGTGCTCTACTGTAAATGGGTAATAATTATAAATGAGCCAACCACAATCACAGATTTTGTAACCATTCGGTTTCCATGGATAGTGATGATGATATTAACCCTATATATCAGTGACATATATCTATATGAGAATGATCTCAACATTGACCTTGATATGGTTGTATGGATGTGACCTTTGGTATGTCATCAGAAAATCCCCAAATATCAGAAAATCCCCAAATCTGGAGAACTAAAGCTCATCACTTTCGATCTGGAGTACTACCCTTGTGATAAAGTTTATGACTTTCGATCTCCCATTCTCTACCACTTTTCACTTCACCTTCAATATAAATCAGACCAAGGGCAATTTGTTACTGGGTGTTGAGATGGATGAGTTTGTCGAACTAAAATCCATACCTTAAACTTCATGAAACTGGTGGAGTCAAATTCATGCAAGAACAAACACATCTTACACATCCTCTTTGAAACTCATCCGAAAGAACATTGGAAGACATCTAGAGAGAACCCTATATCCTAACACAATCCAATGGAATTAACCAAAAAAACCCAAATAGAGTCAACCCTACTATAGGAGGAAGGGCCTGCAGTAAGAACTTACCATTTTTCAAGAGCTGAGGGCGAATGCTGAGGGCGAATGTTATTCTACAAGAGCTGAGGGCGAATGCTGTTCTGCAAGAGCTGAGGGCGAATGTTGTTCTACAAGAGCTGAGGGCGAATGTTGTTCTGCAAGAGCTAAGGGCGAATGCTATTCTGCAAGAGCTGAGGGCGAATGTGCGCGTGATATCAGACGTTAATGTAGTTTTTAATAAAATCATTTTTATGTAGCACGCATTTGATTTTTGCATTTCAAATAATTTTTATATACATTTGATTTTTGAATTTCTAATACAAGTGACAAACAAATTTCTACAAGAGGTTGAAATTTTTACTATAATAGCCATGAAAGACTAATTAAAATGGCTTAAAATGCAAGTGGATCTTCAAAATAAATGTAATTGAAGGTTCTCCGCACTAAATTTTTGCAAAAGTGCTTACATTATTTAAGTTATCTAGGATATTTTTTTGTATTACACAATCTAAATTAAATAATGAAATAGTTGGGTAGTCTTATTGTTTCAAATTACGACACAATTTTCAAATGGCGATGAAGTTTCATGTGATGATTAACTGACAATATTCTCCTTTCCTATCCTTGAAAAACTATACAAGGTTCCCTGCTGCCACATGAAACCCTAACTCATGTATCAGCATAGGACCAGTCCTCCATTTTTCCCGTCATAAGGCATTTTGCACGTATTTGACAACTAGAATTTGCGGATTCCCGTTTTCCGTGACGTGCTAGGAAGGATAGAAGACTTAATTTTGATGTTTGAAATTTTTTCAAAAACCTTCTTACACCCTTTAATTTCCACTTACCAATAATTTTGCAACACTAGTCCTCTTCGCAATTGCAAGGATGTACTCAAAAAGTAAGGAAAGTTACTTGTTTGGCTCACTCAAAATTAAAAATTTAATAAAGGAATTACCACTTATCATTATTGATATTTTAAAATTAGAATCAATTTAGTTTTCCCCTTCCTATTACAGGAAGTTCAAAAATCCTTTCTTTTACATAAAACACCAAAGAAATAATAAAGCCCGTTGCCCTGCAAACTTCCAAGGTTGTGATTAGTGAAGCAGTGAAAAAGTACGGCTATAGCACTAAAAAATTAGAATGCCAATCTGCCCCAACATGAAGTAGTGTTAATATAGCAGGTGGCTTGGTTTGATGGTCAAACATTGAATTACACAAGCACAAAATAAAATCTTTAGGCATCTAGTTCCTTACACTCGCACTCTCAAGGCATTCAGACTTAGGTCGAGCTCAATATTGGCTCCAAGGAAACTAGATTGGCTCATTAACCTGCCATATTTTAATTTCATAAGGTATGTTCGAAGTTTAAACTGCTAGGATAATTTATTATTGTGAAATCATAGTTCTAAATGATCTCTTATTCTATGAGCAATGTAATTTATTAATTGTAAGCAGATTCATTAAAAAATTCAAACTGATTTTAGCATGAATGATGACAATTTATATATTAATTGGTTTTTAAGAGTATTTGTATTATGTAGGAGCACTGGAAAGAAAAATCAATACTTCATTTTCTGTTTTCCTTATTTTATTGGGCTGAACTGGAGAAAATTGAATATGAATAGTGATTTAATTGTAAGATCAATGGGCCAAGGCCATACAACAACATTGACCAAAGTGGGGAAGTATAAAAGCATGGATATTCATGCAAGTATAGTTATTAATGTAAGATCAAAGTTAACTCTTAGCTTCACTAAAGAAATAGAAGGCAAAGATCTAGCATCAACTGAAACTCACGTGAAAAAGTAGATGAAAAATGTACAATCATCCAATGGAGAGGTAATATATAATTATTCAGTAAGACTCTTGGCTATGCCTTGAGACTAAAATAATTCTCAATATTTTTGAATAATCATCCATTGGAATTTAGTAGGAAAACCATAGTAAATCATTGTCCAATGGCCATGCAAAAATATATAAAAAATAATATTTGTTGGTTTTTTTTCAATAGGTGGACCATGATGGGACCACTGAGAAGGTGGGGGTGTTTTTTAAATCATGGAAGTGAGGTTTAGTAGATTGATAGTCAAGTTACCTTTCCCTATAAATTTTCTCGATCAAGTTATTCATTCATTGAACTTTGATTCATTCCTATTGTTTTGATACACAATCCAATCCACTTGAGTCTTGAGTCTTCATTGAGAATGGCATTCATAGGTTGTCAAGAAAGCGTTTATCATGCAAATGCACTCTTCTTTTCTTGGTATCTTTGTAACTATGTTCAGCCTGAGTTCTATATTTTTAAATTATCATAATAGTTCGTGATTATTAGGCTTTTATTTTGTCTTTTAATAATTTTAATTTTATTATTATTAATCATTAAATTTAAAAATATATATATAGTTATTATAGTTATTAAACTTTCAATGGTACGTCAACTTTCATACATGAGAAAATAGATACTGAAAAATGGTACAGCATGGCCTGATTAATTTCGCTCAGCAATTTCAAATGGTATAACATTTAGTCAACATTAATCATTAATTACTGCACACAGAGACTACTTTCTCTGGAAGCCTGAGATTTCTTTGGCTTGTTATTCTTATAACTACATAGACATAATTAATAGAGAGATTGAGGACAAAAACAAATCTAGCTCTTAGTCTCCACTACTCAACATGATTTTTTGAGAAATAATACATAGATTGATTTCTCTGAGTGCCTTAGCGTTCTTTGGCTCATTATTTTAATCACAACAACAATAAAAAATGCATTGAGGATTTGTTCTTAGTCTGATTATGAAATTTTTATAAGACAGATTATGCAATATTAATAATAAACATAAATTTATTGCAATTTAGGGAAAGCTCGTTCATGTTTTTTTCTTTATATTGGAAGGTTACTTTCTTTTTGAAGTAATTTTTAGTAGATCATAGCATATATTGAGAAAATATTAGTTTGACAAGAATCAGTTATTTCTCTTGAAACTTTAGGTATTAAAAGTCCATGACACAGATATATCACACTCCAAAATCCAAAGAAAATGGAAGAGCGTTCAATTTATTACGAGAACGTCATTAATGAAGTGCAAAATTTTAAACGTAATGTTTATTGACTAGAAAAATAATGACCAAAACGTCAAAAAAAATTGTGTGACGGGTAAAGAGAAATCCAAATTCCAACCCTGCCTGCCACCTGTTGGTGAGTGGAGGTTATTCACTTTTCATTTACAGCTTACCAGGTTACTCATGTTACCAATATTTTCACATGGCTCACTTTTAGGTGACTGCTTATTGTACTTCTTCTTTATAAAGAAAAATTGGTAGATAATTGTATTATTTGAAATCTATAACAAATCCAGGCAACAAAATTACAACAAATAGAAAACTATGCAAAAAATTCACCAGGGCACTAATGTGTGGATACCCTATCATTTCTTAGATCCTCATAACTTACCAACACCTACTATATTGGTATACACATAATATGGCATTTACCTGAAGTATTTCATATGTATCTAGAAGTCAATAAGTTGTATGATAATTGTTATGGAAGATATAAGATGTGTATTATAGTTTATATTTCAATTTTTCTTAAGTAGCATGCATGTGTGGTTCATATAGTGACTACAATTACCAAATATATTTCAGTGAAGATGTGAATATGATCTCTCATTAGGTCCTAATTACTTAAAGCATCATTAATTAGCTTTCCAAATGAATAAAATATGTTAACAAATTAGTAAAAACTAGGAAAACAAATCATGCTTTAAAAAAAATATGGCACAATGAGTCACACTCTGAGATTTATTTAATTACTCATCAAGTGTCGCTACAACATATATATGATCACCATTACCATAGAAATGGGACATGTGACCATAATTTTTGTTTCGCCAATGACATTCCACATCATGAGCATTGTTTAGGGTTGATTGTGTTGATTTTTTTTAAACAAATCATTTATACATTTTATGGAAATTATAGACACAATTTATAATCACATTACAAGATCATGATGTATGGATATTACTTATCATTTCTTCCATACTCAAAACTTACCAAAACCTAATATATTGATATACACATCATATGGAATTTACCCCTAGAATGCCACATGTATCCTAAAACAAATTAGTTGTATGGCAATTTTTGATGCAGGGGCATTAGGCTCAAAACAACCTTTGTCCATAAATAAATGTAAAGGGGGGTCTCATGTTTTATTTCCCCATGTATTTATTCATAGTTGAGCTATTTTTAGTTAATTAGAGAACAAAATGTAAATTCCCAAATGATTAATGGGCACTTGAAGAGATAGTCAGTTTCAGAAGTTAAGCTAATTTTAGGAGTCCGTCTCTGTCTGTCAGAGGGTTAGTCTCAGAGTTAGAGATATGAAGAGTTTTGAGCGTTAGAGGAGTTGAGTCGATTCAGGGTTTGTATTAAAATAAGCCTTATAGGCATAATAAGGCAGACCTGCATAGAGAACCGCATAGGCTGCATAGGATTGTCGTAGAGGCAGAGTAGAGGAGAAGGGCCAAGTAATTCGAAGATCTGGTCGAGCCAAAGTTGTAAGTACTTCACTGCATAAATGTAGAATTATTTCAATGGTATTGTGCATTTGTCAAGTTAATTATGGCATGAATGGTTTCTGTGTCCCGATAATCAACTGTATAGTAGTCTGGAATACATACTCGATAATTGTGGTTTAATGGGGTCCTGTATGTTGAAAGAGGAACCGAGTCCTTTCCTGAATTACTAGCCTCTGTGCGAGAGGTTCTAGCCTTTCCCGAACCCATTGGATATTAGTTTAACTCGGTGTAAGAATTTCCGGACGAATAAAGTTGTGTGATAACCCGTGTTAAGCGCCATGACAGTGGACGGTGTGGCATTGGATAGTGGTATGGAAATGTTGTGGTCGAGACTCATGTAATACAGTGGGAAATGCCATGGTAGAGAGGATCCACAGGTCCAAATTATGGATCTCCCCACAGTGTAATAGAGAATTGTGCTCGAGCCTTCGATTCAAGGTTCGATCGATGCTACCACGTATATAGAACCGGCGTGTGAAGGAACCTCATGGAGTGTGAGTCCTTAATTGAAGAAAAAAAAAACTAGTATAGGAAGATGCGAGTCAAAGGAGTGGAGGCGGAGTACAATAAAAGAAAGCTCGATGGAACCTAGAAGATAAGAGGTGGAACCATGACCGAAGTGCACAGTAAAACCACCATTTGGAAAATCGGCGATATCGCGCAAGTTTGGAGGTGGTAAGCAGAATTGGTGAAAAGGACACGACATATGTCTCCGTGAGACACGTGGCCGAGGGCAGAATTATAAAACCGTTCTCATCGCAGATTAACCCTTGGGCGTGTTCGTTACGCGAGATTTCATTGTGTCCGTTGGATCCTCCAAACCAGCGCGATGCTCCATCGACCGTCAGATTGAGAGGTAAATTACTGTGGAGCCAAGAATGGTTTATGTATGACCGTTGAGTTATAGACCAAAGTCGAGATTTGTTATGATCTTTGACGATTGGCAGAGATTATAATAAGGAGGACTGTATAATTATGTGAATCGTCGTGTGTTTGGTTGAAACCAAGTGACATAGTTCGAATTGACAAGGTCGACATACATTAAACATCACGGTTGAAATACGAGAGGGTCGAGTAGTTGATACATTCGAATATCAATTCGAATATGTAAAATGAGTGAGCCCAAGGTTTTGGGGTTTAATTCCTAAGTGGCTTGTATTTATTGGGGTATATATTAATGAGAGTAGGCTAGTCATTATATTCGGGTGTGTAAAGAGCGGTTGAATGTTGATAGGTATGATGGGGATTAGACCATAGAACGTGGGGACTTATAGTATGGTTTAGAACCATCAAGTGAAGAAGTTCCGCATGCGAGAAGGCGGGGCATAGGCCTTGGGGGTATTATGATCCTTGGAGGAAACTCCCACAGCTAGAAGAGTTGACAGAGAAAATTGGATCGAGTACAAAGGTGTGGCAGGTGGGTTTTACCCTGCACCAATTTTTATGGTGCATATATGATGTGTATTACAGTTTATCTTATAATTGTGTTGAAGTAGCATACAACAATTTACATAGTGATATGAGAACCACTCTCTAGAGTATACATGGATTTTGTACACATGGCTTTTTAGTTGCTTTTTAAGATATATCATTGGTGATAATCACATGATTATATAATGAACCATTAATTTGAACTATGAAATTATTCCTCACAACACACACACACACACATATTGATGAATTAATAATTTTTCTCATATAATTTTTTTAATCTATTTTGAAAAAAAAAATATATATATATATAATTATTTCTAAGAAGAACAAGAGAGAATTCCTTACCATATCTTCGTAAAACATATAATAGCAAGAAAATTAATCTATTGAAATTTCATTTCCAAACATATTTATGGAGTAAAATGAAGATTAAAAGGAGATATTCATGGATTTACCTATAACATCACCTCATAATTAAGAATGTAAATGTACAATATTGATGATACATATGTTAGGAGAAAATTAATCTATTGAAATTTCATTTCCAAACATATTCATGGAGTAAAATGAGGATTAAAAAGAGATATTTATGAATTTACTTATAACATCACCTCATAAAATTGTAAATGTACAATATTGATAAAATTCATTTATATATGATAAATAATAAACCTTTATCTCACATGTATCATATAATCTTATAAACAAACAATTGCACCGGGGGTGCAAGGGAACGCCAGAAGGAGGAGATGTGAATCATTTTGTGCTATATGAGGGGTTAAATGTGTAATAACTGAAGGAGCTGAATATTTTGTTCGTTTGTGACGATATAGAATATTGGATTTTATTTTTAATAAAAATAATAATTATTAATTTAATATTATTTAATTTTAATTTATTTAATTTTATTTTTATTTAATTTAATTTAATTTAATTTAATTAATTAATTAATTTTAATCTTTATTTTATTTTATTTCTATTTATTTATTTTATCGAAATAGTGCTGAGTATTATTGGGAGCTTCTTGTCAAAGGCTCAACCTATGGTATCAACCATAGTCAATTTCATTTCCCTTTTACACAAATGGTTATAAAACCATGCACCCAAGGTATATTGCTTGTGCGGGAGTGCTTTTCCTTTTAAATTATCCTTCGGGCTATTTTAAAACACATGCTATTACATATAATAACAAAGCAAAAAACTATTAAACCAAACCTATTTAAAGTATTCGGGGCCCACATTACTAATGCCCAAAGTGAAATATTTGCACATATGTTATATATGAGCCAATGGTTTAAATAACTATCGGGCGGTGAAACAAAACTTATAACGAAATATTAATAAAACTATATCATACGTCTGGACTTCAAAAAAAATAAAATCGATTTCGATCACAAATTCGCGTTCCAAAATAGCCTGCTGATGTCACCCTAATTTGTGACGCGAAAACTTCATAGAATACGCCATATAAAAATTTGGGTCCGTTTTTTGGCTTTGCGTACGGAAGGAAAACTGTGACGCAAAAATCATATTAATTCCGCCCTATAATGTTTCGGGTCCGGAATTCCACAATGTAGATGGGCCAAAAAATAACGCGATTGAATTGCCTGCTTCCACGTGGATGGTTGATTTGGTTTGTGGTCTGTGGGACCACGTTCTTCTGAATTAAAATCTCCCGCGTTTACTATTAAATTGCTCTGTTTCAAAAACAATACAACACTATGTTTTTAAGTGTGTAGGGACTGTGATTTCAAAACCAAAATTGACTGTTCATCAGTCTTAGAAAGTGGCTATTTGACAGAGCCATTCAAACAGATTTAGAAAGCGGCCAGAGGATAGGGTAGTTGAAATTAATATTTCAACATCCCTCATTCACTGAGAATACCCTCCTTGGTGCCTTCTTCACCGGACTACGATGTGTTCATCAACATTCGTGAACCCAATGTTCGTTTCTTCGCCAGGCATCTTCACAATAGTCTTGTTTCCAGAGGATTGTGAGTCTTTCTCGACAACATAGAATTGCAGGCTGGACAATCCATACCTTCACAAATCAAAGATGTAATTAAAGGAGCCTCTCTCATTATTAATATTTTCTCTCCAAATTATGCGCAATCGCAAAGGTGCCTCCATGAACTACTCCTCGCATTGCTCTGTAAGCCGACCATTTTTTCTCTGTAAGTGTCATTTATTGCATATAAGCGTCATTATACCGACGGTGGCCAAAGCGTCGCTATTGCGAAGGATGCCTCCAAACGTCGCAATTGCGACACTTAGACATTGTGTCGCAATTGCGACGTTTGGAAGCAATCATCGCAATAGCGACACTTTGGGGCATCAAAGCGTCGCTATTGCGACAGATGCCTCCAAACGTCGCAATTGCGACACTTAGACATTGTGTCGCAATTGCAACATTTGGAAGCAGTCATCGCAATAGTGACGCTTTGGGGCATAGTGTCGCAATTGTGACATCTTCCTCCAAACGTCGCAATTGCGACACTTTGTCTAAGAGTCGGTATTGCGACACTTTTCTCTAAACGTCGGTATAGCGACGGTTTCAGGCGGGATTGAAAAAATTTGGGGAAATTTCCAACATTTGGTCAAAAGTGTCGGAACCAAGTGTCGGAATTTCCCCCAAATGTACTAGTGTCATAATATCAAGAGACCGAGATAGTTCTTACTGCTGGTCTCCCTTTTCTTGTAATGGAAGCTTATGCTTCTAAAGGCAATACACCCTCTTTTTCTCATCTCTATTTCGGGTTCTCACCAGGAGATGATGAATGATTAACACTATACTGTATACATATCACTAACTACATATTTTCCGTTACAAACCTAAAAAAATGTCTCATAACTTTTGATGCGTCAGAACTTTTTTCCTTATGTAAGGAGGTTCTGGGACCTCAACTTAAAAAACTATTTTCATAATATCAAAAGACCGGGATAGTTCTTACTGTCGGTCTCCCTTTTCATCATCTTATCAATGTAATCAAACACAGGTAAACGAATATTGATGATTTCCATTACTAAAAACAATAGTTCGGCATTACAGAAGACATTAACATCACAGAGGTAAGCTAAGAACAGTTCAGCATTACAGAAGACAGTAAAATTGCATTCTGAATTTTTCCCTTGTGAAAAAAAAGGAGGAGCAGGACAAATACCTGGTAATTTTCTCGCTTGAAGTCGCTTGAAGTCGCCGCAGACCAACAGCGCGGACAGAAGCAGCAGCAGAGACAGAAAAATGCACGAACAGACCAGCAGCAACACAGACAAAAAAACGTGCGAACATAACAGTAGTAAAACAGACAGAAAAACGTGCGAATAGACCAGTAGTAACACAGACAGAAAAACGCGATAAAAAATAAACTTTGCAGGCGATATGTTTATAGGAACTAGTTTGGCCGAACTATTTTAAGAGTAAAAGTTCGACCGAACTTCTGTTGCCGATTTTCCCATCTCCGGCAAAAATTCTGTTTGCCCATGCCGTTGGTGTGCCGTCAATCTAAATGGAAGCACATGTTCGGCCGAACTTTCTCAAAAATTTCGGCTGAACTATTGCCGAAAAAAAAATTCCGCCCCTGATTCTCACAAAAATGTAACCCATCTTCATATATCCACCCATGTACTATAGTAATAATATGACTGCTTAGATTATTTAAATTTATTTTTGGTTATACCTAGGGGACTACACATATCCAAAGGTACACATAAGTGAGATTTTGTACGTAAGTACAGTATGATGTATTCCTATTAAAAGGGGTGTCAAAAAGGGTAATAGGAGTTTCCAACTAGGAGAAACCATGTGTAATTCGTGAGTGTATTTTTTCCTTATTGTAGTTTTACTTACTAAATGATATATCATTATGTTATTTAAATATAACAAAACGTGTTTACTAATTTTTTTTAGCTTGCTAACTCTATAAAAATATCTTAAACTCAATAGAAAATAGCCAATTAAAAACCTAACTTCCACAATATATATATCATAAAATATATTAAGTCAGGCTATGAAATTTTTTCCACATGTAACTAATTATTTCATCTCAAGATTCTAAATTTTTTGGAGTGTGAAGCTTCACAAAAAAATTATAGTTAAAATTTGAAGGTAAATCTTTCAAAACTGGTTTCATATTAGTCTCAAACCCTATATTTCATAGACTATATCTCTAAAATTGTAGTGAGACATAGCCTGGAATTTTGACCACCTATATTATGATATTTATCCTTAGTGTCCATAAAATTTCATTACCTAAAAATTCCCATAAGAATAGTTCATAGTGAAAATTATAAGATGACTTGTTTAAAACTGATTTCAAGATTAGTCGCAAACCCTATCTTCTATACATTGTATCTTTGAAATTATAATAAACAAAAACTTGAAACTTTGACTACTTGTACCTTAAAAAATTTCCTCAGCCTACTTTGACTAACATTTGTTGATCAATCATTTTCAAATCCACCACAGCCTATTTTATCTTTGAACCTATCTTCCAACACCTAACCACTTTTATGATTGTGGGTTATTGAACATATTTTTTTCTTTATTTATCTTTAAACTAAAGGAACCTTTATTTCTTATTCTTTCTTTGTATGCAAGTTGTGACC
The DNA here is from genome assembly GCA_034641835.2 of Pinus albicaulis. Classification (NCBI taxonomy): domain Eukaryota; kingdom Viridiplantae; phylum Streptophyta; class Pinopsida; order Pinales; family Pinaceae; genus Pinus; species Pinus albicaulis. Next base: position 759,448,817 of record CM076572.1, on the reverse strand, counting down.
CCTCTTTTTCTACAAATCATCCCACACCTTCATTTTGCAGTTTGTAATGTGCACCCACATTATGCAACCTACAAATTACACCATTCCTATAATTGGTCATTTTCCCTCGCATGTGTGTTTTTGGATGAATTTTATTTAAACCCTATCATGCATTAATTTGTTTTGCATGATACACTCAAATATTCTTATACTTATCCATTTCATTTTTATGTGAATTGAACACCTCCCAAATACCTTTTGTTCTCATAGGAATTTCTCCTACATGATCCCACTCTTAGTCATTTAACATATATTTTATTTTGCATGTGAATGCTAGATACACTCCTCAATAGAGTCCCATTCTCATGTTCCACAACCTACATCTGACATCCTTTGTTGATTAATCCTTTGTATTTTTGAGACACATTAATCTTCAATGCCAGCGCATCCCTCACTCAATTGAATTTCCTTCTAGTATTAAATAAGGTGCATTTATCATTAAGATTTATCCATATTTCTAAATCAATGTAGTACTTTTTATTTGTGAACAATTTATTTGGTACAAGTCCACACATCAAGAATAAATGATATACTTAATACATAAAATATCTCAAATTATCCACCTATTGATTTACTCGTTCATTTAACAAGTGTTGGTAAGATCAAGTAGGCATGTCAAAAATAGCACAATAGTCCTTATGTGGAAACACCCTCAATATCCTTGGGTGATAGGACCAAGATTTTCAATGGTCAATGGCTTACAAATGGTATTTAGGTTTCGTGTGAAATAAGGGAATAATAATAAATCATAGACTTTAGGTATTGTGCATGTTGGGTGGGTGCATGAAGTCTTTGATTATTCACAATTAATTTAATGGTTCATCAATATACTTGATGCCATTAAAATGAACATACGACTTGCCAATTCTCCCAAGACTCCTAATCGTCTTACTCTTAGTGTTTTAAAGAAAATTCTTTGACTTCAAGAAGCCAACCAAGTTTTTAAGAGTAGTAGAATCCATTTTCTTCCTGATAAATTATAATGGAGGGAATAATTTGTTGAATAATTTATTGAAGAACAGAACTAGGGATCTAGTTAATGCCAACAAAATTGAGGTAAGTTCACTAGTCAATGCATAGAGATAATTTTCCTTTTCAATCACTTGGTTCCTTGGTCAATAATCGAAAAAACATTTCCCAAGTATTTTTTTATATATATTACACTATTGTGTGCATGAGGGAATCATATTTGATTGGTCCCATGCAATATCAACATAAATCCAATTAGGAAATTTCACTCAATCAAATAAGTTTCATGTGTCCATACGTGGTATAGCCATTGTTTACTACAATTTCTTTAATGTCTCCCGAGTTCGCGCTATTCCAATTTTTATCTTAACCTTGTTTAGTTATGGTATCCATCCCTTTGGTGACATAAGGATCAATTCCATTTCTATTTGGTGCATAATTGTTTTATGTCAAGATGTAGAAAATTTCTTGTTAGTCAACTCACTAGCTGATGCTCATGTGAAGCCCTATCCCTTTTAGAAAGAAAAGGTATTTTTTAGAAACAGCAAGAGATTTCATACATTTGCCTATTTGGGTTTGAAGAGAATCCTTTTGTACTATTAATTTGTTTCCATGAAAAATTCTCTTTTGTATAATTATGTTGACAATATAGGTCTTGTGCTCACTATTTCAATGTAAAAATAAAGAATCAATTTATACCTTTCCCTATTTCATTGGAAAGTATCAAGGTGAAAAATATTTCAAGAATCGACAAGTATATCATTTATCTAGATGTGTTTAAATTAAACAAAATAGAAATTGATCGTGTTGAGGAAAAAGTGGAGGAACACGACTAGGCCAAAAGGAAAGCCTTAGAAATTCAATATGTTAATTAAGAGTTGGCTCTTCAAGAGCCAAAAAAATTTCAAATTGAATCAGTAACACTACATCACTTGGCCTATAATAAGAATTTAAAAAATATATAATTTGAGAAAATAAATTTCAAGAATAATGATGTTATAGGTAAGGTTAATTTTGAAATTGATGTCAAAGGAAAAGGTCTTCAAGATTATTTGAAATTCCTCAAGATACTGGAGATGCATTAGCCTACTCCATCTTGGAATAGGAAATATAAAATATAACATTGAAATAGAGGATAAAGTAATTGGAAATGGCTTTATTACCAAAACCATTATTTATTGAACTAATCTCTACTATTAGGTCATTTTCAGCTTCAGAAAACACACTGCATAATAGTTCTAGGATAAAAGAAACATCTATTTTACTTGTCAGAATCTCAGGGTATGTCATTAAAAATATTGATAAAAAATTGATACAATATTAGAAGTGTAGTAGGTGGCTACAACTTTGAGCAACCTATACGTGAGAATTAACTCTCTAATGGAATATTTCTGAAGCACCTAGAAAATAATGAAATGTTTTATAAAGAAACATTAAATGCATTCATCATGAAAGTATCATATATGAATGAAGGGAAAAGGAAAGAGAAAAAATTTTCATCACAAGGGAGAATTAAATAATTAAACTCTTGCAAGAGAGAAAGAATTGAGACATTCCACAAATTAAGTGCTAAGTGTGATAATATCAAGACAAGGAAGAGTGGTTTCTTCTTTAAATTAATTGAGATGGTGAAATAACTGGAGGTTCCTAGTATAATCACAAACATGATGTAATTAAATAGGGAGAATATGTAGGAATTTTTTTGATGTACTAAGAGCCACTTGAGGAAATTACTTCAATTAACTTGTTGATTTCCCCAAGGAACAAATTGATAAATGGTTAATTAATTTTATTATTAAGAATGAAGACTAATCAAATGTAGTAAATAAATTTAGTTGTGATTTGAATGATATTGTAGATGATTTATTCGATGTATGAGTGAAACAAGAGGTTATTGTGGCACCCTTATGAAACTTTGTTGAGAAATGGCTTAGAGATACTTTGAAGAGGGAAACTACTTTGAAATATTTTATCGACGGTTCCAACAATTGCACTTCCAACATACATATGAGATTTAAAGGAGGAGATTCAAAAAGGAAAAGGGCATATTCTTCTAGCACTATAAGTATATTTTCTAGCTTTAGTTTTCCATCCTTCTTCCCCCTTAAAAATCATATAGCCTTTTTTATTGTGGATTTCTCCAAGTATTAAGTTCGATTTCTAATCGTTATTTATTTTCTCTTCCAAGTATTTACTTTTGTTACATGGTTCATGGGATGCCAATCCCCATCCTTAAATGGATAAATTCCTTTACATTTCTTGAATATTACAGAATTTGTTAAAACATTTTTATATATTTGTAAGGTTCCTCATAAACTATTTAAGAGATCATCTCTCGTGTGATATTTGGACTTTGAGTTTTAATATTAATATAGAAAGGGTGTAACTATTTTCATCCCAATTAGTTTCAGTGAAAATATATTTTATAGTTATCTAAAAGTTATTTGAAAATTAGTTTCAGTGAAAATCTTTCTTTCTTCAATACAAATGCGTGATATTCTTTTACTTACAATTATGTTGGAAGATCTATGAAAATATATGAATCTTGAAACGTTGAAATTAATTTGATTCTTTTGTCTACATGTATCATATTTTTCTAAATTTTTTAGGTTGATCCATGTCTCGATATTATTTATTTATTTTCCTTTGAAATTTGTAGTTATCTATTAAAGAGGAGCACCACTTCTTAAAAATAAAGAGGGGAAAAGAGGGGTGGGGGGAGGGAATTATTCCCTCAAATGTTATCTTTGATATTTTCCCCATCCTGAAGATAAACATTTATTGGTGACCATACTACAAATAAATAATAATAATAATAATAAATTAAACAAATAAATAAAAATAGTTCTGTGGACTAGTGAAATCTTTTATGACATGAAAATATTTGGTGCATCCCAAGTTACTAAATAGATTTACACACCAAAGGATTATCCTTCAACAATTATATGAGTTATTCCTACAAACTGCAAAAAATAAATGGGAGTTGGAATAGCCTTGAAAGGTTCTTGTTCAATAGGAAAGAAGTTTGAAATTTTAAAGAGAAATATAGGCATAACTACAAAGACAAATAAATTTATGTTGAACGTTGGAGCCTCACAAATATATTAAAGGACTGATAACAAGAAGTAGACAATGATTTCTTGAGTTAACTCAAAAGCATAAATTAGAAATACCCATTGTTTCTAAATAAGTCTTTATAGAAAATTAAAACACAATGGTCAATCAAGAAGAATGCAAAAATGAATAGAAGTTAAACAATGAAAGAGAAAAAAGAGAAAATAATAGAAGAAATCACCAAAGAAGAAAAAGGGCTGGCCATTTTTATCTTATGAGAAAGCTTCATCCTCTTCCTATCCCCCCCCCCAGAATTCTTCCTATTTTCAGTGGTGATGTTATAATGGATCCAAAGAAGAATCTAGATCATTTTCTTATCATATGTTACATTAATCTAATACAACATGATGATTTCATGATCAAAATATTTCTACAAACACTTTTTGACTTGCATGCAACTGGTATCGTTCATTGCTTGCAAGGATGATCTCTTCTTTAGATGATATGGAGAAAGTATTCATGTATACATTTACTTGAATTCTTGTTTATCATAATCTCCTTACAAAACTCAATCAAATCCATCTTGAGAAAAATGAAAGCAATAAATATTTCATTCTTCACTTATTTTAGACTCTATAAGAAATCCCCCTCGAATAGCGATGGAATGATTCCACTGATCTTCCCATACTATACATTGCAAGAAGAAATAAGGAAATCCACTGATATGGAGGAAGATATGATTGAAAGAAACGCTCACCTAGAAATCATCCCTGGAAGTGTCTCGAGATAATCATCTAGATTAACATTTTCTTCACAACCTTCCTCCTCATCAAGACCTCCACAAGGTCCAATAGTTGGAAGAGCAACTTTGCTAGGTCAAGGAATTCAAATAATTTTATTTCAATATTAAGGATTTGGGAGGGAAATATTTCAATGACAACCTCCAAATGTAAGTAATGTTTCAAAATAAGTCTCAAGAACATGACAAGAGGAAAAAATTATGCCACTCAAATGGACTTTGTGAAAAATGAAAAATGAGATCACTCATATTAAATGAAATGGTAATAATGTTCCATGAAAATAAAAATGAATTGCAATTACAAATTCCAAAGAAATAATGGATAGAAATTATAAGCTCGAAGAGAAAAGACCAAGGTGCCTCATGCACCTAACCCAAATGTAGTCATTTTGGAAGAAAATGACATCTTTGAATAAACTCAAGGATTTCAAGAATCTGATGTCTTATAATTGATGCATTCATAAGAAAAAATATAGACTCTTTCCCAACAGAACTATGATGATAAGGAAAATATTGAAGAAGAACGAAATAAATTGATTCAAATAAGAGCTCGAGAAAGCAAGTTCAATCCTAGAAATAAAGTGGATAAATGAAAAGAAATTGATAATACTCCTCAATAAATGTTTCATTAAGTTGATTAATGGAATGATAGATGAAAAATACAATGTGATGACAAAGATGAATTACAACATAATGGATGCACTAATAAATCTTTATATCACTCTTCCTTTTCTTGAGGAAATTAAAATAACTCAACAAAGAGAGAAATTGATCGAAGATTTGGAAAATATTAATCCATAAAGATAAAAAAAAAAAAAATAAAAAATAAAAAAATTATTGGTAGTCATGAAATTCCCAAGGAATTTCCACCCAAATTTAAAGAGAATGTGCCTCCTTTTTACCTTTCTCCTAAAAGTCATGATTTTTTCCTACATAATTACATGGTATATAGTGGTGCTACAAATAATATAATTCCACTTCAAATTATGAAATCCTTGGGATTGGAATGCACCAGTATTGTGAAGCTGGAGAAATTATAGATCTTATAGTGTAATGTTCCTAAATTAGCTTCAGCTAATTGGAACATTAATTTTGCCTTATTTATTTTGTATTTCATGATTAATGAATAAATTGTGAAGGAGGAAATGTAAAACTCCTGAAAACTAAGAATAAATCAATGCCTATGTGAACAGAGACATATCTGGGCTATTTAAATTGTACCTTGCAGGTGTGAAAGGCTCTAAATCACAAGAGGAGATCCTATTTGACCAAGTCAAACATCGTAGTCTAGATGCATTGAACCTCTTTGAGGGACAACGCAGTTCTAGAAGGAGGTTGTAATGTGAAAGGGGTTAAGTGATTCAAGGTGTTTTAGGGCTTGGAAAGATTCCTATATTATAAAAGGAAGAGGAGGGCAACAAGGAAAAGGTTGTTGAAGATATTATTTCTGAATTTCTGTCTGCTTAGACATCCCTTGTTGGGCATTCCTGTTTAGGAATCCCACCTCCTTCCTTGAGTAGATCTTGGAGGAGAATTGTGCTAAAATCCTCCACTATCAGGCTTGGGCCAAGTTTCACCTTACATTACAGCACTGCTCATGTTGAGGGTTGAGATGTCTTGTGAGTTGGAGCAGGTGGAGATCTAGATCTGCTCAGATCTAGATGATAGCAGTGGCTCTTCTTAGTAAGTGTGTAATTTAACCTCCTGGAAGAGTTCATTTGCTGAGTATACTTCAGATCTACATCCTGGCATCAGGCCATTTCATCTTCAGAAGCTGCAGCACTTTTTCTCTCCCTAAGACAGCGTTATTGTCAGATCTACAGCTGCAGGGTGTTCTACTTGCATTTTTTAGGAGAGATCTCCAGTGATAGGATTCATCCTTCACTGTGGTGATCCATAGATTTGACAACCAATATATGTTTTGTTTCAGATATGATATTCTACATGTTCATGATTCAGTGGTTTTCTGAATCATTCTGCAGATCTGCATTCTTAGATCTCAAATCTACTTCCGGTGCTTCATGTTTTGAGCAAAACCCCAAGGGGAATGTATAGATCAGCTTTTCTTGTACATGGATCTGTATTGGATCTATCCTTTTATGTAAAGATCTGATCTAGATATGAAGAATTAATAAACTACTGCTTCATCCCTATAAATCACGTTGTCACTGTTATGAAGTCTTTTTACATGGTTGTAGCACCTATTTCTTGAGGATTTCTTCTGTATTCTTTCATTCTTATTTTGTAAAGTGTATGAGTTATGCCCCTGATCTTATTTGTCAATATTAAGACCTTATTTCAGTCATAACCTTCAGAAAATCATGCTCACATGCTTCAGTAAATTTCTGCATAATTCTAGTCTTGGGAAATCAGGGTTTTCTAGCCTAGTTAGGAAAGGAGGAACTGTTTAACTTAGAAAAACTTATTTTTGTTTTCTGAAATTTGACATGGGAGTCCCTCATAACCCTAGATATTATATACAACCACTTTCCCATCTTATTTTTATGCATATCTCTGAATACACATGTTTTAGGGCCTAAATTCTCACTTTTCCCCACCTTTTGCCTTGTAAAACATTGTATAACTTTGTTGTTGTATATTTTACTGACGTTTAAGTGTTTTTACACCTTTATGAGGTACATTTCTGTAGCTCCACGTTGGTAATAACTTAGTTTATTCCCAATCTGTAGTTTTTCCTGAAAAAGGGATATTACATATAGATTCATGAGAGGTTCATTCCTATGGTGAAATTAAATACTTTTGTGCATGGATAAGCTCTTCTTCAAATATTAATATAGTCTTCACTATTATTTTGGTTGATCTCCTAATCATTTATGAATTTTTTCTTGGTCATGATTCGTGTTACATTATTGGAGGATAGAGTCTTGAATGATGGTAGTTGTATGATGTTTCCTAATAGATATGTATCTCTTGTTAAAATACTAAGAGAACAAAGAAATATTGTGATGTGGGAGCATCGAGAACCTATCCAACAATGTGACGTCTTGGCCACATGTTGTGGCTAATTTAAAATAAAATAGACTTAGGAATAGTATAATTTGTTAATTATTTTTGGAGCATTGTTAGTTTGATTCGAAATTAAATAAATATGGAATAAATTTAGCAGTTGGTTTCTCTCCCTGCATGGATGTAGAGCCAACATAGGGATAGGCCTAAAAGATAGGAAGGTAGAAATTTATTGAGAAAGTCTATTCTATGAGAAGGCAGTTTTATTTCTCAAGTATAAATAGTTGGAGGATGGTAAGGGAACTTCATGTTTTTTTGTCGATATGTAGATTCCAAGCTTTTATGGGAAAATATGATCAATATATTATTCATATGAGATGAAAATTTTTATGGATTAGTTTATTTCTACAATTTTATTATACATGTACATATTGCTGGATTGTATGAGTGCAGGAGATTGAAATGGCGTTGAGACTATATCTGTGAAGGGCGTTTTGATATGAAAGAACATCATGTGTGTGGATGGTGTTGACAGAAACATTGAAGTCCTAGATCGATGTGCATAAGTGTTACTATGTGTGATCAAAGGCGGTATTGACAACGTAAGGGACCACGGCTTGATTGAATGTTCTACGCTCAAAATCATGATAACAACGATGTCAAATGTCGAGTCAATTGGTCAAATGATACATTGTTGAAGGTCGAAATGAAATATGGCTTAAAATGGTTTTAAAATGCGTTGAGAAGCTACGGAAAACTGATTGCGTTATGAAGTTTGATGTATTACATGTCGCAGGTTGTAATTGCAATAAACGTTGACATGATATGTGCAGGTCAAATGATATTTTCGGAGGTTGAATTGAAATCTAGCTGACAATGGTTTTAAATTTGTTGAGAAGTGGTTTAAATCATTGATAGCGTTAAATAGATACTTGTCAACGTTTTATGCGTAGGGTGGAGTAAATAAACTATATGGGTGTAACCTATGAACGGTTAAAGCTATCATATATGTTTAGTTCAAAATTCATATTATTTGAATTCTTTAATGGATTCAAATTTGTAATGATAAATTTGTAAACCATATAGTTCTAGCGGGGTTTGGAAAAAAACTACCATTTGGATAGGAATAGATGGTATGTGGTCTCAAGATATTTTCATCATTATATTGGGGAAAGATTGGGAAATTTTACATTGTTTAAAGTTGTGGAAATAAAGAAGCAAACTTGTTTTTATAAGGACAGTGTGGCCTCAGTAAAATTTATACATTTTACTATAGTAAATTGATTGGTAGGAATTGTGTGTTCTTTATTCCTACATCATTCTGGTATCAGAGCTTGTTGAGTCGTTTTTGGAGCATTGCAGAGAATGCCACCCTGAAGAGGAGTTGGGATAGGTTGAGGGAGACCTATAGCAAATCCAGTTTTTCTAGATGAGATACGACATTTGCGCACGAGACTGGCTACAGTAGAAACCACTCAGAGGAGAGTAGCAGATGGTGGAATTGCCAGTGCCGATGAAGAAGAGACCATTGACGAAGAAGCAGAGGAGGAAAGAGAGGCAGCCAAAGTTATGAAAATGCTCGCAAAGGTCAGCAACCAACCAAAGGTAGAGGTACCTTTATATGATGGAAGTCTTAGTGTGGAGGTGCTAATGGACGGGATCAGTTCGTTAGATAAATACTTCAACTATGAAGAAGTTGACGATAAGAAGAAAGTGAAGTTTGCAGCCACGAGATTGAAAGGCCATGCAGCCTTATGGTGGGATGAATTGCAGCTATCCAGGGAGTGAAAAGGGAAGCCCAAAATCAAGCAATGGGACAGGATGGTAAGTAAGCTAAAGGGTAAGTTTTTGCCGAAGGATTACCAATTAAATCTTTTTAGACAATTGCAGAACTTAAAATAGAAAGGGATGACAATCAAGGAATATACTGAAGAATTTTATAAGCCGAGTATTAGATCTGGCCATGTTGAAGATGATCTAGAAAAGGTAGCTAGATATATAAATGGTTTGAGATATGAAATACAGGATGAGATCAGCTTATTAAATTTGAAGACGATTGAAGACGCTTATCAAGAAGCCTTGAGAGCCGAAGAAAAGATGTTGCACAAACAAAACCAGAGAAATAGAGGTAAGAGTCCAACAAAAGGAAAAGGAACATTTAAATCCAGATTTCAACACTCTTAGAATGAGGCAGGGAGTGCAAGAAATATATCACCACAAAGAGGAGATTTTGGCCGCGGAAGGTTTGTGCCTAGAGGCAGAGGCTGAGGAAGAGACGTACGATGCTATGCATGTGGGGAATGGGGACATATGCAATGGGATTTCCCTCATCATAATTCGGTAAACCCACATAATATAAATGTTGCTAAATCCAAGGAGGAGGTTCCTCAGCCTGAAGCCAAAGAAGAACCGCCAGAAGTCAGAGAATCCCTGTTACTAAAGAGGGTATTGCTTAAAGAAGCTAAGGAGGCCAAAGAACCTGCTCAAAGGAAAAATATGTTCTGAACTGTATGTAAGTCAAGGGGTAAGTGCTGCAAATTAGTAATTGATAGTGGTAGTACTGATAACCTTGTTGCTACTGAAATGGTAGATAAATTGAAGTTGGAAAGAACAGTACACCCCACTCCTTATAAAGTATCGTGGCTTCAGAAAGGCCATCAAATTATTGTAACTGAAAAATGTAAATTTGACTTTCAGATTAGTACTTATAAGGATGTTATTTTATGTGATATAATGCCGATGGATGTATGTCACATATTGCTTGGTAGACCTTGGCAGTTTGACCAAAAATCCATACATGATGGCAGAAGAAACACTTATACTCTTGAAAAAGATGAGAACAAGCATACATTGCTACCATTGAAATCTGACGCTGATGAGGAAACACTTGGAAACATCATTATGTTGATGAGTGGGAAGAATCTGTTGCAGGAAGTTGAGAAGGGCGAGGAAATGTATTTTGCTATTGTTGGGAGACCCAAGGTAATTTTAACTTCTACAAATTTAGAAGATTTACCTGAAGAAATTTGAAATTTGTTGAATGATGTTGCTGATATTATTGCGGATGAGTTTCCAAATGAGTTACTACCCATCAGGAGTATTAGTCACCACATTGACTTAATACCTGGAGCCAGTTTGCCAAATAAAGTGGCCTACAGGTCAACACTGCAAAGAAATGCTGAAATTGGAAGGCAAGTGCAAGAGCTCCTGGATAAAGGGTTAATCAGAGAGAGTCTCAGTCCATGTGAAATACCAACAGTACTCAGTCCAAAGAAAGGAGGTGAATGGCGTATGTTCACAGATTCTAGAGCTATAAATAGAATCACCATCAGGTATCGTTCCCGTTTACCACAAATGGATGATTTAATGGATTGTTTGAGTGGGTCGAATTATTTTTCTAAGATAGACTTGAAGAGTGGGTATCATTAGATAAGAATGAGAGAAGGGGATGAATGGAAAAATGCATTCAAAACAGATAATGGTTTGTATGAATGGTTAGTAATGCCCTTTGGACTTACTAATGCACCTAGTACTTTCATGAGATTGATGAATGATGTTTTTAAGGAATACATAGGTAAATTTGTGATTGTTTACCTCGATGATATAATTATGTTCAGTCAAAATAAGGGAGAGCATATAGAACACCTTAAATTAGTTCTAAGAACTTTGCAAAAAGATAAATTGTTAATAAATCTAAAGAAGTGCAGCTTTATGAAGGAAGAACTAATTTAGTTATGGTTTTTAGTCTCTAAGGAAGGGTTGAAAATGGATCCAGAGAAAATCCAGGCAATTGTAAATTGGCCAACTCCTAGAAATACATTTGAGGTAAGAAGCTTCCATGGTTTGGAAAGTTTTTACCACAAATTTATTCGAAGTTTTAGTCAAATTTGTGCACCCATCATTGAAACAATCAAAGAAATTAAATTGCCATTCAAATGGACAGAAGCAACAGACCAAAACTTTAAATTGTTAAAGAGGAAGATTATCGAGAAACCAGTCTTGGCTTTACCAAATTTTGAGAAAGTTTTTCAAGTTGAAACTGATGCTAGTGGAATTGCAATTGGAGTAGTTCTAAGCCAGGAATAGAAACTGATAGCATATTTTAGTGAAAAGCTAAATGAAGCTAAACAGAAATATTCATCATATGACAAAGAATTTAGCCTTAAAGAAGTGGAGACATTATTTATTGCCAAAGGAGTCTGTGTTATATTATGACAATCACGCATTACAGTTTATAAACAATCAACCAAAATTGAATCAGAAACATGCTAAATGGTTAGAATATTTACAAAGCTTCACTTTTGTAATCAAACATACAAGTGGGAAATCGAATAAAGTTGTTGATGCCTTAAGTAGGGTGAATTTGATTATGCAATAATTGTATGTTAGTGTTGTGGGATTTGAAGGAATGGTTGACATGTATAAAGATGATGCAAAGTTTAAAGATATTTATGTAGCAGTAGAAAATCCAGCAGTCCATAACAGAAGCCAGTGGTTGGATTATTCAATCTAAGGGGTATTACTATTCAAAAGTAACAAGTTATGTATTCCTAATTGTTCTATGAGGGAAAACATAATTAAGGAGAAGCACAGTGGAGGTATGTCTAGACATTTTGGACAAGACAAAACTTTCGCTCAGATAAATACTTTTTATTACTGGCTGAAGATGCAAACTGATGTTAAACGATTTGTGGGAAAATGCAGGATTTTTCAACATGATAAGGGGAAAATTCAGAATACAAGATTGTATCAGCCATTACCAATACCCAACCGACCATGGGATGCAGTTAGTATGGATTTTGTTTTGGGTTTACCAAAAACTCAAAGGGGAAATGATTCCATTTATGTTGTAGTGGATAGATTTTCAAAAATGGCTCATTTTATTGCATGCAAGAAAACAAGTGATGCACCACATATTGCTAATCTATTTTTTCAAAAGTTGTAATATTACATGGATTACATATAAGCATTGTGTCTGACAGGGATACCAAGTTCGTGGGACATTTTTGGATAACTCTATGGAAGAAACTAGGTACCAACCTTAGTTTCAGTTCGGCATATCATCCTCAAATGGATGGGCAGACCAAGGTCATGAATAGAATTCTGGGAAACATATTGAGAATTATAGTGTATAACAATCCTAAACAGTGGGATTTAGCACTTGCTCAGGCTGAGTTTGCTTATAACGACACTCTGAATCAAATTACTGGCATGATTCCATTCCAAATTGTTTTTGGAATGAATCCAAGGGGTGTATATGAACTCAGAGACCTAGGAAAGCAAGAGGGACGAAGCGCAAAGGCTGAAGAATTTGCAGAACAGATGTAGGGACTACAAGAAGATATCAAAAGAAGATTGCAAGAAATCAATACCAAATACAAGCAAAGAGAAGATATGAAATGGCGAGAAAAGGAATTTCAAGTAGGTGATTTAGTTATGGTGTATTTAAGAAAAGAAATATTTGTTGTTAATACTTATAATAAATTGAAACTCAAGAAGATAGGGCCATGTAAAATTGTAAGGAAATTTTCTTCAAATGCATATGAAGTTAATTTGCCAACAGGAATCGGAATATCGCCTATATTCAATATTACAGATCTGTATCTATATCGAGAACCAGACGAAGAACCACAAGGGGACACTATAGAAGAAGGAAGCCCAGCAATAAATTGGGAAGAACAGATGGCTACAACAGAAAAGAGGGAAGTGGAAGCCATTCTAGAAAAGAGAGTGTCAAAGAAAACTGGGAGCCAAACTTATTATCAGTATTTGTTCAAGTGGAAAGGACAGCCAGTGGAAGATGCCAGTTGGATGACTGCAGCAGAACTATAGAGATTGGGGATCGAATCCAAAGTACTACAAGATCTGTTTTCTTCCTCGGGAGTCTGATGTAGGAGCATCGAGAACCTAGCCAGAAATGTGACGTCTTGGTCACATGTTGTGGCTAATTTAAAATAAAATAGACTTAGGAATAGTATAATTTGTTAATTATTTTTGGAGCATTGTTAGTTTGTTTTGAAATTAAATAAATATGGAATAAATTTAGCAATTGGTTTCTCTCCCTGCGTGGATGTAGAGCCAACATAGGGATAAGCCTAAAAAATAGGAAGGTAGAAATTTATTGAGAAAGTCTATTCTAAGAGAGGGCAGTTTTATTTCTCAAGTATAAATAGTTGGAGGATGGTAAGGGAACTCCAAGTTTTTTTGTCGATATGTAGATTCCAATTTTTTATGGGAAAATATGATCAGTAGATTATTCATATGAGATGAAATGTTTTATGGATTAGTTTATTTATACAATTTTACTATACATGTACATATTGCTAGATTGTATGAGTGGAGGAGATTGAGACTATGTTTGTGAAGGGCTTTTTGATATGAAAGAAGACCATGTGTGTGGACAGTGTTGACAGAAGCAGTGAAGTCCCAGATCGATGTGCATAAGTGCTATGATGTGTGATCGAAGGCGATATTGACAACGTAAGGGACCACGACTTGATTGAATGTTCTGCACTCAAAATCATGATAACAACGATGTCAAATGCCGAGTCGATTGGTCAAATGATACATTTCCGAAGGTTGAAATGAAATATGGCTTAAAATGGTTTTAAAATGCGTTGAGAAGCTATGCAAAACTGATTGTGTTATGCAGTTTGATATATTACATGCCGCAGGTTGTAATTTCAATAAACGTTGACATGATATGTGCAAGTCAAATGATATTGCCAAAGGTTGAATTGAAATCTGGTTGACAATGGTTTTAAATGTGTTGAGAAGTGGTTTAAATCATTGATAGTGTTAAATAGATACTTGTAAACGTTGTATGCGCAGGGTGGAGTAAATAAACTATATGGGTGTAACCTATGAAAGGTTAAATCTATCATATATGTTTAGTTCAAACTTCATATTATTCAAATTCTTTAATGGATTCAAATTTGTAATGATCAATTTGTAAACCATATAGTTCTAGCAGGATTTGGAAAAAAAATACCATTTGGACGGGAATAGATGGTATGTGGTCTCAAGATATTTTCACCATTATATTGGGGAAATATTGGGCAATTTTACATTGTTTAAAGTTGTGGAAATAAAGAAGAAAACTAGTTTTTATAAGGAAAGTGTGGCCTCAGTAAAATTTATACATTTTACTAAAGTAAATTGATTGGTAGGAATTGTGTGTTCTTTATTCCTACATCATCTTGTATCCTTTGAAAAAAAAAGAATCAAACCTTGTGCAAAGTTGCATAGTTTTAGGGATAGGAAACTATGTTGTTCTTGACACAGAATATACTAAGCAAAGTGAAGGTAACATTTTCCATGCATTATGGAAAATTTCTTTTGATGGTGCTTGTTCCACTTATATAATTGGAGTTTGGATAATATTTCACAACATGAGCTCTTATATCTGCCATGATTCCTTCATATTAGATTTTCCTTGCACAAAAAATGAAGAAAAATATGAGGCATCAATTCAAGGGTTAGCCCTTGCCACCCAAATCCACATGAAGGATGCAATTTTTAAAGGGGATTTTGAATCATTCATAAATCAAACCAAGAAAAAATATAATATCAAAAATGAACAATTGAAATCATATGCTACAAGAGTTTGGGACATTCTCGAAAATTTTAGTTCTTTAAATATATTTTTTTATCCAATGAGAACAAAATAAAATGATTAATTCCTTGGAAGTTTCAACATCTCTTTTCAATCCAAGAAAATACGTATCTCAAAGTCCTTTTCATGTAGAGACATCTACCATCCTTCCATACCTAACAATGGATACTATTGGAAAGTATAATAAAATGATGAACATATTAAATAAATCATTTTTTATGCAGGAGAAACATCATCATACCAACCATATCCTAATGACCCCTAGGAAGATATTAAATGTAAGCCTTATGAAGGATGTAAAAGTGGTTTCTCTTCCTAAGAAATATGTCAATCTCAAGTTTTAGTTTACAATAAATTATCAACCATGAAATTTAATCCAGAAAAAGAATTGACTTTGAGAAAAGTTCAAGATACTCATAATATTAACATTGGTACATCGAAAAATCCTAAAATCTTGAATTTGGGAACAAGTTGCACCAAAGAATAATTAAAACAACACCTTAACTTGTTTAAGGATTTTCAATATTTCTTTGCATGGACGTATTATGACCTAACATATATAATAATTTTGTTTTCTAGCATACTGTACCACTCAAAGAAGGCACTAAACCATTCATGCAAAATAATAGAATAATAAATCCTAAATTGAAGCCACTAGTCAATCTTTAAGTTGAGAAAATGAAAGAATCTAATACACTTTTCCAATGAGATATTGCAAATGGATATTCAATTTTGTAGTAGTAAGAAATAAAAGTAGTGAAATTTGTCTTTGAGTAGAGATTTTCATAATCTTAACAAATCATTTGTTAAAAATAATTATTTGTTACCAATTATGGAACTTATCCTCTAGTAGGTTACTTACTCAAATTTAATGTCAATCATTAGTGTATTTTATAGATATAAGCAAGTGTTAGTTTTCAAATACAATTGACATAAAATCATTTTTTTCACACCATGGGGAACGTTAGCATATGGTAGGATACCATTTGGATTAAAAAACATTGGAACAACATTTGAAATAGTGATGGAATATGAATTTAAATACATGATAGGAAATTTCATGATATATTACCAAGATGATCTTATTGTACATTCAAAACTAAGATAAAAAACATATTAAACATTTGAGATAAGTGTTCCAACATTGTTCGTCATATGGTATATCTCCTAATCCTAGGAAATGTCTATTTGTTATCTTAAAGGAAATATTTTGAGTCATGTTTTGAGTAACCAAGATATATATATTGACTAAAATAGAGTAAAATCCACAAATATATGCAACCTAAAACTTCCCATAAATTTGTGTAATCATTCCTTAGGAAATAAATTTTGTATGCAGATTTATACCAAACAATGCTTTTCTGATAATCAGAAAATGTGTTCCATGTTAGAAATTTTTAGGAAAAATGAAAATAAGGGTTATGCTATTGAAACCTATTACATATGAAATCCCATTTTCTCAATGGGGCATATACATTATTGAATTCATAAATCCAAATTCGAACAAAGGGAATTCATATACCTTGACTTCTATTGACTATTTTACAAAATGGTCTGAAAATGTGGCATTGAAGATAGTTGATTCTGAACATTTAATAAATTTTTTGAAGGAAAATATCTTGTTACAATTTGGTATCCTACATAAGTTTATAACAGACAATGGTTCCATCTTTATTAGATCAAAATATATACAATTATGTGGAGAATATGGAATATTTATAGGATAGTTATCAAACCACTATCCTCAAGGAAATGGTTTGGATAAATCCACCAATAATTCCTCAATCCAAATATTAGAGAAAATAATTCCCCGAACCATAAAAATTTTCATAAGAAACTATTGGATTCACTTTAGGAAAATAAAATTAATCCAAAGACGAGCATAGGTCAATCACCTTACATGTTGGTATACAGAAAGGATGCCAAACTTTCCATGCATTTAGAATTGAGTGTTTTATCAATTTCTACTAGGAAAGATGATGAACAATATGTCATCTCATTTTAGACAAGGTATTATCAATTTCTTCAATTCAATGAACAATGTGTTGAAGCAATGATGAATATGAAAAAAAGGTAGAAAACAATCAAGAAATATTTTGATCAAAGCTCCACCTTGAAAAGTTTTTGAAAGGATCAATTGGTCCTATTATGGAATAAGTTGAAGGAAAATTCATCCCTACACACATAGTTTGAATCTCTTTAGCTTGGACCATCTCAAATAGAGAAAATATATGGATTCAATTATTATCTTCTCTAAGACATGAACGGTGTTGATCAAATATTATTCATAAATGGAAACATATCAAACACTTCTTCTTTTAAATTTCTTATCCCTCCTTTTATGTATATTTTTTCCCAGAACATTGAAAGAATCGTATTTTTTTATCTTTTATGAATCTGAAGCTCCCAATGACGTAGATGTAATGGATTCTTAAAAACCTGTTAATTTTTCATAGGGCTATATTGTTCATTGCCTTGATAATTAACTTTATTCATTAACCCATTACATTCACCCCATATCATCATAATATTATTCATATTTACATCATTATTTAGCAGCATATGCAATTATGTAGAAAGAAAAATAAAATCATCATCAATGTAGCGAAACATAAAGGAACAACAGAAGAAAATCATTCACACATAGAGACACCAATATTGGTCAAAGACCAGGGGAAAACCCACTATGGGGAAAAAACTTTCAAATTATTCTTCTTATTATATCGTCATAAAACGTTTCATCAAAAGAGAGTACAATGACCCATATCTTCATCTATGCAAATAACCAGCAAAAAAACTACAACATCCATGAAATAAGCGAAATAATGTATATACTCAAAACTATGATTCTAAAGACTCTAATGAATTGTCACTATCTATGAAATTTATGGTCAATTGTCAAACACTACAATCACTGAGCGAAATATTCAGAGGACTGATATTTCATCTTTTAGATCTTGGTCACATGGAGGAGGAGTTGTGCGAGCGACTATGACTTCCCATTCACTCCCTTAAGCCTAGCATGCGAGCGACTAGGGTCAGATCTAGACTGTAGAAACTCTAAACCCCCAATCGCATGGATGGAGAGTTGTCTAAGATACTGGAAGACTCCAGTCATACAGATGAGTTTATGTGCATGCGACTATGATTGAATCATTCATGTGTTGTTCTTACGACTGAGGCCCAAAACACTAAATCATATATGCGAGCTTTGGACCCTGCAATTTCACTTCAGAGTGAACATGAACCTCTGCGGACGAGCGTCAAACATATGCAAGCCAAAACCAAGATAGAAGAGTGTCTCACCATTGTGTCTAAATTAGGTATAGGTCACTTCTATTTATAGCCTTCCAAGGTGGTCCACTTTGCTTTAGGTCCGACCTGATCAAATATGCACATGTGGGATTTTCTTCATAAATGCACTTTCCCTTATCCGATTTGAGTGATATTTAGGTTTATTTTGGTCCTCTCGAAAAGAGGAATTCATTGCACTTATTATCTCCATTGGCAGGGAGTCATTTCTATGACCTGAATCATCATCGGAGATCATATTGTCAAGGAGCATATCTCAACCTAGAACCACATCGAGGAGCTACTATTCAACTTAGAGTCTCATGGGGAAGCTACTAATACGACCCCATATCGATAAATAAGTGATATAGGGGAGCTAATACTGAACCCATCCTATTTCCTATTGATTTTCCCAGTAATGACCCTCACTATTCATGTGGTATAACACCTGTACCATAATATATCTTGGACGAGATACCCGACTTACCAAGAGGTAAGGATCACACACCTCCAAGTCTCCTCAACCCATTGGCCATGCAGGGAGGGGAAATCCCAACAAGCTCAACATGTGGGTATGATGCCAACTGGGGTATATTATGAAAATACCAAGATAGGGAGAGCTACTACTCCAACCTTATGGGTAAAAAATATAAGTGATACCCTATTTTCCATAGTTAACTCAACCCTAAGAGCCCTCAATCTCAATTCCACACCCTGGGAGCTCAGAAAGTGGAGGAAGAGTTGGATCAGTGTCCTTGATCAAAGCTTCTCTCATCATATTCATATATGGTATCAGCTTGATCATCATGTATAAATAGTAGTTTTCTCTTGTTCATACATGACATCAAATGAAATATCATGTTAGAACATAAACAATCATATAAATCACAAAAGGATACCATATTCATCCTCTCTCTCAAGGAGGTGTCAACCACAAGCCTAAGATTGTCTCAGTACAACTGCACTATCTCAATATATGAAAGTATCTCGGTCTAAACTATATATGGATTCTCATTCAATCGGATCCCACTCTTTTTCATCACAATGTATCCATGTCATATCCAAAACTTTCTCAAACATATCTTCAAAAAGCTTCTTCATCTTGACTCATAGCTATCCATGCTAGCAACATCATGCTCATTCTCGGTTGTACGTAAATATATGGATCTCTCATACAGAAATATTATGGAAGATCTCATACTAAAGTAGCACCCAGATGTGATCATCAATAATAATATAAACATCATCAGTGCATCTATGCAGTCACATAACTTAGAAAGAATGTCTCAGATCAAAAATTTATCGTATCATGCAGATATCTCGAAGGGTGATCTGTGGAAACTCAATGTGTATGAATTGGTGCAATCAACTCGGATTCTATGCACATCATATATATATATATATATATATATATGGATAGATGTTCAAAATGGAACTTCAATGCTTCAATAAATTGCCAGTTTCCAAGTTGATTTCAACACTATCTCTTCACAACATATTGAAATTCAATCAGCGTATCCAAGGATTTTCATTTCCACTTTCCAATACCTATTCAATAATTTTGAAATATAGATTATCTTTTCCCCAACTTCAGAAATCTATTCATTATTTTACCTACAAAATCCATCTCCCTCTCACTTAGATCACCAGAGGCTCATTATCTGTCACTAGTATACCATCAGTATATAAAAACAAAACCAAAACCAAAATCAAAGTCATAGCTTGGAACACTTCTAAAGTAGAGGTTTCATTCAAAACATCACCCTGATTTCACCAAATCACTGTCAATGTGGACATGTAAGGATCGAGGAACTTGATTATGTAAACATAACAATTTTCCAAACCAATATGCTCAGCCTTACATAAATAAATATTGTACAATCAAATCAACTAAGTCAGATCATCATATATTAATATCAAAATCACCAATATCACAATATCAATTATTTAGACCAGGTGACACGTAGGGCTGTCATCAAGTCATGACTTCATCTATTGTCATGCCAACAAGTTGTCATCTATCATGCAATATCAATCCAAAATTCATCAATTCATTATCATGGTCTTAATATAAGTCATTTTGTCACTAAATGAAAATCCATACACCATGGATAAGTCATGCATGTTCTGTCCTCATACTGAATCACAACTGTCAATAATTCAACCATTGTGATAGGAACAAGGAGTACAATACAAAACCATTATCAAACACAAATATTGGTGACTGAAAGTCACTATGCCCGTATAACATTGTTATCAATGAAAATCATCAGTCATCAATTCAAATCATTTGTTATCAAATCAAATCCCAAATCTGCTATCATAGTGATATCTATAATCTAAACCATATCTCAACATTAAGTCAAAGTTCTAAGTTATTATCATGTCAAAACTCCAAACACTGCTCATCTATATCAATTAGCCAAATCATGTCAAACCCTTGCAACACAAACTTCAAACATAATGACATATCTCTATGCATATATCAGCCACCTAAAAACACAAGTTCAATTTTCATATTCATATTATAGTAAACATTCAAACTTTCCTTTTCACATATATTTATGTTATTTTCTTCATGTCTATAGGACTAATGTTCTTCAGGAGAACATCTGATTTCATGCAAAAAACTTCATTTTTGTGTCTCACAAGCATATTTGCACCCATATACCTTACACTGTGTGGTTGGGATACTACAAACGCACCGGTAGGCTTGCTTCCATGCAACTGGGGCTTAGAGTAAGGGAAATCTCTATCTTCTCATATCATATCTTTGTTGTAAATCAACAATGTCAGATATTTGTTTATTCGTGTCCGTAAATCATACTTGAATGGTAAAGAATATAAATATAATTCAAATGGTAATAGGAGTAAGGATATTATGGAGAGATTCTCCCTCCAAATGGGAATCCACCTTAGTCATCTTCATTCATGCCATCAACCTGTCTATGCATCTGAAAATTTGTTAGATCATAAAGTCATACTATATCGTCATAACCATATCATGTTAGTAGCTACTTGATTATGGCATCATGACATCAATATTTCATCAAGGGATAGAGTCAAATGATAGATTCAATATCATACTTCAAATATCATGAACACAATATTACTTCCATCAAGTCAATCCATCAAATTAGGGCATTCAATTTTATCATATACCACAATTACTAATCTCATCAAAACATAACCATAGTCAACAAAATATCCTGAATATATATCTCATCATTGTACGTATATCACCATGGCTACCATGATTTTCACAAACAATATCAATAGTATCAAGTTACCATTTATTAGAATCAAGGTGTTAACCTTCTTCACAGGATCAAGATATCTAAAACAATAGATGTTAGCCAAACATAAAATATACCAATATATGAAAGATCAATATTAAGTAGCTTCATAGACTCAAGAGCCCTATCATGTTTGAAGGACAAAATACTAAGGGAATTATTTCATAATAGGGACCATGAGTCTAAATCATTTTCAGATGCATGCATGAGCCATTTGTGAAAGATACATTCTCATCATACCTTAGGGAATTATTTCATAACAGGGACCATGAGTCTAAATCATTTTCAGATGCATGCATGAGCCATTTGTGAAAGATACATTCTCATCATACCTTAGGGCTTACCTTTCCATTCAATAATAAATTGAAACAAATACATGTGCACCTTCTCATTTTACATAGGAAATGTGTAGCATATTGTCACCTTTTCGTCGGGTGCCTCTTTACCTTTTCCAACGCTAGATATTATTTTCCTGCACTATCCATAATCCTCACAAAGGATCCACTTATCATATCTTGTAAATAAGTTAGAATCATCTAAATACTCAAATATATATGCATGAAGCATCAAAAAAATAACCAGATCCATAAGTCTAAACAAAAGTAAATACATAGAGAAGCATCATAAATTGAAAATTACCTTTCTTCAATGAGAGGTGATCATCTCCCTCTTGAACTAGCCTTAAAGAGCCATCAATTTCCATTTTACATACATATAACAATTTTTCCTTCACTATTTAAACCAAATCTATTAGCAACTAGGACTAATAGAGACTACCCCGTCTAGGGCTTCATCAATTCTAACACAATTGCTTGAGCATCTTCATTTTGACCATGCTAGGCTTTCTCTCAAACCCTAACCTCATAATATACATCAAACCATAATAAAAAAATTACCTAAGTTTATCTCCAAACCCTAGAATTATTTTAGGTCTCCACCATCCTCTTCTTGCTTCCACCAACGGTTCCATCTTAGGGGTGATCTTGATGACTTTTCTTCATCCCGACTCTGATACCATGTTGATTTTTCATAGGGCTATATCGTTCTTTTCTTTGATAATTACATTTCTTAATTAACACATTACATTCACCCCATATCATCATAACATTATTCATATTTACATCATTACTTAGTAGCATATGCAATTATGTAGAAACAAAAATGACATCATCATCAATGCAACAAAACATCAAGGAACAATAGAAGAAAATCATTCACACATAGAGACACCAGGATTGGTTGGAGACAAGGGAAAAACCCACTATGGGGAAAACCCTTGAAAAAATTATTCTTCTTATTAGATCATCATCAAATGATTAAAAAAAAAATAAAACAAAAATAAAACAAAAATTTTAAAATTTTAAAAATAAATAGATAAATAAAAATAAATTATTTAATTATTTAATTAATTAAATTAAATTAAAAATTAAACATTAAATTAAATTAAATTAAAAATTAAAATTAAAATCAAAAATTAAAAAAATTAAAATTAAAAAAAAAAAGTGATCCATATCTTCATATATGCAACTAACCAGCAAAACAACTACAACATCCATCGAATAAACCCAACACTTAATATACTCAAAACTCTAATTCTAAAGACTATAATGAACTATCACTACCTAAAGACATTGCGGTCAACTTTCGAACATTGCGGGTTCTGAGTGAAATCTTCGGAGTAGTGAGATTTCATATTTTAGATTTCAGTTGCATGAAGGAGGAGTTGTGTGAGCGACTATGGCTTCCCAGTTGGTCCCTTAATCCAAGCATGCAAGCAATTGGAGTCAAATCTAGACTACAGAAACTCTAAACCCCTAGTCACATGGATGGAGAGTTTTCCGAGTGATTGGAATACTCCAGTCACATGGATGAGCTTCTACACGTGCGACTACGGTCGAATCCTTCATGTGTTGTGCCTGCAACTGAGGCCCAAAACCCTAAATCAGAATTAGAGAACTTTTGAGGTCTAAAATGGGCTTCCTAAGAAAAATGTACAACTAAAATAAACTTTATAAGAACCAATAGGATTCAAGCTAATAATATCAACCATGGGGGATGATTCGCCATTTTGGGGGTAAAAAACTAAAAAAATTAAAAAATAATAAAATAATAAAACTACTTTTTCAACTTGTATTTTCAACTTATCTCCCTAAGGTTTTACTCAAATTTCAATTGGGATTACCTGTTGGATGCAAAATTTAATTCCTCATATAAGGAGTACCCATGTTTCATACTTTCAATGGACCTTGCTACAAGAAAAATGAGAAATACATGAAAATTTTGATTGCAATCATGTTTTTTCATGTATTTCTCATTTTTCATGTAGAAGGGTCCATAAAAAGTATGAAACACGGGTACTCCTTGGATGAGGAATCAAATTCTACATCGAACGAGTGTTCCCGCTCGAAATTTGAGTAAACCTATAGGGTGATAAGTTGAAAATAAGTGTTGAAAAAGTAGTTTTTTCTTCTTTCCATCTAAAATTTGATGATGTATTCTAATATTATTTTATTATTTCCACTATTATTTTATAACTTCCTTAGGAGGCTCCTTTTCGACCTCAAAATTTCCCTAATTGAGATGCGAACTTTGGACCTTGCAATTTCACTTCAGAGCAAACCAAGGTGGTCCACTTTTCTTTAGGGTTGACCTTATCAAATATGAACATGTGGGCTTTTCTTCATAAAAACACTTTCCCTTATCTAATTTGAGTGATCTTTAGGTCGATTTCAGTCCTCTCGAAAAGTGGAATTAAATGCACTCATTATCTCCATTAAGTGAGTTGTACAAAGTGCAATTTGACCTCAGTTGCATAATTTTTACAGAACCCACAGGGGATCGATATCCAATATTTGGATTCAAAAGTTGACCAACATTCATTGATCAATTATTTTCAAATCCATCACACCATGTTTTATCTTTAAACCTATTTTCCAACACTTAACCACTTTTATTATTGAAAGTTGTTGAAAACCTCTTTCCTTTCCTACACTTTAACATGTGAGATCCTTTATTTCTTATTGTTTCCTTACATGCAGGTTGTGACCTCTCTTTTTCTAAAAATCGTCTCACACACACATTCCACATTATGTAATTTGCACTTGAATTTCCACAACTGGAAAATATGACATTCCTATACTTAGTCATTTTTCCTTGCATGTGTTTTTTTGGATAACTTTTCTTTACTCCCTATCCTACATGAATATGTTTCACATGACATCCTCAAATATTTTATATTTATTTACTTCATTTGTATGTGAATTTAAAACCTCATGTAATTCCTTTTTTTATCTCGCATGAATAAATATCGTATTATCCTACAAGTAGTCATTTAACATGTGTTTTCTTTTTCATGTGGATGTGCGAGCCACTCCTTAACAAAGTCCTATTCTCGTGTCTCACAACTTGCATATGGAATCCTTTATTCACTAATCCTTTATACTTTTGAGATGCATTAATCACCAATGACAAGGAATCCCTCACACGAATGAATTTGTTTCTAGTATTAAATAAGGTACATTTATCCTTAATATTTCACTATCTTTCTAAATCAATGTAGTACTTCTTATTTTTGAACCATTTGTTTGGCATGAATCCACACTACAATAATCAATAATACACTTAATACATAAAAATTATTGAATTAGCCACTTCTTTGTTTACTCATTCATTTAACAAGTGTTAACTGAGTGTCAAATACGCATGTCAAATAAACCATGAAAATTCTTTTGAGGTGAAACCCTTGTTGAGAAGTGTACCAAGAAAGTCTTAATTTGACTTTGGCTTGGTCATATTGAGAAAATTCGAAATTTCCACATCAACAGAAAACTTGGAGGCAGTTAACTAAGGTGAAATGGCTCTTTTCACTTAGTTAGCTCAGTAAATTTGAGTTAAGGACTTGGAGTTAGTTATGCATGAGTGATTTCTCATTTGTATCAATACAGTTCATTTATCTTTAGTTGTATTCAATTAAAATAGTTCTAACTATTGATAGAATTAGTTGGAAGTTAGTTGTGCAGTGGGAAAACAGTCTCAGTAAGTGATCATCTCGTTAACTCATAAATCAATGAAAAATATCTAATGCATGCATAGAATTCAAGTTCCCCATATGTGGCGTAGATTCCAAGGAAGTGTAACATTAATTGTAGACTAGTCTTGAGTGTACAGGGGTTGAATGCAGTCAAATATCCAACCTTGGGAATTGTGAAATAAATTGGAGGAAAATTCCTAAAAAATAGAGGCTTAATTCCTCAAAATTTGTGAAAGAATATAGGGGCTCAAGAAAAGGCATAAATTGATTAAGTCTGCATCATAGATTCTCATTGAGAAGAGAGATAGGTTATTTACTTGCAGGTTGAGCTCAGAGAGAGCTATAAATTGTAATACATTCTCTATTCATCTTATTAATGCAAGAAGGCTTAAGGGGGTTTTACCAATTGGTTTCCCATAGATAAATATGTGTACTTGTGTATGTGATGGTTTCATGTTTGAAAATGTTGTTATAAATTTTGAATTAATTTCCACAAATCAATAGAGTCGAATTGTGTCTCTTCATTTAGATTAATTTTCTAGAGAGTTTGCAACTATATCACCATATTTCAACATGGTATCAAATCAGGATTCACATTAGAACAAAAATTTTGAAGTTTTTCCTAAGGAGGTTTGAATTTTCAGCTTCAGTGTAGCAGGATATCTTCAGGGTTGGGAGAATGATATTCAACGGACTAAGATTAGAGCATGCCTTGGAAGGAAGCTCAAATTTCATCACTCGTAAGGATCGCATGGAGGCAGTTCTTGATGACAACGGACTATTGGAATATGTCAAGACATATATTCCAAAACCAAGATCATTTGATGCCCAGTGTTATGAAATTAGCTCCAAAAATAGAAGAAAAGAGAGATCAACACCTTAGAAATAAGCCAAATGCAAGGGGGCAACCTCCTTTACATTAAAAAAATTAACAATTCTTGGATGATATAAATGAAAAAACCTCCTTCCATATATAGGAGTCCATGGGGTCACAATATAATCCTAGCCGACCTAACAATAATAATGTAAGGGAAAAATAATAACAATATTGGGGTTATATGGGTACAACAATAAAAATAAGGGGGGTACACTAACAACAATAAGGGACTATACTAGTAATATAGGGACCTAACATGCCCCTCTCCTTCAAAAAATTGTTTTCCTTAATGCTTGAGTAGCTCCAGATGCTTTTGTATAAAATTCTCATCCTCCCTTGTAGAATCTTCGGTGGGTAAGTTCTTCCATTTGATGATATACTCTGAAATTGATCGATTTCGTAGCTGTCGAGTTTTTATTTCCGTGACTGCTTCAGGTTCCAATATGATTTTTCCTTCCTCATAAATTTCTGGAAATATTGTTTCAACTAGAATTTTGTCCCCTATAACTTTCTTTAAGCATTAAACATGGAAAACTGGATGCACTCATGAAGAAGTAGGAAGCTCCAATTTGTATTCCATAGTACCAATCTTTTGCAACACCTTGTAAGGACCATAGTACTTTGGCTATAATTTATTATCCTTATTAACTTGCTTGAGGGACATGTGTTTGTATGGTTGTAGCCGTAAAAATACCCAATCTCCTACATCAAAAATTCTCTCGCTGCGATGTTGATCTGCCTGTTGTTTCATTCGATTTTGTGCCAAATTTAGGTTATCCTTTAAGAGTTGGAGAACTTCTTGTTGATGCTCAATGTGATATTCCACGGCTTGAAGCTTATAATTTTCTCTTAAAGAAGATGCGATGGACGATGGATGATATCTATAAAGTGCCATAAATGGGATCATTTTTGCTACAACATGGAAGGAAATGTTATACCACCATTCATTGAGAGGTAACCACTTGACCCATTGTGTTTGCTTAAGATATACAAAAAAACAAAGATATCCTTCTAAACATTTATTCACTATCTCAGTTTGACCATCGGATTGAGGATGATAAGATGAGCTATGAGCTAGTTGAGTACCCAAACAAGAAAATAATTTTGTCAAAAAATTTCTAGTAAAAATGGGATCTCTGTCACTTACAATAAACTTTGGGTTTCCATGTAGCTTTTGAATTGTTTCCATAAATTAAGTAGCAACTCTACTTGCTTTAAATGGATGAGATCATGCACGAAAGTGTGTATACTTGGTAATTCTATCAAATATAACCATGATGACACTATTTCCTTCAGACTTAGGTAAACCTATGATAAAATCCATTGAAATATCCTCCAAATGTTGACTTGGAATGGATAAAGGTTGTAGAAGGCCTGGGGTCTTAATTGTATCAACTTTATTTTTCTTGCAAACCAAAAATTCCGCCACAAACTTTTGAATATCAAATTTAAGGCCATCCCCAAAAAAAATTTCTTCACCGTGTGGTAAGTTTTTAAGAATCCTGAGTGTCCTCCCAAAGGAGAAGTGTGCAATTTCAAAAGAATATTTTATTTTAGTTGGGAATTCTTGCAAATATATAAGGGATCTTTGTACCATAAGGAATCATTTTTCCAATTAAATGTATCAAATGTACTAGGATCTTGCTGCAAATTTTGAATGAGTGTCCACACTTCTTCGTCCTTCCTCCATTCATCCCTTGATTCGGTTATCCAATCTGGTTGGATAATAGAAATAGCACAAATCAATGCTTCCACCTATTCATCCTTTCTTGAGAGTGCATCTACAACAACATTTAGCTTCCATTTTTTGTAGATGATTTCAAAGTCATAACCCAACATCTTTGTGACCCATTTTTGTTGTTCTTCTGAAGATATTCTTTGTTCCAAAAAGTGTTTAAGGCTATCATGATCATTTTTTACCTTGAAGTGTCTTCCCATTATGTAAGGTCGCCATTTATTTATTGCATGTAGTATTTCCAACATTTCCTTCTCATAAATAGCTTTCTGTAAATACATTCCTTTGATTGGACAACTTTCAAAAGCAATGGGTCTTCCTTCTTGGATTAAAATAGCACCAATTCCATTTCTTGAGGCATCACATTCCACAATAATATTTTTTGTGAAGTTTGGCATAGCTAAGACTGGTGCTAGGCACATTGCCTCTTTAAGATGTTCAAAGGCCTTAGTTGCTTCAGGAGTCCATGAAAATTCATCTTTCTTCAACAATGTTGTTAGAGGTGCTGATATTCTCCCATAATTCTTAACAAACTTGCAATAATACCCTATTAACCCAAGAAATACTCGCAACTACTTTATGGTTGTGGGGACTTTCCATTCCTTAATGGCTTTAATTTTGTTAAGGTCTACCTTAAAACCCTCGTGAGATACAATATGACCTAGATATTCCACCTCTTTTCTTCCAAAGAAACATTTGGATGTTCTGCATATAATTGTTTCTCCTCCTATATTTTGAGCACCCTTTCAACATGTTGAACATGATCCTTCCAAGACCTATTGTAGATTATTATGTCATCAAAAAATACTAGCAAAAATTTTCTAAGGGTATGAAAATGGAATTCATCAACCCTTGAAATGTAGACGGTTCATTGGTAAGGCCAAAAGCCATGACCAAAAATTCATAATGACCCTCTGAGTTCGAAATGTTGTTTTCGGAATATCTTCAGTCTTCATTCTAATTTGATGATATCCTGAACGAAGATCCAACTTGGTAAAATAAATTGCTCCATGTAATTCATCCAATAATTCATAAATCATAGGAATGAGAAATTTATCTTTAATAATGAGCTTATTGAGCTCCCTATAATCCAGACACATGCACCATGATCCATCCTTCTTGTGCACCAATACTACTGGAGCAGAGAAATAACTTTGACTAGGTTGAATTATACCAACCTCTAAGATTTTTGCAATCATATGTTTAATTTCGCTCTTTTGGACATAAGGATATCTGTAAGGCCTGATGTTTAGAGGAAAACTTACTAGAATAAAATGAATAGCATGATCATGATCATGAATAGGTGGAAGTCCTTTGGGAGTTTCAAACACCTTGGAATGATTGTACAAGACTTTTTGGATATCTGGATAAATAGATGATTTTGATGTTGAAACTTCTAATGAAAATAATTTTGCAATTATGACTCGTTGTTATTTCTTCGGAAGCTTTGTAATGACATTAGAGATTATTATCTTTCATGGCTTCCCTACGATACCCCATAATTCGATTTCCTTTCCTTCTGAAAAAAATTTCAAGAAAATTTCTTGAAAATTAAAAGCTACCATCCCCAAAGACTATAACCATTGTACTCCTAGTACAACATCAACACCTCCCATTGGAGTGGAAATCATTGGACTATTCAATACATATTCCCCCATGGTTAGCTTGATATTATAGCAATATTTTCCAGAGAAATTTATATTTCCTCCATTTGCAACCATCGTTTGACATTATGGTGTTGGGTATAGGAAACAATTCAATTCCTTAGCTACCTTACAATGAATAAATTATGGGTACTACTCGAATCAATCAAGTTCCCAATTTCTTGCTAACCTGAATGCCTTCTCCAATGAATTAGGTTCCCAAACGTGAACTTCATGTTGGATGTTATCCTTTAAATTCCCTATGAAGACATCAATCATGTGTTCCTATGGAATATCAGTTACCCTTATATTCAATTTTTGGAAGTCCTCAATGTGCTCCACCACTGAACCCTTTTGTTTGAGATTTAAAAATGGGCTAAAGAAGGTGTTTCTCTTTGTATCCTCATAATGTGCTATCATTTCCTCTGTAAAAATTGACCAAGTGAAAAAAAAATTATGGGAGCAAAGCCATCAATACCATATAAATGTATTTTGTTCTAAATGTAAAGTTTCAATGCATACCTTTTATGTGTTTTGCACATTATTGAGATCAAAATATTGCTCCATATATAGTATCCATGTTATAGGATCCTTGCCATCAAACTTCCTCATATCGATCTTTGGAATATGGTGGTTCTTCAATCCAACATTAGATCTTATGAAATCATGATTAACATTTATTTTGTTCTCATCATGAGTTTCCTCTACTATCTTTCCGCCATTAGGAATCAATTATTATATTAACCTTGTCATCAAACCTTTCATGTCTGCTTTTATATAATTCATCATGTCTTCCATGTTGTCTTTCATTTTTTCATCAATCTTAGCTTCCATGTCAACCATCTTAGCTTCCATGCCAGCTTCCATGCCATCCATATTAGCTTCCATGCCATTCTTCAAACCATCAATGTATTTCTTCAAACCATCCATTTTAACTTCCATGCCTTTCTTCAAAACTTCCATTTCATTTTTTTTTGCTCTTTGCGAGAGCAACATTTGGTGCACTTGCTCTTGTAATTTGGATATGTCATGTTGCGCTTCTTCCTCTTCATGATTCATAGTAGAGCCTTCTGAAGGCTTAATGGGTGTTGAATTATTTTTAGGTGGCATTTTAGAACCCAATACTGATATATATGCTTCAATATGCCCTTGGAATCACTTCAAACTGATTTTTCACACAAGAATTATGCAATTCGGAAAAAAAAAATACACACCTTTTTCTTGCTTTTCAGAAGCTCAATATTGAAACTGAATTATCTCTGTGATTTCAAATCTTTAATATCTAAAATTTGGCCCTACATTATCCCTATGAATCTTCTTTCGAAAGCCATAGGTCTGACCTGATTTGGATTCTTCAAGGCAAAGTTATGACCAAACTCCCATAATGACCTAATTATGGACTGGTTCAATAGAGCGAACTTGTACAACATGCCATGTGTCATTGTTTCCTCCTTTGGCTATGAAATTGATATACATGAAACTACATTCTGTTTAATTACAACCTCTTTTTACAGAATTCCAATATGATGTTCAGAGAGAGAGTTATGAAGATTTTCCCACGGTCGCCTCTTTGAGATGAAATTCGAGAGCCTGAAAAAACCCTAACTTTCACGGATCATATATCTAAAAATATAGCGAACCAAGATCTGAAATTTTTACAGGAAGTTTCTCTAGATTTTGGCTTCGCTCTATTAAATTTTCAGCTTCTAAACCTTCGTAGAAAAAAAATTATAGCACAAATGTCATGATGACCTTTTTTAGGTGAAATTTGAGAGCCTAGAAAAACCCTAACTTCCACAGATCATATCTCTGAAAATATTGAGAACCAAGATCTGAAAGTTTTACATGACATTCCTCAGAATTTCGGCTTCGCTTCGTAAAATTTTTAGCTTCTAAACCTTCGTATAAAAAAATATATAGTGAAAATTACACGATCACTTGTTTGGAGCAGCGAAACCCTAGAATCCAAAGCTTTGATACCAAATGTTATGAAACCAACTCCAAAAATAGAAGAAAAGAGAGATAAAAACCTTAGAAATAAGCCACTTCGAGGGGGAAACCTCCTTTAAATTACATAAATAAATAATTCTTGGATGATACAAATGACAAAGCCTCCTTCTATATATAGGATTCCATGGGGTCACAATATAATCTTAGACGACCTAACAATAATAATTTAAGGGCACAATAATAACAATATTGGGGTTACAGGGGTACAACAATAACAATAAGGGGGTTACACTAACAACAATAAGGGACTATACTAGTAATATAGGGACCTAACACCCAGAACCTATCCAAATGGAATAATATGTAGCCAAGACGAGGAGAATAATCTTGGAGGGAGTTAGAGACCACATTGACTGAAATATACATGGGAAAGAAACTCCTTTCACAATGTGGAAGGCATTGACTAAGATATTTTAGAATATTAGTGATCGTAGAAAACTAGCCCTCAAAGACAAACTTTGAAACATTAAGATGAAAAATAATGATACTATTCTATAGTCTCTCACCATATTTACACAAGTTCGGGATGAGATTGGAGGGGTTGGTGTGAATGTTGCATAAGATGACCTGGTGATCCTAGCTCTTCTAGGCCTTCCAAAAATCTGGCATAGCTACCATGACTTGGTGAATGGGAGAAATTACTGAATTGGGAATGCTTATGGTCTGATTTGGTACAAGAAGAGATTAGGCGAAATACTAGATATGGAATTCCATCCAAGGGAGAGGATGAAGAAAATTTGCATTATTTGGAAAGGAAAAGAAGGTAAAAGGGAGTAAGTCTCAAACAAAACCAGAATCCAGCCAAGGGGGAAATAAGAAAGACTTTTCCAAAATAAAATGATTCAGTTGTCATGAATTCAAGCACTATGCTACAATGTGTCCACACAAAAAGTCTAAGAAGAAGAACTCGAGAGGAGAAACAGGTGAAGCTTTGGATTCATAGTTCGAGCTATATTTCACCCTTATCACATGCATGGCTAGCACTTTGATGGGGAGTGTGTGGTACTTTGACTCAGGTGCCTCGTTCTACATGAAAAGGTGTAGATATTTTTTCAGTGACCTTGAGGACAAATATCTCCATATGCATATTGAGCTTGGGGAAGACAGAAGGTATAGTGCTACCAGAATTGGTACAATAACCTTTAAGAGGCAATCAGTATCCCCTCTTCACCTCAAATATGTCATGTTTGTACTAGGCCTGAAGAAGAATCTCATCTCTATAGTAGTTTTGGAATACTGTGGTTATGATGTAATCTTCAGTAAGGGGACATACTTTCTGAGACACATATCCAATAGGCAAGGGAAGTAGAAAGGGGTTCATGTGAAGAACCTGTATAAACTAGATATGGAAGATTGTGTTGAATTAAGTAGTAAGGTAGATAAAATTCAAAGTCACGATGTCAGTGAACTCTGACACAAGATATTGGGCCATTTACATCATGGTGCCTTAAAAATTATGCAACAAATAACCACTGGCCTCCCTAAATGAGCACTTGAGTAGGAGAATGTCTGCAAGGGTTTTACCTTGGGGAAGTATGTGAAATCCACATTCCATGATCGAGACAAAAAAACATATACAGTCTTGGAAAGATTCCACTCTGATGCTTGTGGACCTTTCTCTATGACCTCCACTACTAGACATAAGTACTATGTTATCTTTATTGATGATTTCTGAAGTGTTGTATCTTCTTCATGTGGAAGAAATATGAGACATTCTCAAATTTTGTAGAATTCAAGGCACTATTTGAGAAAGATACCAACAAGGAGGTGAAGGTTGTCAGAAGCAACAATGGAGGTGAGTATGTTTTGAATGAATTCAAGGATTTTTGTGTGAAAGAAGGCATTCGAAGGGTAATGAAAACACCCCACAACCCACGGAAAAATGGAATAGATGAGGGGAAGAACCAAAGATTTTTGGATTTGCGAGAGATATGATACAGGACTAAGTGATCCACGTGGCTCCAAACATGCTCAGAGGTCAAAGAGGGCTTATAATAACTCAAAATTAAAAGTGCTTAGATTTCTCTCGAACCAGGTCCAGATCGAAGTGCTTGTCTCCATGATTCCAACAGTGCAAATGACACTCCAATCTGAGTTCGTATGAAGAAGATAGGGGTGGTAAAAGTTTTGGTCAAAGTGGACAAGTGGACCAAGTTTAAGGGTCCTACAAATTGACTAAGACCAGGCGCAAGGAACCCTACCACCGAACGGGCGAAATTATCGAATGGTTAATTTTTCTAATAACCCTTGATATCGAAAAAATATAAAATGTGTGGTTTGTTATAGAGAAATAAAAAAAATATAAATTATGGGGTGGCAAGTCGCCACCCCCACCAGAGAATTTCATGATATATATATATATATATATATATATATATATATATATATATATATATATATATATAGTCAGGATGGCAGGAATTCAAACCCCGCCACCCCCGGTCACGGTTCAAACGACATATATATATTGTAATATGTGTTGGGTGGGTTGCCTGCCAGCGGAGCTGGCCCACACCACTATACAATGTTTCCAATTGTCAAAGGAGAGGGTGTAAGGGCCCAAACCCATTCATCCAGTATGGTCGGCCCACCTCCCAGGAGCCCCCACAACAAAAAAAACCATAACCATAACCACCACGCCAAAAAACCTCACGTGTCAATGGAGAACTAGCGAGTGTGGTGGTCAACAAAGCACATGCCATATTTAAAAAAGAAAATCAAATGAAAATGCCAATGTGGGGGCTCAGCAGGGTTGGAACCTTCAACCTCTTTTCCTCCACTACTCCGCCAATGGTGGAAAAATTGTAAATTCTGCCACCCCACATCATTATAAACCCAACCTTTTCTCATTCGATGGGTATAGTGCAACAGACGAGGAGTGGGAGGACAGAATCATGATCTGGGCTGAGGGGGGAACCTTGCTAAGGGAATATTGAGGGGTGTCCAAAGACTCCTTGGGGATCAGAAGATGACTTTGTTAGAATTTGATGAATGGATACTTTTTTTGCATGCTTTCCTGCCAGGAATTTAGTGGTCATGTCAGCTTTAACATTCGATCTCTCCATTTTTTGGACATATTCAGAAGTGGAGGCATATGATGCAGTCATGTTATGTTTCCTTTTTTTTATTTCTGAGATGATGTATTATTCTTGAGATCCCTCTTTGACACTATGTTGAGGTATGTCTTTTGCCACATTATTATGAGATTGTATTAGCTTTTCATGCTGAAGGAAAGCCCATTTTGAGTGAGGGTTCTTGTAGGGAGAACATCTTGTAGAGAGGCAAACAACTCTTGTTTGAGGGTATATGTCTATGTTATGACAAAGAACATGATATTTACATCATCATCATTTAAAAAATTGTATGAAGTGACGTCCACTATCTTGAAACTGGGCCGGAGACGTAACCCACACTCGGTGAAATCCATTATCAAGTTCCAGTTATGGAATTGGGGCCTACAAACTGAAACATTTATTACCATCCCTCAGGGACACTATATCACTCAGCAACCTAACAACCACCCCTGATGATCAACCCCTGAGATGGAACTCATTTCTACAAGCTTGACACCCCAACCACACCTTTTCCAAGTTGTTCATGCAATTGAAGGGTTCCAACCACACACATAAGCATGCCTCCATGTGGTTATGACCTAAATATTCCAGTTTTGTGCATGCGGTCATGATATTTGTGCCACCTTTTCAGGGATGGCCTATAGGCCACTGCCCAGAAATTCCCATATCTCTCTAGAATCAAGTCTAAGATGCTAAAAAGTATAAAAAACCAATACTCACGAAATATCTTGACCAATACATACCTAATACATGATACACATTTCCTCAAATGGATAATAAACATAGAAGATACAAGTAATGAATGCATATCTGATCATAAACATCTGAACTTCATCAGAGAATCACCAAGAAGTTCCAATTCCCTCTCAAGTTAATTTCAACAACACTTATTATCCTATGCATTCACCAACCATTCAATCACTTATTAAAACACGAACAAGATCCATAGCTAGATCACATCATAGAACCATGCATATAATAAGAAAATGTTTAATATTAACATATGCAAATTCCAACCAAGTTAGGGACTTCCACCAACCACCCAGCCATAGATTAGGATGAATCAAATCTCTCTTTTAGGAAATCACCCCCATTCCATATTCCAAGCATCAATGTGGGATCATATGGGTTAAACCAAAATAGAACCAACTAGGGCTTCCAGAGGCCAAACCACCTCGACCCTCAACCATAGTGATTTCACCTAATCGGTTCAAAATTCACTAATACCAACCAGATTTGTCTCTTCCCAAGTTTTCCATGGCTCCATGAATTCTATATCAACCCACAGCCTCCAAGTAACCCATGTTTTTATAGGGCTCCAGAGATATCCCATCTCAAACCATAGCCTTCACAGAACCCAAGCTATTCCAAGGATCCAGAGATTCTATCGCAACCCACAATCATAGGGAACCCAAGAACCAATCATAAATCTAAATGGGGAACCCATTGCACCATGGTTATCCATGAAATGACAAGGCAATGCTGAAACCATTGTCAATCCAAGAAAATATTCATTCCAATGCTAGAAAATAACCAAATAACCACATGCATGTACCATGCATCTAATCTCATTAAGTAACTCACACATGAAACCTGTTACCTACAATGTATCCCTGTTGTAATCGTTGATCCAATCTTGTTTTCTGTTGCCCAACAATTGTTTTCTTGTCCATTGCTTGATTTCTCCAAGTCCAAATGAATGCTAGGATTCTCTAAAAATTCTCAAGTGTGAAAGAGTGTATGAGAGTATATGAGAGTGTAAGAGTGTGGAAGGATAGAACCAAAAATGAACTGATAGAAGTTGTTAATTGTTTCTCTAATGCCTTTTTATCATTTATTTATAGACTTGTCCTTTCCTTTTTCCTTTTTTCTTTATTTTCCTTCATTTTTTCTCCAATTTCCCTTGCATGCATAATTTTGTCTCTTCATCTTCCTTTTCTCCTATTTTCCTTTATTTCTCATAATTAAATGTCATTTTTTGTCTCTTTTACTTTTCCAATTCCTTTTCCAATTTCCATAGCCATTAATAAACCACAAGTGACCCCCACTATGATGTTTACCCATCATTCAACTTGGAATACGTGTCCCATGACCTTGATTTTATTTTATTCACATGGAAAATCAACCAAGGGTTGTTACAAACCCTCCCCCTTAGGGAAACACCATCCTCGATGTTATATGATGCTTATGAACATCAAAACATACTGCTTATGGAGCTTTCTAACATAACTCATTGTAGTATTTACAACATAGAAAATTGTTGAAAACACGACCACCATATTGCTTATTGGAGCTTTATAACGCAGCTCGATGCATTATTTACAACATAATGCTTACTGAAGCTTTATAACACAACACACACACACACACACACACACACACACATATATACATCAAAACACATAAACCAAAATCATCTGATCAACCAGCAAATAAGGAAGGATACAAAGTTTGCATCTGATCAGTCACCACCCATGTAGCTTGATCGAGACCAATGTGCTTCCACTGCACTTTAAACTACTCTATTTCTCAATTCCAGAGCTGGAGTTGTTTCTTCTGCAATATGTAGTGTTTCTATCACTGAAACTCTCCCTTTGGTTCCACTAGCAATATAGACCAATCAATCACATGATCAACATCTTGCACATATCTCTTAAGAAATGAAACATGGAAAGCATCATGGAATTTCACTGTTGGTGGCAGTGCAATTATGTAGGCCATTGGTCCAAACCTCTCAAGGATCTCAAAAGGCCCAAAATAATGAGGTGCCAACTTGGCACATGACCCAATCCTCAAGGAGCTCCTCTTGGGCTTGATGCGCAGGTACACATGCTCTCCAAGCTGAAACTCCTTGAATGCTCTATGTTGACCTGCATAGATATTCTACCTGCCCTATGTTGTATTCAAATTACTTCTAATAACATGCATCTCCTGCTCCATCTCAGCTAACATATCCATTCTAATCAACACCATGTTAACTAGATCACTCCAACTGATAGGAGAATTATAACTTTGCCCATAAAAATCCTCAAATGGACTCATCCTCAAGGATTATTGATACCCATTATTATATTCAAACTCTAGCAGTGGAAGATACTCCTCCCACTTCCTCTACAGATGCATGACATACATCCTCAACATATCCTCAAGGCTCATGTTAACACTTTATGTCTGTCCATTTTTCTATGGATGATAATATATACTGAAATCTAACTTTGTCTAGCCTGCAAACCATTCCTTCCAAAACCTAGAAGTGAACTTGGAATCTCTTTCTGATATAATCTTCTTGGGAATACCATGCAACCTTAGTATCTACCTGATGAATATTTGAACTACTTCATAGCTGAATTAGCAGACATCACTACAATGAAGTGAGCTACCTTGCTCAACCTATCAACCACAACCATGATGGAATCATGTTGCTTCCATGTCCTCGACAAACCTATAATGAAGTCCATGGAAATTACTTCACATTTCCATTTTGGAATCGGAATAAGCTGCAATAGGCTA
This sequence comes from Pinus albicaulis, assembly GCA_034641835.2. NCBI lineage: Eukaryota > Viridiplantae > Streptophyta > Pinopsida > Pinales > Pinaceae > Pinus > Pinus albicaulis. Next base: position 759,409,908 of record CM076572.1, on the reverse strand, counting down.
GCTAGATACTTACATTCTGCTTTCACCTACTGGCATTCCAAACATATTGAAACAAACTCAGCCACCTCTTTCTTTAATTTCGACCAATGATAGAACTTCTTAATAGTTTTCAAAGTCTTTCGGTATCCTGGGTGGACTCAATATGGCTTGACATGAAACTCCCTTAAGATAAGCTTCTTGTTCTCACTACTATATGGCACATAAATCATGTTCTTGAATCTAACCAAGCCATATGTTGTGAGGTGATACTCCTCATCCCTATGAACTTCACCCTGCTACTGCGATCTCTGTTTCAACTGTCTATACTTCTCACCATGTTGTCCTATCTGCAAGATACGCTCCTACAAATTTGTCACATAATAGCTCATAGTTGACCTATGATTCACCTGCACTCTCCTACTGAGAGCATCCACAATTCTATTCTCCTTTCCTTTAATGTACCTGATCTCAAAGTTAAGCTCACTAATGTTAGCCAACCATGTCGCTTACTTAGCATTCAGATTGGGTTGGTCAAACAAGTACCTAAGTACACTATGATCACTCATAAAAAAAAACCTCCTACCAAGGAGATAATGTCTCCAAATCTTCCATTTATGAATGATAGCTACCAACTCAATATCATGAGTCCCATAGTTCTTATCATGATAATTTAGCTTCCTTGATTCATAAAAAACCACTTTTCCTTCCTACATCAGGACTCCACCAAGTCCTTCCTTACATGCATTTTTAAAACCCACAAACTCCTTATCAGGATCTGTAATCTTCAAAACAAGAGCATTTGTAAGAAAATTCTTCATCTTCTCAAACCTAGTTGCACACTCCTCTATCCATTAAAATTTCTTCCCTTTTCTCTGTAAAGATGTAATAAGATAACCAATATTTGAAAATTTCTTCATGAACCTCATGTAATAACATGTTAGTCCCATTAATGATTTCTCTTTATCCACATTCCTATTAGTTGGCCCCTCCAAGATAGCTTTAATATTTTTTGAGTCCACTATTATCCCTTCCTTGGAGACAACATGTCCCAAGTAATGAATTTGAGACTAAATGAAACTACACTTACCAAGCTTAGCATACAACTAATGTTGTCTCAACAATCTAAACATTTTTGCTAGGTTTTCTACATGCTCTTCCTCATTTTTTGAATATACGAATATATCATCAACAAATATTATCACAAACTTGTCCAGATAAGGACGTAACACATTGTTCACCATACACATGAAAGTGGTTTTAGAATTACTAAGACCAAAGGGAACGACCACAAACTCATCATTTCCATATCGTGTATGAAATGCAGTCTTGTATATGTCTTCTTCTTTGATGTGCACTTAACGATATCATGATCTCAAATCAATATTCACAAACACTATTTATCCCTTCAACTGATCAAACAAGTCATCAATATGCAACAATGGATATGTGTTCTTGATAGTCAGTTTATTCAAGTACCTATAATAAATTCACAATATGAGAGTACCATCCTTCTTCCTTACAAACAAAACTGGTGCATCCCAAGGTGACACACTTGGCCTCATGTATCCCTTATATGGCATCTCCTTGAGGTGCAACTTCAATTTCACCAACTCTAGAGTGCTCATCTTGTATGGTGCCTTAGATGTTTATATTGCTTTTGGTACCAACTCAATAGAGACTTCCACTTACCTATGAGGTGGTAACTCTATAATCTCTACAGGAAACACATCCTGAAACTGCTACAAGACATGATACCACTTTAGGACTTCCTCATCCTCAACATTCTTCCCTTTGTCACTAGAAATATGCATTGTAAACAATAAACATCCTTTCCTATGGTTTTGTTTTTCTTGCATAGTTGTAACCATTCTCACCGATGTAGGTTGCTTCTTTCCCTACAATACTCTCTTTTATCCATTATCATCCAGGCACTTAATAGCCTTATCATGGCAGTCCACTTTAGTCCTGTGAATGAATATCCATTCCATGACCAAAATCATACTTATTACTATATGAACCCAAAGGAAGCACGATTAGATGTGTTGATGTTAGCATGCCATTAAGCTCAAATGCACAATATCTCACCCAATGTTGAACTCTTCTATTGATCCCTATAGCCAACTTTATCAACCAAGATTTTTCATGCACTTATTTATTCAAGCAACACTTATCCACTAGGTCAGGAATGATATAGCTATAATTTGATTCGGGTTCAATCAAAATAGAAACAAATTGATCACAAATATTACCTTCCATCTCGATAATGGATGCTTGATGATATTCTTTCCTATTATTGTTTTTTGCATAAATCCAAATAATATTTGACCAAAATCCCCAACTATTTGTGCCTCTTGGGCACTATAAATATAAGTCCTACCACCCTAGAGCAATGGGAAATTTCTCCTGTGATGCTCTCCACCATAATTCCAACATCTCAAAATATTTCTTCCACTTCCCTTATTCTACTCCTCGAGTTGAGACCATGTCCTCTCTCTACTGCATTTAACTTATTATAAGGCACTACAATTTCCTTTTCACTTGCATCCTGAGGTATTCCTCGCTTATTAGGCCATTTTCCTTTATTCGTTTCATTTCCTTTCTAGTCACGCTTGAACTTGGGCTTGCACTTTGATTGCACATAACAGTGCTTCAACTTTCTGGTGGCTTCTTCTAGTGATTGAGGCTAATCAAACTCAATCTGGTCTTTGAATGTTACTAGAAACCCATTGATGAATCTTTGAATCTTTTATTTATCATCCTTAAGATAATGCACATACCTCAACAACTCCAAGGATCTGTTAGTATAATCATCATCTTCCATAGAACCCATCTTCAGCTCATAGAATTCCTTAGCCTTGTTATCATCGTATCTTTCAAACAATTACTTCTTCTTGAAGAGTCTCTCAAACTCATCTCAAATCAACTCATATTATCTAATTCCTCTAACATGCTTCAAATCTTCCCACCAGATGTTTTTTCCCCTTGAGATTGAAGGTAGTTATCTTGGATTTCATGTTCTCTGAATAATCATGCATTCTGAAAAAATTCTCCATTCCAAGCAGTCGTGCTTCTACATATTCTAATTTCTTCATCTCTCCATCAAATGTAGGAGGCTTGGATTTGTTTATCTCTTCTATAAAATTTCCCTTCTCAATCCTATATGGATGATAGTGGTGATGGTGATGATGTGTCCAAAAACTGGAACTAGAATGAAATCCATAGGCACTACCCCTCCTATCAGTTGTATCCAAATATATGCCACCTCTTATTGTATCATCTTTGTCCAACATGTATCTTGTTTGAGACCTGCTACCATATGCCCCATTAGTCTTTTCCTCTTATCCATGATGGGTCCTCAGTTGTCCCTATTTTTCAAATCTGAAAGGATTTGAAGAATCAATGAATTAACTTCTGCATGCTTTTATTGAGATTGTGCAATTATTTCTTATGCCTAAATCAACCTGTTATTAGCTGCCTTGAAACTTCTAATTTATTCCTTCAAACTTCTCAGTGTATCTACTATATAAGGAGAATACTCTTATCCTTGTTTCCCAACTGACATTTCCCATTCCATAGAATTTTCATCAGGCTTGTAAGGGGAGTCATGTGAACTTTAATCCTCCATTTTTCTCTTCATATTTGATCTTCTATTTCCTGCAAACATACCATGTTAAATAAACCAATATAATACATAATCAAATCACACCTCAGGGGAGGCTATTATATTTGCAGAAATAAATTCAGAGTAGCACGATATATATATATATATATATATATATATCAACATCATGCATGTTAACACAAAAATGTAATACTAACTACATGCATGGTAACCATAACCACAAAAAGGCATGCATAGTAGACACATATACAACTGACATGCATGCATAAAAATCACATCTACGTCGAGGTCCAGTACGGAAACCTCACTCTGATATCACTATAACCACCTCCTCCCATATTTACCCACTTTTACAAGCTCTTTAGGGTAAAAAGGAATTGAGTGCTACTATGACATGACCCAACATCCAAGTTCTAGTAATGGAAGTGGGGCATACAAACCGGAACATATGTTATCACCCCTGAGGAACATTAGTGTTGAAAATGTAGCAACAAATTCCTAGTTTAATTTTCCCTTGATTAAATTAGGAGAAATTCGAAATTCCACATCAACAGACAACTTAAATGAGTTAACTAAGGTGATATAGTTTTTATCACTCATTTATATTAGTTATTTCAAGTTTGGGAAATGAAATTGAGTTGTGTACAGTGATTCCTAAATTTTAGGATCCTATGTTGAGTTAATTTCAGTTGTAACAATTTAATTCAGTTAAATTGAGTTATGGTCAGTTAAACTAGTTCCAACTATTGGAGGAACTAGTGGAAGGTCTAGTAGTGGAGTGTAACTTCATTTTTTAACCAGTTAACCAATAAATCAACCTAAATTAACTCATGCATGCATAGAATTCGAGTTACCCAGTTGAGATTGGAGTTCAAGGGCAGTGTACTATCAGTTGTAGATTATTCCAATTTGTACAGGCGGTGCATGCAGTCAGAGAAGGACCTAAAGTAATTTTTCAATCTAGATTGAGTAGTTTCCTAAATAATAGGGGCTAATTCTTTGAGGAATAGCACAAGGAAATAAGAGCTTCGAGGGATTTAAAATTGGGTAAGTGTTGGCCAAAGTCAGTCAGTCAGGAAGAGGATAGAAGATGCAAGTGCAGGTTGAGCTCAAGCTTGCACATATCATATTGTATTCATCCAGATTCTTTGATTAATGTAAAATAGATAGGAAGGGGTTTTGAGCAGTTTCTTTCCCCTAGATAAATATTTGTGTATGTGTGTTGATTCATGATGCATGTTTTTGATATGTTTTTGCGATCGTGAATTTGCTTCCGCGGATGAGTAGAGCATATTTGAGTCTCATGTTTTAGTAAATTATATGAGCAGTTTTGAATCTACATTAAAATTCCACATCGTATCAGAGCATTATTCATAGTAGAGAAGAGATTTTGAAGTTTTATTTGCAGGAGGATCAAATTTGCAAGATAAATTCTTCAAAGCTAGCAGGATGGATTTCTATGGACTAATACTCGAGTATGCCCTTGAGGGAAGCTCAATATATTGTTTGGAAGGACCGCATGGAGACAGTGTTGGAAGATAATTGGTTAAAGGGATTCATTAATACTAATATCCCAAAACTAGCAACAACTAATATTTAGAATCTAGCATAATGTAATAAGTGTGTATCCAACGTGAGGAGAATCATATTGGAGGGATTACAAGACCATATTGTCTCAAATCTCCACGGTAAAGAGAATTTGTATGCAATGTGGAAAGAATTGACAGATTTGTTCCAGAATAGTAGTGACCGATTGAAGTTGGCACTCAAGGACAAGCTTCATAATATCAAGATGTAGAAGGGTGACACAATACCACAGTACCTAATCAGGTTCACACAATTTCATGATGAAATTGGGAGTGTTGGTGTTACGGTTGTAGAAGAGGATTTGGTAAGCATAGCACTTCTAGGCCTTCCCAAGAGCTGGAAAAACTAACAATATTTAGTAAATGGGAGGGAAAAGCTACCAAATTGGGAAATATTGTGGTCCAATTTGGTGCAAGAATAAATAAGGTGAAACACCAGAGATGGAACCTCATCCAAGATTGATGATAAGGAAAATTGTGCCTTGGCTAGAATGGAAAAGAAATGGATAGGGAAGAAATACCAATCCAAAGGAAATTCCATTCAAGGGAGGAAGAATAAATACTTTTCCAAAATATAGTGTTTTCACTGTCATGAACTGAGACAATATGCCATGAAGTGTCCACACAAGAAAGTGGGAAAGATGCCCTTAGAAGGAGTGGAAAGTGAAGCTTTGGATTCACAATACGAGTTGGACTTCAACCTCATTCAATGCATGGAAATCACAGTGATTTACAGTGTGTGGTATCTAGATAATAGTGCCTCATTCCATATGATGGGAAACCGATAATATTTCAGTGGCTTGGAGGAGAAGGACCTCTAGATGCACATCGAGATGGGAGATGATGGGAAGTATAGCATGATCAATACTAGTACAGTTACTTTTCATAGGGAGTCTGGCTCCCCTCTCAAGCTCAAGGATGTGATGTTTATTTTGGGTCTAAAGAAGAATTTGGTTTCCATCACAGTATTGGAAGATTGTGCCTGCGATCATTAGGGGAATTTTGAGGTCTAAAATGGTCCTCCGAAGGAAAATGTACAATCAAAATTCACTTTATGAGAACCAATCACATTTTAAGGGATGACATCATCCCCAATGGTTGAGGTGGAATTGATTGAGTTAAAGGCACTTGTTACATTCTCAATGGTGGATAAAAACTCATGGTTAACCATGGTAATGCTTTAAGTACTTTTAAAGTCAAAGTAAAGTACTGATAATAAATGTCTTTTCACACTTTTTTAATAAAATATTATTGTAGTATTTTCATATTTTTTAAAAGAAACAATGCATATCCTTACATAATCTTCACGTCTTTACAAATTTTTCAATAAATATTATATTTGTATATTTTCATATATTTATTTTTGAATTATATATTCATCTAATTTTATTTAATATTATAATTTCAAATTAATTATAGTTTATTTTAATTTATTTAAGTACAAAGGAAAAATGCATTAGTTGTTCCATGATAATGGCATTTTATTGAAAAAATCATTCTTATTTATAGTCACATCAATACAATTTTTTTATTAGTTTTATTTTGGTACACCTTTTCAATTGAATTTAACCATGGTTACATGGATTGTGGTGAAAAAGGTAAAATTCAAATTCATAAATATTATTTTATTGGTTTAGCTATTATTTTATTATTTCCTTAGGAAGCCCATTTTAGACCTCAAAATTCCCCTAATGGTGATAGGAAAGGAATTCATGAGGCACATCTCTAAAACACCCACATCCCACATCTACCTAAGTAACCGTCCAACCGAGGTAAACATGTGACGAGAGACTACTATGATCTAATTAAACCTCCTAAGTGACCTTAAGGAAGTGGAATTGACATAAAAACATCGCACAGACCTTCCACATTAGCAACAAAACTCTCAGGAGCCATCCCAACCACTCAAGTAACCAGACCCTGGTTTTCACCTACTTTTTAGACCATTAATCCCCTGGAGGCTCCCTTGATATGGGTAAGGGTGCATTTGGGAGCCTCTAGGTGCTCCCACAACATGGGAATGCATGTGTCCAAGGACTTTTTTCCTCAGACTTATGCCAACATCCCCAGGATTTGAGCCACTTTTTCAGGCCCAAAGCCTAGGTCACTGCTCAGAACACCATGACACTTTTAGAAATGAAATATAATGGTGGAATAATGATGAAAAAACAAACACTTGAACAAGGAATTGAATAGACCCCTACTAGCCATGACAGGAATTTCATCAAACATGTCACAGTTCTGTAATTTATGGGTTTAAATAACATATCTAAACATAGGTGTCTCATACTTATCTAAGAATCACTAAGAAGCATTGTTTCCTCATCACATTAGCTGCATTACGATCTAATTTAGCATAGATACATTTTTCATTCATTAACAAATCGAAACATGATGAGAGCCATACATCATCATCATCATAAAACACATTCATAACTAGCATATAAACAACAGAAATGACGAGCATATAACAACTATATAAGCCACATAATAACAAGCATATTTACCCATCAATACAAGAGGAAAAGAGCTCTTATTTCCATAAGAAAAATGCAACCAATTTTGGTACTTCCATGTTTCACCCGACCATAGACATAGCTAAGCCAAATCTCTCTTCAACCAATCACCCTTGTGCCATATTCCAAGAATGAATGTGGGATCTCATAAAACTCATCAATCAAAACCAACCAAGGCATCCTGAAGCTAAACTACCTCACCCTCATCAATAGAAACTAGGATTTACCACAATACATCCCAGATCACTAGGCCATAAAACAAGCATGAATGCCACCGTATTTATACACCTACACTGTAAGGAATTTTCATTTCCCCTAGTCTCTCACACTTTACCGTAATCCACAATGGATCACTAGGCCATAAACCAAGACCCAAGTCTCTAGGATTTACCATATATCCCATCCTGGGATTCATAGGCCTGATGGAGAGCACCCACCTATAATATTTATTGTATATCCCACCATTCACCAGTAAAGGATTCCTAGGCCCACTGAGACAACACACAATTTGACTTTATCATAACCCACAATCTGGTTCGGGGGTTACTAGGTCATGTGTTCTTTCATTCAGAGATCCACCTCACTCAGCTTTGAATTCATCTGGAAATTCAGCTCAACCAAAACATGAGAACCCCATCACACCGTGGCTATGCAAAAATGGAAAGGTTAGGATGAAAAAACAATCACACCTGGAAAAACCCATCCATGAAGGCAAAGAACCACATGCAATACCATGCATGCCAAATATAGTAAGGAAATAACACATGCAAATTGATACCTGCAAAGAATCCTATTATAGTTGCTTGATCCTGCTCTTCCTTGCTTGCTACTTCCTTCTTCTTTCTTTCTTTTCCTTTATTGATCCAATGCCAAAGTGCTCCAAGAAAACTGTGTGTCCAAGAGAGAGAGAGAGAGAGAGAGAGAGAGAGAGAGAGAGAATAATGAGAGAGCTCCAAAACTAAACTAACAAAATGTATCCAAAAAAAATCTTTCCCACATATCCTCAGAAGCATTTTTATCAATTAGACCTCTATTTTCTTCATTTTTTATTATTCTCCTTCACTTTACTCCTCACATGCAACCTATGACCTTTCACCTTCCTTTACTCCTATTTTCCATTATTTTCATAAATACACGTGTCAAAATTCCATTTTTCCTTTCCAAAGCCTTTGTCATTACCTTTGCCAATTTCCTTATCCATAATAAACCAAATGAACACCCACACTAGGATGTTTTTCCCAACATTCAGCTTGGAATAAGTGTCCCATAAAATGTGGTTATTATTTTTCCTTTACTAATATTTATTACATGGAATTTTCACCAAGGTTGTTATAGAACCCTCCTCCTTGGGGGACACCATCCTTGGTGCTCAATCATATCTATACCTCAGTAAAACTAATGAAAAGAAAACACAATTCCCATGGATATTTATAGCACAACTCGTTGCATTATATACAATGATCAACTTGCTGAAAACATGACAATCATATCGTTTACTGGAGCTTTATAACACATCTCATTAAGGTATTTACAATAACAACCACATATACTCATGCACATTTGCTTCAATGAGAAAATAGTCATACTCTATATGGAGATTTATAAATCCATATTGATACATTATTTACAATAATATACACATATGCACATTTCTCAACCAGTAAATAAAAGGATACGATTCCTGCATCTGCAAGAAGGGAATCAAGAGGCTCACATATCCACCCTCAAAGTAATATCGGGATCCAACTCCTTCACAGGAAGTCCATACTCCACTGCCAAAGTCAAATTCTACATCTAAGTTCTAGTGCTATAGTCATGCGCTATTGTACCCTCATTGAACAGTTACCACTCATTGTTCTGGTGCACAATGCCAATGTGAATCTAATTCCATCTATAAATGCTAATGAACAACAAAAATATATTCCCTAAACTTTCCTTCTCTGCTAGAAAGTCCCTCAAGAAATCCAGTCACCCCCTTCTGTGCAGTCACTCACCTTCCAAGTTCCATTGCATCCCCTATCTCGGGCAATCCATCCCTTGGCAAAGCTTCCTCGCATCAAAAGATACAAAAAACAAGGCATATACCTACCTCAAAACTATCATATCAATCATAGCATGCTCATGGAAATCAATGGACATTATTGGGTACCAATGTCCCATAATATCCTTTCTCCTGGAGTGTTTTACCAATATATTGTTGTATGTTTCAATTCATTTCACTGATGTTGTGAATTATTGTAGTCGGTTTCAACAATCCAAAATTGAAATTGGATGCTTTCATGTACCAAGCACATAATTTCAATTAGATTCAAATTAAATTGGAATAACTTCAAATCACACCTCATTGGTGAATCGTAAATAAGGTACACTTGCAATCCTATTTACTTCTTGTCACAACAAGTCAAATTATTTGTTTGATTAAATCATCATGTATAAACATGTCACATCCTGTTAGATAAAAACACAACCATCATAGATAAAAATAATATATTATACCACCATAAACCAGAGTGATATATCACACGTAATCATTGTGAGTCAAAATCATATATCACATGCATAATAGAACTAAAATAAAATATTGATATTTATCCTTCATCGGTTCTTACTTCAGCCTTTGTTCTTTCTGTACACACACTGGATCGGTTGCCACACCCGGAAAGAACCCAGTGCCTTTTCTTCTCTTCAATCATGTACACATACACATAGTGTACATCACAACATGTACATCCACACACGGCATACAACACCACACAATACATACCCCCACAACTCACACACAACACAACACATACATCTACACCCGGTGTACAAAACAACACATACACCCAAAATCCGGTGTATAACACAATACATATATGTACCCAGAGTACAACACAATGAATACACATGTCATGATACCACAACTACATAATGCACATACATAGTATCACATGTCCACAACACATCATATACCACATGTATACCAGTACCATATGCACAACATGTACACAGTACCACCTATACACAGCACCACCTACACAATGTGTGCACAACATCACAGGTACATGGCACCACCTACACAATGCCAGATGTACACCGCACCACCTATACAACATGTACACAATACCATGTGTACACAACACCACATGCACAACACCACGTGTACAAGGTGCCACATGCACAACATCTACACGGGACCACTTTCACACAGCACCATGTTGATTTTTGGTAGCATCAGATGTGCTCTAATTCTCAAATTTTGCAAGAAGGCTTAGACACATGTATTCCAAAATACCAAGAAAGAGTTTTGGGAAATTCCACTTGGACGGGGTTTTATTAAAATAATAATTATTTTTAATGGACTCTTAAGTCTAAACTTAAGGAATTAAAATAATAAAACTGTATTAATAGAACTCGGTGTGAAACTTCTAGAAAAAGACAGAGATCAAGTCAAGTTAATATTAGCCCTTGATTAAGTTTTAATCTGGGCAGTTGGTTTCTCAAACATAAGGTTATAAGAGAAGGCTTGATGGGAATTTGGAAAACACATTGAGAGAGAGCCTAGAGATCAATTTCTTAAGTGAGCAGCCAGAGAAATCATCAGGTTTATTCTTGCAGTGAATGGTAGAGACAGTTCCATTTGGAAATATTTCCTAAGCCGGGAATACATCGCAGAGAAGGAAGAGAAGAGGATGCAAAAGAGGCAGCATAGGGGCTACGTTGGGCAGCACAGATCCATGCAGAGGCATCGTTGAGCCTCAAAATAGATCCAAATTTTTACTAAGGATCATTCATATCTAGTTTTTTAGTTTCAGTGTGTGAGACCAGAGGGGTAGAAGATCAACATATAGCTAGTAGAAACAAAAACTGAAGGGGGTGATGCAGTCCCCATCCAGAGTGACACAAATCTGCATTGAGGTTGCGTAGGGCTTATCAGTTCGGGGTTGGTTCAGTGTTGGATCTCCAGTGTTAGTGTGAGGAAATTTTCTCACTAACTCTCTGTCAATTATTTTCTCTGTATGGATGGCCAGTATGGCATCTTAGATTGTATTCATAACTACTTCTTAATAATACAAACCCTTAGCTGCTGCACCAATTTTCCCGCATTGGGTTTTTTCGATGACATTAGTCCAAAAATAACGATGTCATATTTGCGTTTGATTTTCTTCTTTCTCGGTACTTGTCTTCCGCATTTTATTTATTTGGTGAAGGTTGCAATTTTATTTTCTTCAGTATTTACTTGTAGAGCACAGTAAATAACTTGTATAATTTATCAAGTATGAGAAGTAGTATTAGTTTACTGCAGTAGGGGTTCCAATTCTGGAATTTTTCACATGATATTAGAGCACAGGTTGCTACACAGTATTTTGTCTCATTCTTCAATTCTTATGGTAAGTGTCATATTTTGTGTCACCCATATCATAGACATCACAGAGCGACAAAATATGTATAAATTTGTTCATCTTGGACAACGTGCTTAAGATATCCTTGAAGACCTAAAAGATAAATTCTCTGAATATTTTCTGCAAAATTTTGTAAAAAACCTTATTTTAAAGTTCCCAACACAGTCCTCCCCTTAATAAGCTTGTGCTTGTCACCCTGTCCCTATCCTATGAATAGTGCTTCCAGCATGGAAATTCAATAGTAAAGTCACGTTGGTCCTCTTCAAGTAGGTTGTCCAGAAATGGAGCAGAAGCTTCAACCTCTAGAATTCTCAAGAACTAAGTTCTGGTACTTGTTGGTTGAGGATATGGTCGAATACTCCCATTTTTTACCCTTGATCTTATCTCCCAATATTTTACCATTTGAGATAACACCTTTCCCCCTCATTAGTGGATCCTTAACCTTGTCAAATCTACTATAACAAAGTGTCATGTTAGTGAGTCTTGGTTGGTCATTGTTGCTTTCCTTACTTCCACCTGATTGCGCCTACATGTTGTCGATTTGACGAATGAGGAGAAGAGATTGAAGATAATTGCTTAGACTTGGATCACCACTCTAAAGAAAGCCTTCAACATCAAGGCACTGGCTTTAAGCTTCCCTTTGTTCATTTTATAATACAAAGTATACTTTGATTCCCATAAATCTATTAATGTTAATTGGTTAAGCATGATACTCCTTGATTTGTCATGTAGTTTTCTTTTAAACATATATATTTTGTATCTTTAATCTTTTATCATGTGATATTATTTACAGGTACTAAAATGCAAAAGGCATAGTGAGGAATGAGCCTGGAAGCGAAAGGATCGACATCGACACTAAAGAAATGGCTACATAAGGAGTAAGGTAGGCCATCTCTCTCTCTCTCTCTCTCTCTCTCTCTCTCTCTCTCTCTCATTTTACTTTCAATGTTAAACTAGGAAATATTGTATCGTTTGTCACGGTTGTTACTAAACCCACTCATTGGGATAGAGGGATTGCTTCTTTCCGAAGAATGGATTTCCTGCATAATAAATTGGCGACTCCACTAGTGAAGCTTACACCCTTTTCACCTTTTTCTTGTTTTTTTCTTCATGCTTAGTTTGGCCAACTGCTAAATGAGTGCTTGTTTGGCTTTTTTTCCAGCCTATAGTATGGCTTGTTAGTGTTTCAAAGTATCAAGTCTAGAGTTTTTCTTCAAATATTGCTTGTTCTATCCCTCTTTTTCTTGCTCGGTGTGTGTTTTTATAGACATAGTCGTGTTTCCAGCGTTCGATTTTCTGGAACAGTTATACTATATTCTTTGATTTGATTACATTATTTCTTGCTTTGAGTGTTTGCAGGTCTCTTCGAGAAGCACAAATTGGCCTTGTGATTTAAGTGGTAAAATTCTTGTTTGGGTTGAGTCTTGTTATTGCAATTCAATTAAAATCTTTGTTTACTACTTGTGTCAACCAATAAATATTGATTCTCTGCTATAGGGAAGTAGTGAAAGTTTTCTTGCTCAAAGAAATTGGGTTTTGCATCTGTTTAGTTTTCATTTCAAGAATTACTTTTCATTAAATGCATAAGATCACTTGCATTGAAAGGCTAGTTTTTGAAATTTCTTATTGAGAATAGATTACAAATTTTCAATAAGTGAAAGTTTTTTAAGTGCATTAATTGCATCAGTTGCATTTTCATCATTAAAAGTGAAAAAAAAAGTATAGTGCATCTTAGTGAAAGTAGAAATCATTTTACTTTTGAATAAGTTGCATTTGGGATAGTGAAAGTGAAATAATTTTACTTTTTAGAATTTGTATTTTTGGAAAGTAAAAAGTGAAAGCTAGTTGTGGGGCATTTTTTCCTGCATTATTGTTTTATGCATCACTCTTTGTGATCTCTTCCCTTATTAGTTTAGCTTTCATTGAAATCAGAAGAATTCATTTTCTTTTAGTTACATCTTAGAAATTCAGGTGACATCGTTTTGAGCACAAAATCAAAACTTAATTCAATATCAACATTAAAATAAACCTCAATTAACCTAAGGAGCATTTGGAATTAACACAAATATCTAGAGGTCTAGGCTAGAGACGTGTTCTAACGTCGTTAAGCATAGTAGCTATAGCTAATATCCCGTTTTTCATTCAACGGGTGATATCCCGTCCCACGTATGGAAGTATAGAGGACTAAGATCCACATATGGTAAGTATAAAGGGAAGCTCTCATAAAATAGTTACACATTAGACATCACTACTATGGACTGAGCTCCCACATACCTTCACATATATATTTGGGAGACCCCACTAGGTTGCAAACCTAACATAGATAACCAAGTTGGCCGCTTTGTAGACGTGATACACCAAACACAACATTTGGGGATATTGGTTGTAGTATGTAAATTCCTTGGTTCACCAAGGTGTATATCGCAGTTCACACATACTTGGAAAACCCTTATTCCTAGATTACCCATTTTTTATTATTTTGTTTAATTCTAAAATTTATTGTCCACAAAAACATCTTACCCGTATAGGACTCCTTAGTAGATCTTATTTTGATACTAATGGCAACAGTTCCCAAGATTACCAATCAAAGAATCCACTTAGATGGGAATCCTGGTTCTTTGCCTTATTTTGGAAATGTTGGCACTCCCTATATGGCAACATTGTCTCGTCTAGGATTTAGCATTGGGTTTCCAGTTTGGTTATTTTCAACCCACATGGCTCTGAATGTCCAAGCTTCCTCTTAATCAAGTTTGCCTCCACCTGAACAGTGTCAACCTCATGTTGACCCTAAATTTGACCCCTCCTCTTCTTCACATGTTTCTTCACCTGGTTCTTCCTCTTCGCCTGGTGAAATTATGGATTCTAGTAACCAGGAAGTTAAGAAGAAGAAGAATAATATGAAAAGGAAGAAGAAAAATAAGCAAGGGGAAAACCAAGAAACCATTTATTCCAATGAAAATGATGTTGAAAAAACTTACATTCAGTCCTACAAAGAAAAATTCCCTTGCAAGTTATGAAAGGGTTACCACCTTATTAGGGATTGTCCTGGCATTCCAAAGATATTAGAAGTATGGTCCACTGACTGAAATCGGCCTTTTTCATCGGCCTCTGGAGATCATGTTGGTGATAAACCCACATATAGTGATAATAAGGCCCATTGGAAATAAGGTAAAGTTAAATTTCCCTGTAGGTTATATGAAGGGAATCATCCCATTCACCTTTTTCCTTATATGGACGAAGCCTCCAAAGTCTTGGATTAACTTACATATTCTTAGTTGCGACTTCGTGTTGATTATCAAAAGCTTTTCCCTGATTCTCCACTAGTTGATCATGTGATTGATCAGAACTCATCTCTGGCCAATCCCACTCTCTCTACAAGTGAATCTTGTGAGTCTATTCCCGACCAACCATTGGTTGGAAAACGGTTGACCCAATTCCACCTTCAGTTGATCATGTAGTTCTCATAGAGAGTGAACCTCATACCACTGAGGTTAATTTTGTTTCTTCATATTCCCAGGAATTGGAGGGAAATCCTCCCATTAACATGGTATAGGAGGGTGATCCTCCCATTCCCATAACACAAGGGGGTAGTTCTCTCGTTCCAATGACACCCACTCCAAGTATTTTGGTCACTTCATTTGATTAGAGTCGACTGGCAAGATATCGTCTTCCCTCTTATGTGCCCTTTGAGATCACAGTACATGATTATAATGTGGTCATACCTAGCATAATTATAGATTAAAGCACATATTTTAGTATTTTTTCCTTAGCTACTTGGCAAGATTTAGGTTCTCCAGAACTTGTGCATGTTACTTAAAATGTGTTGGATTTTAACAAAGGAACTAGTCAACCATTAGGGATCCTTCGGAAGTTTCATATTACTTTAGGAGGAAAGAATGTCTATATAGATGGGATGGTTGTCCAAGGCTCTTTTTATTTCAACTTACTCCTTGGGCGTAACTGTACTTATGTCATGGGAACTCTTGTCTCTTCTCTCTTTTGTGTGATTCGTTTCCCACGTGAAGGAAGAATCATGATCATTTATCAACTTTCATTCATTGGTCCTAATCTGGCTCCCAATCAACCATCATACCTAAATGGCCCTTACATGCAAGTGGTATCACCCCCGCCCCAGGTTAATTATATGGCAACTTGTTCCATGCTCATGTCTACTGATGATCTAGTTAGTGATATAGTGAATCATGTACTGGGGGAATTGGACCATGATTTCAAGAGTTTTTTTCTCTCATATGATGAGAACCTCTTGGAAGCCATAACCTCTTATGGGCCATGATCAAGGTCTCCAGGGAAAAGTTCCTTTTCTTGTGTCAAGCTCCTTAAAAAATGAAACAAGATTTCATGATGATGGTTCTTTTAATGTGTCAACCTCGTTAAACAATGAAACAGGTTCCTATGAGGATAGTTATTTTATTATGTCAACCACATTTAAAAAGGAAAAAAATCCCCTTTCAATTCAAGTCTTTGATTAGATCTCGTAAATTCCCATTTGATACTTTCACTTGATCTCGTAAATGAACCTTCATTCCATCCATCTTTTAGTAACCAGTAGTCTACTTAGGTGAGTGAAATGAAGTTGTGGAGGGCATGTACCTTGAATTGAGTCACCATGATGCGGGCATGCAAACTTATTTCAAGCATAGTTTGCCTCTGTCTCAATCTTGTGTAAAAATGAAACCACTCTCAAGCATAAATTTTTCTCATCTTTCAATCTTGTGAAAAAATGAAACCAATTTCAAGCAGAGTTTCCCATGTTTCGAGCTTGTACAAAAATGAAACCATTCTCATCATACCTTTTGTGATTTCCATTTTATCAGTCTGTTTTTATAGATGAACCTTGTTTTTCCCATTTTTTCATCACCATCTTCTTGGCCGACCATACGCTCTCACTTGATTGTTTTACCCTTGCCTGTGGAACCCCTGCGATGAGTGGTCTTGTTAGCCAATCTCTTGACCTTTATGTGTCTTGAGTAGTTTCATCATCACCAGAACTAGCTTCTATCCCTTTATACCACTCGTTCCTCCAAGAGGAGTCCTCCTTCATCTTTTTTCAGACTCTAAAAATATGAAAATTTTGTTGAGAACTTTTCCTTTTGAACTCGTTAAATTAAATGAATTAACATTTTCTCAGTATATATTTACCCCTTTTTCAGGCTAAGATTGACTATTTACAAAAAGGAATACCTTGGTCAAACATGATCAAGAGGTTCTCTCAGATATTTTTTCCTACCTTTTCGGATTCAAGAGACTATTTCGAAAGGGGACATTTTGGATTTTTCTTTTCCATATACTTTTCAAACTACCTAAATATGAAAAATATATCGAGTTACCCCTACGTCAAACTCGTAAAACTTAATCGATGAAGGACTTTTCACAATGATGAGACTGAGCTAATCCTTCCTAGGGCTCATTAAAATTACTAGGATGGATTCATTCGAAGGGTGAACTTATACGGTAATCATATGGTATCCTCTTCAAGCTTGATATCAAAAATAAAGAGGTACTTGCTAGAAATTAGTGGGGGGAAATGGAAGTGAAGTATGTTTTTTGTTATGTACCAAAGGCAGCATGTCGCTCTTGAACATGACACTCATCTAAATTTCGTGTTAGGTTGGGGATATCCTTCATTCGTCACTTACCTTCCTAGGTTTGGGAAATCCATTTACCTCTCATTTGATCATTATCTGCTGTCACTATGACCTTTGATCCTATTTTCAGTCAAATGCTACCAAATTATGGAGTCATGTCATCGATGTGTTCAAGAGAAGTATTATGTTTAGAGTCAAACATCCTCTGCTTATTTGACCCTCTCTCCAACAATCCTGAATCACTCCTATCATCTTAAGAAATCCTTTGTTTCGTGTCGATGATGTGGGAATCATTATAGCCCTCCTTCGATGGATCGTTTCTTGTCGACTTCAGCTCATTATACAAGAAGATGTTTTAGAAAATCATTTTTAGTACTTGGAGCTTGCATGCCTCAATGAAAATTTCTTCATGTTCGATGACAGGTTCACCCCAATGGCCTTCGATCAGATGATTCTGCAAGTGTTTGATTTCAACTCATTCATTCACACTTGTAGATTGTGTTGTTGTACCTTGAGGTCCATCACCATTATTAGTGGTTTCTCTGGCACCTTTTAATGACTTACATCTTTTATTATCCAGGCTATGTGTATTTCTTGAGTATTCATGATTGTACACATGATCCTTTCTATAGGGATGGTTGCGACCATACCGTGGAACTATTTCCATGATCTCCTTCATACAGATAGATGTGCCCATGTCATGGGTTCAAATTTTGTTTTGATGTCTATTTATATATATTTTATTGGGCATGTTTATATCAGGTATGTCATATATTATATTTTGTTTGATTGACATGTCTCCTGACAGTGGTTTTCCAAAGTCATTGCCATGGCTGATAAATAAATTCAACCATCACTTCTGGTCCTGATTTCATGTTTTAGGGGGCATCTATCACACAGCATTTTGTCACATTCCTCAGTTCTTATCCCAAGTATTGTCTTTTTTTACACCCATATCATAAACTTTGCAAAGCGAAAAATTTTGTATAAACTTGTTCATCCTAGACAACTTGCTTAAGATATCCCTGAACACCTAAAAGATAAATTCCCTTAAGCTTTTCTAAAAAAATTTGTAAATAACCCTATTTTAAAATCCCAATGCGGTCCTCCCCTTAATAAGCTCGCATTTTTCACCTTGTCCCTATCCTATGAACAACACTGCCAGCATAGGAATTCAACACTAAATTTGCACTATTCCTCTTCAAGCAGGTTCTCCAGAAATGGAGCAAAAGATTCAGCCTCTAGAATTATAGAGAAAATATTTCTAGTACTTTTTGGTTGAGGATATGGTCGAATACTCCCATTTTTTACCCTTGATCTTATCTCCCAATATTTTCCCCTTTGAGATAAGGCCTTTCTCCCTCATTAGTGGATCCTTAACCTCCTCAGCTCTGCTATAATAGAGTGCCATGCTAGTGAGTCTTGGTTGGTCATTGCTAGTTGCCTTACTTCTACCTAATTGCACCTACATGTTCCCAATTTGACAAAGGAGGAGAAAAATTTGAACAACATGGCTTGAACTTGGATCACCACTCCAGATGAGGCCTTCAACATCAAGGCACTAGTTGTAAGATTCCATTTGTTCATTTGATAATAAAAAGTATACTTTGCTTCCCATAAATCTATTAATGTTAATTGGTTTAGCATGATACTCCTTGATATTCCATGTAGTTTTCTTTGAAACAAATATACTATGTATCTTTCATCTTTTTTCGTGTGATCTTCTTTACAAGTACTCAGATGCAGAAGGCATAGTAAGGAAATACCCTAGAAGTGAAAGCATCGACATGACACCGAAGAAATGATGGCATAAGGAGCGAGGTAGGCCATCTCTCTCTCTCATTTTACTTTCAATGTTAAACTATGAAAGCTTGTATCCTTTGTCACAGTTTTTACTATACCAACTCATTTGGCTAAAGGGATCACTTCTTTCCAAAGAATGGATTGCATAACACAGGTGAAGCAAGAGAGAAAATCAAAAGATTTTAGCGTTGAAGAGAAAGAGGGAGATTTAATAGCTTCTTAGGCAGCAGATTGAATCCCAAAAGGATTGAACATTCGAGGCTAGGAAGGGAAATATTTACAAGGAATTCTCTCTCTGATTGAGTCGATAGAGAGATATGACTTTCCAGTTCATGAATTATTAGCAGAAGAGGGAGCAGCACAACAAATTCAATGTGGATAATTTTTCTGGTGGGACACAGTAATTTGTTGCAGTAGTTTATGGTGCAGAAAGCGTCAGAAAAACGAAGAAGAAGCATACTGAGGGAATTATTACCTCATAAAATTTATTGCCCAAGCAATTACCTTTTCCTCTGCAGAAGTAGCAGAGGTCGATATTTATTTTGACTCACTCCAGAAGGGAGTGTGTACAACTAGCTACAGAGAGGGTTAGAGGCAACATTCGACAATTGGTTGGGTGAGATGACAACTAATGGGTTGCGTGATCAAGATCGGTTGGAGGGAACCTCCAACTATGTGATCTGGCATGAAAGGAACAAATTTATGTTAGATGAGCATGAGCTAAATACCTTCATTAACAGTGTGGTAGTTCCTCCCGCAGATGTAGATTAGTAGACGAAGTACAAGAAGGATATGGCAAAGGCCAAAAATTTGATCCTCAACAGAGTGAGGGATCATGAAGTATGTCACATCGCTGGAAAAGGGAATGCCAAAGAGATGTGGGATGCCTTGGAGACGTTTTATCAAGGATATTCTGAGTAGCAGAAGATGTTCTTGCAGGAGAAGATGTGATCTACGAGGATGCATAAGGGAGAGCGCATTGTTCCTTTAAAAGCTTTAGGAAACCCAAGAGCGGTTGGCAGTTGTAGGATCAGCGCCTCAAGGAACCAAGATGATTAGACTAGCCCTTAATATAGTCTCAGAAGATTGACATGTCTTTTTTCCAGAGCATCTTGGGCAGATAAAGGTTGTCTGATTGGGAATCGATGTGGGCCACTCTTCATAAAGAAGAGATGAGATGAGATATGATCAAGTGAAAACTTGATGGCAACAACAACAATGTGTTGAAGCCCAAGGAGGAGGAAGAGAATGCAGCCCTTGCATCTAAGGGGTATCAAGAGCAGCGAAGGAAGAAAAATAATGTCTCGAAGAAAAAGTGTTTATGGTGTGGTGAATTTAGTCACTACGCTATGTAGTGTCCTCTAAAGAAGAAGGAAAATGATGAGAAACATGATCTGCAGTTTGCTACTGCAAGGACCAAGGAGGAAGAGTTTTCTATGATTGCTCACATATCTCTAGGGGAGAATTGGGGTGATCTAGAACTGTAGTTCAAAATAACTACAGTTGGGTAGGATCCTTGAGGAGTCCACCTCTTGGATCTATACCTTGATACGGGTGCCAAAATTAGAAGTAGTAGTATGTATCAATGTCAGTTGGTGAAGACGAGTGCTGAAGTGACAATGCAGTAGCTAGAGAATGCCAAAAACTGAGCAGCGCAGAGCAGAGTTGGAAGTTGTGCAGTAAGGCACAGCATAGAGTCAACAACAATGCAGTAAGGCACAACATAGAGTCAGCAACAATGCAACAACTTTAGAGGGTCATTGTAGAAACTAGCAGTAGTCGGATCTCAAGTATCATATGCATCATGCTGAACACTTATTTAGATATTTTGGATTTTTTTTCTTGCAGCAACAGAGTTGTAATGCAGATGCAGTTCACAGCAGTATGCAGTTTCCATAGCAGCTTAGATGTCACAACATAGTAGTTGATGGGTAGGAGTATTAGACATCAACAACACATAGGGAGGTGTTACAGAGTTAGTGTAATTCTTCATCAAGATGCATTACTAGAGCACATTCCTCACTAAGAGGGAGTGTTGATTTCTGGTAGCATCGGATGTGCTCTAACTCTCAAATTTTGCAGGGAGCTTAGACACACGTATTCCAAAATACCCAGAAAGTGTTTTTGGAAATTCCATCTAGATGGGGTTTTATTAAAGTAATTAATTATTTTTAATGGAAGCCTAAGTCTAAATTTAGGAATTAAAATAATTAAACTGTATTAATAGAAATGGGTGTGAAACTTTTAGAAAATGATGGAGATCAAGTCAAGTAAATATTAGCCATGGATTATGTTTTACTCTAGGTCGTTGATTTCTCAAAGAGAATGTTAGGTCCCTATATTACTATTTTAGCCCTTTATTGTTATTAGTGTAGCCCCATTATTGTTATTATTGTAGCCCCATCTAACCCCAATATTGTTATTTTTGTGCCCTTACATTGTTATTGTTAGGTCGGCTAGGATTACATTGTGGCCCCACCAGGATTACATTGTGGCCCCATGGACTCCTATATATAGAAAAGAGGTTTTGTCATTTGTATCATCCAATAATTTTTCATTCATGTAATGTATTGGAGGTTTCCCCCTCGAAGTGGCTTATTTCTAAGGCGTTGATATCTCTTTTCTTCTATTTTTGGAGCTGGTTTCACAACATTTGGTATCAGAGCTTTCGATTTTAGGTTTTCGCTACTCCAAACAGGTCATCGTGGCATTTTCGTTATAAAATTTTTTCTGTAAAGGTTCAGAAGCTGAAATTTCTAGAGTACGAAGCCGAAATCATGAGGAACATCGTCGCAAAATTTCAAAGCTTGGTTCGCAAAATTTTCGGAGATATGATCTGTGGAAGTTAGGTCTTTTTTCAGGCTCCTCAATTTAACCTAAACATGTCATCGCGGAATTTGCGCTATAAAATTTTTTCTACGAAGGCTCGGAATCTGAAATTTGTAGAGAGATAAGCCAAACTCCTGAGGAACATCTTCACAAAATTTCAGATCTTGGTTCACACTATTTTCTGAGATATGGTCTGTGGAAGTTAGGACTTTTTCAGGCTCCCGAATGTCATCTCAAAGAGGTGATCGTGGGAAAATATTTATAACTCTCTCTCTGAGCATCAGATTGGAAATGTATAAAAAGTTAATGCAAGAAAACAGAATTTATTTTCCTATCTATCAATTTTAGAGACGAAGGAGGAAGAAGTGACACGTGGCAAGTCATACAAGTTCGCTCTACTGAACCAGTCCATAATTAAATCATCGTAGGAGATTGGGCACAACTTTGTCTTCAAGAATCCAAATCAGGTCAGACTTGTGGCATTCGAAACAGGATTCAGAGGGCTACCTCAGTACTAAATTTAAGATATTGAAGATCCGAAATCATAGAGATAATTCAGTTTCAATATTGCACTCCTCAAAAGCAAGAAAAATGTGTGTATTATTTTTTTCGAATTACATAAGTCTCGTTTGAAAACAATTAGTTGGAATTTATTCCAAGGGAATATTGAAGAATATATATTAGTATTGGGTTATAAAATGGCCCCTAAAAATAATTCAACACCCATTAAGCCTTCAGAAGGCTCTACTATGACTCATGAAGACGAAGAAACACAGCATGAGATATCAAAATTACAAGAGCAAGTGCATCAAATTTCGCTATCGCAAACAGCAACAAAAAATGAAATGGAAGTTTTAAAGAAAGGCATGGAAACTAAGATGGATGGTTTGAAGAAAGGTGTGGAAGCTAAGATGAATGATTTGGAAGCTAAGGTGGAAGGCATGGAAGTGGGCATGGAAGCTAATATCGATGAAAAAATGGAAAACATAAAAGTAGACATCGAAGGTTTGGCAAAGTTGCTACAAGAAATGTTTCCTAATGGTGAAAAGATAGTAGAGGAAACTCAGGATGAGAAAAAAATAAATGTTAATTGTGATTTCATAAATTATAATGTTGGACAGAAGAACCACCATATTCCAAAGATGGATATGAGGAATTTTGATGGCAAGGATCCCGTAACATGGATACTACAGATGGAGCAATATTTTGATCTAAATAATGTGAAAAACACACAAAAGGTATGCATTGCAACTTTACATTTAGAACAAAATACATTTGTATGGTATCGATGTCTTTGCTCCCGTAAATAAATTGTCACTCGGTCAATTTTTACGGAGGAAATGATAGCACATTATGAGGATACAAAGAGCAACACCTTCTTTAGCCAATTGATAAATCTCAAACAAAACGGTTTAGTGGGGGAGCACATTGAGGACTTCCAAAAATTGAATATAAGGGTAACTGATATTCCAAAGGAACACAAGATTGATCTCTTCATAGGTACTTTAAAGGATAACATCCAACATGAAGTTCACGTTTTGGAACCTGATTCATTGGAGAAGGCATTCAGGTTGGCAAGAAAAATTGAATGTAAAATTATGGCGACAAGGAAGCCTACCACTCACTTCTATAAAGAGGGAAGTGTTGCTCTCCTAGATTTCCACAAACTACAAGGTTGACACAACAAAAATTGGAAGAAAAAAGAGAAAAAGGGCTTTGCTACAGTTGTGATAGAAAATACACTAATGGTCATAAGTGTGCCGAGAAGAAATTATTTTACATAGATTGTGAAGAGGAAGAATAAAATGAACAATAAGAGGATACACACCAGGAACCAACCCTAGAAGAGGAAGAAATGAGTCTGATCATATCGTGTAATCATTGGCAGGAATTACCACTCCTCAAACTCTCAAGATAGAAGGACATATCAAGAACAAAAAGTTAATAGTGTTGATTGATTCAAGTAGTACCCATAATTTTATTCATTGTAAGGTAGCCAAGGAATTGAATTGTTTCCTATACCCAGCACCAAAATTTCAAGTGATGGTTGCAAATGGAGGAACTATAAATTGCTCTGGAAAATACCATAATATCAAGCTAACCATGGGGGAATATGTATTGAATATTCCAATGCTTTCCATTCCTATGGGAGGTGCTGATGTTGTACTAGGAGTACAATGGTTACAATCTCTGGGGATGGTAGCTTTAAAATTTCAAGAACTTTCCTTGAAATTTTTTTCAAAAGGAAAGGAATTCGAATTAAGGGGTATCATTGGGAAGCTGGGAAAGATAATAAGCTCTAATGTCATGAAAAAGCTTCTGAAGAAAGAACAAAGAGGCGTAATTTCACAATTATGCTCACTAGAAGTTCCAACATCAAAATCATCTATTTCTGCAGATCTCCAAAAAGTCTTGGACAATTATTCCAAGGTGTTTGAAACTCCCAAAGGACTCCCGCCTATTCGTGATCATGATCATGCTATTCATTTGATTCCAGGAAGTGTTCCTCCAAACATCATGCCTTATAGATATCCTTATGTCCAAAAGAGAGAAATTGAACGTATGATTGCAAAAATGTTAGAGGCTGGTATAATTCAACCTAGTCAAAGTTCCTTCTCTGCTCCAGTAGTATTGGTGCACAAGAAGGATGGATCATGGCGCATGTGTCCAGATTATAGGGAGTTCAATAAGCTCACCATTAAAGATAAATTTCCCATTCCTGTGATTGATGAATTATTGGATGAATTACATGGAGCAATTTATTTTACCAAGTTGGATCTTCATTCGGGATATCATCAAATTAGAATGAAGACTGAAGATATTCCAAAAACAACATTTCGAACTCATGAGGGTCATTATGAATTTTTGGTCATGCCTTTTGGCCTTACCAATGCACCTTCTACATTTCCAGGGTTGATGAATTCCATTTTCAAACCCTTCCTTAGAAAATTTGTGCTAGTATTTTTTGATGATATACTAATCTACAGCAGGTCTTGGAAGGATCATGTTCAACATGTTGACAGGGTGCTCAAACTATTGCAGGAGAAAAAATTATATGAAAAATCATCCAAATGTTTCTTTGGAGTACAAGAGGTGGAATATCTGGGTCATATTGTATCTCACGAGGGTGTTAAGGTAGACCCTAACAAAATTAAAGCCATTAAGGAATGGAAATTCCCCACAACTATAAAGTAGTTGTGAGGATTTCTCAGTTTAACAGGGTATTATCGCAATTTTGTTAAGAATTATGGGAGAATAGCAGCACCTCTAACAACATTATTCAAGAAAGATGCATTTTCATGGTCTCCTGAAGCAACTGAGGCCTTTGAACATCTTAAAGAGGCAATGTTCCTAGCACCGGTCTTAGCTATGCCAAACTTCACAAAAACCTTTATTGTGGAATGTGATGCCTCAGGAAATGGAATTGGTGTTGTTTTAATGCAAGAAGGAAGAACCATTGCTTTTGAAAGTCATCCAATCAAAGGAAATTATTTACAGAAAGCTATTTATGAGAAGGAAATGTTAGCAATACTACATGCACTAAATAAATGTCGACCTTACCTAATGGGAAGACACTTCAAGGTAAAAATTGATCATGATAGTCTTAAACACTTTTTGGAACAAAGACTATCTTTAGAAGAGAGGCAAAAATGGGTCACAAATATGTTGGGTTATGACTTTAAAAAAATCTACAAAAAAGGGAAGCTAAATTTTGTTGCAGATGCACTCTCAAGAAAAAATGAAGAGGTGGAAGCATTGCTTTGTGCCATTTCTATTATCCAACCAGATTGGATAACCGAAGCAAGGGATGAATGGAAGAGGGATAAAGAAGTGTGGACACTCATTCAAAAGTTGCAGCAAGATCCTAGTAGATATGATACATTTATTTGGAAAAAAGATTCCTTAAGGTATAAATATAGCTTATATCTTTGTAAGAATTCCCAACTAAAACAAAAGATTCTTTTGGAATTGCACACTTCTCCTTTAGGAGGACACTCAGGATTTTTAAAAACTTACCACAGGGTGAAGAAAGAATTTTTTTGGGATGGCCTTAAATCTGATGTTCAAAATTTTGTGGCGGAATGTTTGGTTTGACAGCAAAATAAAGTTGAGACAACTAAGACCC
This sequence comes from Pinus albicaulis, assembly GCA_034641835.2. Lineage (NCBI taxonomy): Eukaryota > Viridiplantae > Streptophyta > Pinopsida > Pinales > Pinaceae > Pinus > Pinus albicaulis. Next base: position 759,383,456 of record CM076572.1, on the reverse strand, counting down.
CGGGACTTCCATAGCCTTTATCCATTTCAAGTCAACGTTGGGAGGAGATTTCAATGGATTTTATCACAGGTTTACCTAAGTCCAAAGGAAAGAGTGTCATCATGGTGGTAGTTGATAGACTTACCAAGTATGCACACTTTTGTGCATTATCTCATCCATTTAAAGCAAGTACAATTGCTACTACATTTATGGAAACAATCCAAAAGCTACATGGAAACCAAAAGGTTATTGTGAGTGACAGAGATCCCATTTTTACTGGAAATTTTTGGACGGAGTTATTTTCTTGTTTGGGTACTCAATTAGCTCATAGCTCATCTTATCATCCTCAATCTGATGGTCAAACTGAGATAGTGAATAAATGTTTAGAAGGATATCTTCATTGTTTTGTATCTGATAAAAAAACACGATGGGTCAAGTGGTTATCTCTTGTTGAATGATGGTATAACACTTCCTTCCATACTGCAGAAAAAATGACCCCATTTATGGAACTTTATGGATATCATCCGCCGTCCATCACATCATCTTTAAGAGAAAATTCTAAGGTTCAAGAAGTGGAAGATCACATTGAGCATCGACAAGAAGTTCTCCAACTCTTAAAGGATAACCTAAATTTGGCACAAAATCGAATGAAACAACAGGCAGATCAACATCGCAACGAGAGAAGTTTTGATGTAGGAGACTGGGTATTTTTATGGCTACAACCATGCAAACAAATGTACCTCAAGCAAGCTAAGAAGGATAATAAATTATCACCAAAGTACTATGGTCCGTACAAGGTGTTGCAAAAGATTGGTACTATGGCATACAAATTGGAGCTTCCTGCTTCTTCGCGAGTGCATCCAATTTTCCATGTTTCATGCTTAATGAATGTTATAGGTGAAAATCTTCCAGTTCAAACAATATTTCCATAACTTGATGAGGAAGGAAAAATCATATTGGAACCTGAAGCGGTCATGGAAACAAGAACTCGACAACTATGAAATCGATCAATTTCAGAGTATCTCATCAAGTGGAAGAACTCACCCACTGAAGATTCTACATGGGTGGATGAGAATTTTATACAGAAGCACCCAAAGCTACTCAAGCGTTGAGGACTACACTTTTTTGAAGGAGAGGGGCATGTTAGGTCCCTATATTACTAGTTTAGCCCCTTATTGTTATTAGTGTAGCCCTCTTATTATTATTATTGTAGCCCCCTCTAACCCCAATACTGTTATTATTGTGCCCTTACATTGTTATTGTTAGGTTGGCTAGGATTACATTCTGGCCCCATGGACTCCTATATATAGAGAGGAGTTTTTGTCATTTGTATCATCCAAGAATTGTTCATTCATGTAATGTATTGGAGGTTTCCCCCTCGAAGTGGCTTATTTCTAAGGCTTTGATATCTCTTTTATTCTATTTTTGGAGCTAGTTTCTGCTATTGGAGATGGGGTTTTATTAAAATAATTAATTATTTCTAATGGAAGCCTAAGTCTAAATTTAGGAATTAAAATAATTAAACTGTATTAATAGAAATGGGTGTGAAAATTTTTGAAAATGATGGAGATCAAGTCAAGTTAATCTTAGCCATGGATTATGTTTTAATATAGGTCATTGCTTTCTCAAAGAGAAGGTTATAAGAGAAGGCTTTATGGGCATTTTGAAAACACATCGAGAGAGAGTCTAGAGATTTATTTCGTAAGTGAACAGCACAGAGCAGCCGGAGAGATCATCGAGTTGATTCTTGCAGTGAGGGGCAGAGATAGTTCTGGTTTGAAATATCTCCTGAGCTATAATACATTGCAGAAAATTCAAGGAAGAGGACGTGGAAGAGGCAGCATAGGGGCTACACTAGGCAGTGCAAAGCCAGGCAGAGGCAGCACTGATCCTCATAAGAGATCCAAAATTTTGTTGAGGATCAGTCAAATCCAATGCCGGAGTGTTCGGGTGTGAGATTGGAGGGGCAGAATATCAACAACCAGCCACTAAAAATACTAGTTGAAGGGGGTGACGTAGTCCCCATCCAGAGTGACATAGATCAGCGCAGAGGAAGCGCAAAGGAAACATAGGGCTTGTCAGTTTTGGGTTGGGTTAGTGTCGAATCTCTAGTGTTAGTGTGAGGACATTTTATCACTAACTCTTTGTCAGTGATTTTCTCTGTATGTATGGCCAGTAATTCATCCTAGATAGTATTCAGAACTATTTCTTAATAATACAAACCCTCAGTTGTTGAACCGGTTTTCCCACATTGGATTTTTCCGGGGACATTAGTCCAAAAATAACGATGTCACATGCGTGTTTGATTTTCTTCTTGCTCAACACTTTTCTTCGTCATTTTATTTATTTGGTGAACACTGTAGTTGTATTTTATTTAGTATTTTCTTATAGAAAACAATAAATAACGTGTATAATTTATCAAGTAGGAGAAGTAATATTAGTTTGTTTCAGTAGGGGTTTCAATTCTAGAATTTTCAGACAGCACATGTACAACATGGACACAACACCACATGCACATAGCACGACATGTACCATCATTCACACACACCATATGTATATAGCACCATATGTAAAACACACACGCAACACCATATGTACATAACACTGCATATAAAACATGTACATAGCACCATATGTACACAACACCACATATTCAACATGTGCACAACACCATATGCACACAACATTGCATATCCAACATGTGCATAGTACGATATGTACACAACACTGCATATCCAACATGTGCATAGCACCATATGTACATAATGTCGCATACCCACCACTGCATATGAAATATACACGCAACACCATATATACAACATGCACACAAAATCATATGTACACAATACTACATATGTTACATGTATAGATAACCATAGGTATAATCACTGAATATACAACATGTGCAACATATACACAATAGTAGTATTGCACATTCATAGACCACACACTGACCCTGCAAAGCAACCTTGCTTCTAATGTCTCTCCATTATTCATGCATGCTTATCCTAGCATGTCGTATAACACGTTGTTTTCATTCCACTGATGCACCCCTCAGCATTACCTGCCATAACAGAGACATATACATAGTATAATCGCATAATATAAATTCATAAGAACATGATACTGACCTTGTAGATTTGTTATAGTTACTCTTCCCACTTGATTCCTCATAAGACCAAGAACCTCTTCATTTCATTCACCTGCATAAGAAATCATTCCTCCACAAGAATGATCCTCGAAAACCCTATCATACATTGACATAGATACATACATATATATAATCATTAGAATAAAATAATCATGATCTTGTTAGACAACTACATACATACACACATATATACATATAAACATTAGAATTAAACAATCACGATTCATGATGACCATGTCATACACGACATACATACATACATACATGTATACATATATAAACATCAACATAATCCTCATCACAATGCAATTTCTAGAAATCATAAGGTCTAGGTTAAGAGAACTTCCTTTATTCATTCACAACATGCACAATGTTGAGAACTAAAATTCCAAACTTATCCAAGGCATCTAACGCCTCAAATAAATTTACTACTTTTTGGTTACCTTTCTCATGTGTGTATTGCTACTGTCCATTTACCACAATTGACCCAACTAGTCCAACCGACTTCATATTCTTACCTTTCGCTGCCCTTTACTCATGCGCCGAACTTCATTCGGGCCTTACATTACCTGTTGGGTACCACATAGCTCTACTCAAGCTCCATCCGCTTTCTTCTTTCCCAGCCAATTCCCAAGACTCTCAAAACATAAAATGCAAGAACAAGCAAGAAGAATACCATGAAAAAATAAAAGCAATACGACATCGCAACAAAGTGGCATGATCATGCACTAGATGAAATCAAGACTGTAAATCAAGCACAAACAAATCACAAAATTCCAAAGGCAAAAGTGATAAGGTGATCATGTCCAAGAGGAAAAAAATGCTCAAAATTAGAACTACTCAGAATTGGTTGCAAACTGAGCGACCGGATAGGCCTCGTCACTACGATTTTGGTGCCATGAATGGGACCCAAATTCGATGTCATATGAGGAAGATATTGAATTTTTAAAATGCCCAGTAACCTTCAAAACAAGACCTTTGAACTCAAAAATTTTGTTGGTACCAAGTCTGTTTAAAAAATTGTGTTGGTGGGCAAACCCAACCTGAGCTGAACGCATTCGGGTCAGTCAGGCACGACTCGACCCAAACGTTCATGGGTCAGCCCGTAGCGGCCTCGTGCAGGTGATTTCGTTTGGTTCAAGGGCAGAGGTCGACCCAACCTGCACACAAAAGAGTCAACAGTCGGGTCGTCGGTGTGTTGTGTTGAATGGAGGTTGGGCGCAGCTAAGTCTTAGCCCTCAGGGCTTAATACAGAATACAATATGTCTACGCGCTATGATCGTGGCATAAGCCAATTCACTGGAAGAAAAATATGGGTTAAGCACTCAGGTACTAGCCCCCAACCACATGACCTGCAGGCGGTGTCCAAGGGCGTGGCTTTAGCCTTATCCGCCAGCAAGACTAACCGTCCGGGAAATGTGCATGTGAACACGCCCATCAATCTGAAAATTAAACTAAATGTCTTCGCCTTATTTAGCATGTGGTTCCGATAATTTTGGAGATTCCACCTTTCTGGTGGAGCTAACTGGAGTTAGCCAAATTTAGTGGAGGATTTATAGTGCCACTGGGAAAAACATTGTTTGGATCATAGCTTTCACCATATTCGACCAAATTAGAAAAATTTTAGTTAATTTTGAGTATTCTAAGCATTCTAGAGCCATTGGAACAGGTTGCAAAGCCAACGTAGGTGTTTTTCAGCCATTTTTGCTTCAGGGAAGCTTGTAGAGCCATCAGGGCCATGAGGGAAATGGAGATGCATTGGGCTACACTTCACTGTTTGAGGTGAAATAAAATCCATACTTAGCTTATTTATGTCTTCTGAATTCATTTCAAAACTTTTTCAGCATGTTTAGGCTTCTTTCTCATTTTAAAACCAATTTAAGCATCATAAAATATCAAGGACATGCCCATTCGAAGCCTTGGACCCAGCAGATGGAGGGGTGAACTGCCTCATCATGTTGTTGTGTTGTTATGGTGAAGTTATTTTGCTGTGTATTTCAAATTCAAGATGTTAAATAGTAATTTTAATTAACATTCCATCACACATAAACTCAAAAACAATTACCAAAAACACTTTGTTTAACTTGTAAGACATTACAAACACTTTGCACACTTAATTAAATGGAAATGAATACTTTGAACAGTCGATACAAATAGTTTCATTTTCAGATCAGATGTTATCGAAGCTAAGGATTTGAGCCTTAGGAGCTAGAGTTTTACTCAACATTTGTTTTGTGCAAAGATATAGTTGATTGTTTGCAAGTTTTGATGCTTACTAGGCTTAAACTCAAGCGAGGTGAAGGAAATTTGGTTAGTGTACAAAGTAATCCGTAACAAAGAAGGGTCATAGAGACACCTCCAAGAGCCATAGAAGCAGCTTCAAGCATGTCTTCAAGAGAGGGATAAGCTCCTGAGGATATGGATCCGAAAGAAGAGGAATGGGTGTTCCGAAAGGCTTTCTTGGATATGACGGAGATGGTGAGGATACTCTACCAAGAAAGGAATGATAGGATTGTTGGAGAAGGGTATAAAAACCATAAAGAATGAGAGTGTTCTTTAGGAGGAAAGAAAAATGATGACAATTCAAAGAAAGGACATGGAGGAAATGGTGATCCACCATCCCCATCTTCATCCTCTTCCTCTACATCGTCATCCTCAACTTCGATGAATCAACCTCACAAGTATAAAACCACTGGTAAAAGTCCATTTTTAAAGCTTGATGTCAAATTTGAGTTTCCTATGTTTAACGGTGAATTCAATGCAAAGAAACTTGACAATTGGATCAAACAGTTGGAAGTTTACTTGAGGATACAGAACCTTCATGATGACGACACCAAGATATAATTAGCCTCGTTGAGAATGGATGGAGCAGCATTGGTATGGTGGGAAGCCAAGACCAAGGATGAAATTGAAAAACATGGTAAGATCACTTTATCATGGGCGGAATTTATTACTGCAATTAAAAAGCAATTTTATCCATTAGCTCATTTACAAAAGGCTATCATGAATTGGAAAAACTTCAAACAGCTTAAGGGACAAAATGTACAAGACTACACCCAAGAGTTTAGGAGAAGAGCACTCTTATTAGGGGTAGACTTACAAAGTCAATATACTTTGCTGAAATATATAGGTGGTTTGCACAACTACCTTAAACATACTATCCTTATGTTCAATCCTACTAGTCTAGATGAAGTTTGTGTACAAGCTACGCATTTAGAGGCTAGAGGAAAAAACACTTTTGATGAGGGTGGAAACAAGCCTTTTAAGGGGAAAAACAAAGATAAAACCTTTAAGGGGAAAGGAAAAAATAATGCATATGTCAAACAAGAGGGTGAGAAGGTGATATGTAAACAATGTTCAAGAGAAGGCCATGAAGAAGAAAATTGCAGCTACTACAACTACACCACAAGACTTAGGTGATGATTCAGGTGACGAAACCAAAATTGCAGCCATGGGTTTGAAAAATATGAAGGGAAAGGAAACTAAAACTAATTCAAGTGCTAGTACTTCAAACTATCATGTACAAACTCCAAATGAGGAAGAAAGAATTGAATTGTTCCATGTGAGGGTAGTCTCAAAACATACAAAAATTGACACACTGTTTGACAGTTGGTCACAAGAAAATCTCATATCATAAGACTTGGTCAAACAGCTTAAACTTGAGACCATTCCACATCTGAAGCCTTATCCTCTTGGGTGGATATGCAAGAATTCAAACTTACAAGTCTCAAGAAAGTTAATATTGCGATTCGCGATTACTGAACACTTTATTGACAGAGTTGAACTTGATGTAGTATCGCTTGATATATCAGGAATTATTTTGGGAAGTCCTTACTTATTTGATAGGAAAGAGATCTTCCATCACCATGAAAATATGTATCATCTCCTTAAATATGGAAAGGATTTTATTGTCAGAGCACATCGCAAGAAGGCAAATATAGCGATGGTAAATGCGGGACAGGTAAAAAGGCTACTGAATTCTAGTAAGAGTTTTGTACTTCTTATGGTTAAGCCCAAGGTTGATGTGAATCATGAGTCATTTGAAAATTGTGATTCCAAGCTTAAATCAAATTTATATGATGTTTTTGATGCACATCATGAGATGTTTCAGGAACCGACAGGTTTACCTCCTAAAAGGGAGATTCAGCATGAAATCCATTTACATCAAGATTGTCCTCTTCCTAACATAGGCATGTTCCACATGTCTGTCATGGAGAATGTTGAAATCAAGAGGCAAATTAAAGACGTGTTGGACAAAGGATTCATAAGACCAATCACTTCGCCATGTGGGTCACTAATAGTTTTGATTCCAAAGAAATATGGAACTTGGCGCATGTGTGTGGACTTCAAGGCATTGAACAAAATAACGGTAAAGAATCATTACCCACTCCCAAGGATAGAAGATTTGTTAGATCAGCTAAAAGATGCTAAATATTTCACTAAGTTATACTTACATAGTGGTTATCATCAAGTTAGAATTGCAGAAAGTGACATTTGGAAGACAACATTTAAAACCAAACAGGGACTCTTTGAGTGGCTTGTTATGCCGTTTGGTTTATGCAATGTACCTGCAACTTTCATGCAGGTAATGGATGATGTCTTATGTCCTTTTCTTGATGATTTCATTATTTTATACTTAGATGAAATCTTAATTTTCAGCAAGACTAGAGAAGAGCATGTCATGCATGTTAAGAAAGTACTTGATATTTTGAAGAAAAATCAGTTGTTTCTTAAAATGTCAAAGTGTGAATTTGGAAAGACTTCTTTGGTTTATTTTGGACACATAGTAGGAGGAGGTGCTTTGAGAATTGATCCTTCTAAGGTAGAAGCCATTGTGAATTTGCCTACTCCCAAATCCATTACAAAGGTAAGAAGTTTTTTGGGTGCAGCTCAGTATTGGAGGAAGTTTATTTCTAACTTCTCTGCCATAGAAACTCTTATGCATGCAGTGACAAGTGTGAAGTGTGATTTCCAATGGGGAGGAAAGCAACAAAAAGCTTTTGAGTCTTTGAAAGAGAAGATAAGTTCAGCTCCACTCCTTGCATTACCGAACTTGAGACATCCATTCGAGATTTAGACCGATGCTAGTGATTACGCCATGGGTGCAGTTCTCTTACAACATGGTAAGCCTATCGCATTTCATTCTAAGACATTTAATGGTGTTGTTGTGAATTATCCTACATATGATAAGGAGTTGTATGCATTGGTACAAAACATCAAAAAGTGGAAACACTATATCATGGGCAAAGAAACAGTTGTTCATACCGACCATTAGCCTTTACAGTACTTGCAGTCGCAAAGTAAATTACAACAATCACGACATTTCAAATGGATGGGTTTCCTACAACAATTTCACTTGGTAATAAGGTACAAGAAAGGTATTTTCAATAACGTTTATGATATGCTTCCAAGGCCTATTATTAGTGCTACTAGTTTACTTAAGAATGATTCTATTGTACATGAGAGCTACATAGAATAGTATGCATCAGATGTTGATTTTAAAGATGTGTATGCTAACTTGAGTGAAGAGAATCATGTTGAGGAGAATTATTATCATTTGCATAATAATTTGCTATTTCATATGGGAAATTTATGTATACCACAGGGGGAGATACTAAGCATCATGATAGAAGCTCATTCTTCTCTTATTTTTGGACATTTCAGGGTAAGAAAAACGGTGGCACATTTACAGAGGTATTGTTATTGGCCTCACATGGTAGATAGTGTTTCACGTTTCATTAGAGGTTGTTCATTATGTGCTACAAGCAAGCGTAGCAATAGGAAGCTTGGTTTATATACGCCATTTTTAGTACCTTCTAGACCATGGGAAAGTGTTGCTATGGATTTTGTTGGAGGTCTACCATTATCTAGAAAGCAGCATGATTATATTTATGTAGCAGTTGATAGATTCAGCAAGATGTGTATTCTTATGCCATGTAAGAAATATATAATTGTTGAACAAACTGTTGATTTATATTTTCAACATGTATGGGTTAATTATGGCTTTCCTACTTCTATTGTTAGTGACAGGGATTCCAGAATTATTGGAAATTTTTGGTCCAATCTATGGAAGATGATGGACACTAAGTTGAAAAAGGGTATTGCTTTCCATCCACAAACAGATGGCCAAACAAAGGTAGTGAACAGAAACATTGTACATATTTTGAGAGGTTATTGCAGCAAGCATCCCAAGCTTTGGGATGAGCACTTGCATTACATTCGACATGCTTACAACTGGGCCAAGCACTTGCATTACATTCGACATGCTTACAACTGGGCCAAGCACTCTTATACAAATACTTCACCTTTTGAAGCTTGCTTTGGGTATTTGCCTAAGTCACCTTTAGATTTCTTTCTTGAGAAGGATGTTTCCATTGATGGGCATAGTGACATTGACAAAGCTCGCATGTTCATTGAAATAATTCAGCTCATACATCATCAGGTTCAAGAATAGCTTGAAAAAAGTCAAGGCAAGTATAAGGAGAGGCACAACAAACAGAGAGTTGATCATAAGTTTCAAGAAAGAGATGAGGTATGGCTACATATTAGTAAATAAAGAATGCAAGGAGAAGGTAAAAAATTGAATCCTATTCATTATGGTCCATTCAAGATCCTTAAAAAAGTTGGAAATAATGCTTTTCAACTAGATTTGCCTTCATATATGCAAATGTATTCCGTTGTGAATGTGGAAAATTTACGTTTGTATGAACCTCCTTTAATTTATAATTATGAAAGTGACATTTAGCTGCCATCCATAGAGGATTTCTTGCCATAATTTTTGGATGAGTTGAAAGAGGATGCTATCCTTGACAGAAGGACACGCACTTTGAGGAGGGGAAATGTTGATTATGTTCGGGTTGGCCTTAAAGGCAGCAAACCAAGTAAGGCAAAGTGGATTGAGGTGGAAAATGTGATGGATCTATACCCTCATCTTCTTAACATGTAATTGAAGGCTTTTGGGGTCCAAAAGCTTCCCAATGGGAAGTTTTGATCAGGTGATCATGTCCAAGAGGGAAAAAATGCTCAAAATTGGAACTGCTCATAATTGGTTGCAAACTGAACGACTGGATAGGCCTCATTGCTGCGATTCTGGAATCATGAACAGGACCCAAATCCGATGTCATATGAGGAATATATTGAAGTTTTAAAATGCCCAATAACCTTCAAAATAGGACCTTTGAACTCAGAAATTTTGTCATATTCAGAAAAAAATTATGGCAAAAAAATTTCATTTTTATATGGTGTTATGGTGGCCTATCAAAGGGTGCCACGTGGCCTACCCGGAGGCTGCCACATGGCCCCAGGCCAAAGGTTCAAGTTTGTTTAAAAATTTGTGTTAGTGGGAAGACTCGACCCAAGTTAAACGCATTCAGGTCAGACGGGCATGACCTGACCGAACGTTCATGGGTCAGCCCATAGCAGCCTCGTGTAGGTTATTTCATTTGGTTCAAGGGTGGAGGTCGACCCGACCTGCACACAAAAGGTCAACAGTCAGGTCGTTGGCGTGTTGTGCTGAACGAAGGTTGGGCGGAGCTAAGTCTTAGCCCTCAGGGCTTAGGACATAATACAATATGTCTACATGCTATGACCGTGGCTTAAGCCAATTCACCGGTGGAAAAATCTAGGTTAAGCACTCAGGTGCTAGGCCCCAACCACATGACCTGCAAACAGTGTCCAAGGGCGCGGCTTTAGCCTTATCCGCCAGTAAGACTAACCGTCCGAGAAATGCGCATGTGAACGTGCCCATCTATCTGACAGTTAAATTAAATGTCTCCACCTTATTTAGCGTGCATTTCCGATAATTTCGTAGATTCCTCCTTTCTGGAGGAGCTAACTAGAGTTAGCCAAATTTAGTGGAGGATTTTTAGTGCCACTGGGAAAAATACTCTTTGGATCATAACTTTCACCATTTTCGACCAAATTAGAAAAATTTTAGTCAATTTTGAGTATTATGAGCATTCTGGAGCCATTGGAATAGTTTTCAAAGCCAACAGAGGTGTTTTTTAGCCATTTTTGCTTCAGGGAAGCTTTGAGAGCCATCAGGGCCATAAGGGAAATGGAGCTGCATTGGGCTACACTTCACTTTTTGAGGTGAAATAAAAGCCATACTTAGCTTATTTCTATCTTCTGAATTCATTTTCATAGTTGTTTCAACCTGTTTAGGCTTCTTTCTCACTGTAAAACCAATTTAAGCATCATAATATATCAAGGACATGCCCATTGGGAGCCTTGGACCCGACAGATGTAGCCCAGGAGGGGTGAACTACCTCATCATGTTGTTGTGTTGTTATGGTGAAGTTATTCTGTTTTGTATTTCAGATTCAAGAATTTAAACAGTAATTTTAATTAACATTCCCTCAAACATAAACTCAAAAACAGTTACCAAAAACACTTTGTTTAACTTGCAAGACATTACAAACAATTTGCACACTTAGTTAAATGGAAATGAATACTTTGAACAGCAGATACAAACAGTTTCATTTTCAGATCGAAAAGACTAGCAACAAACACCATGACTCAATCCCCATGGTTCCCAATGCTTCCAAGGAAAATCTAAACCTGAGCCTTCTTCAAGATTTCATGGAAGTCTCTTTTCCATGCAATCCCTTGCATCATACCACCATAAACACATAATTGTCAGTGTATAATATAAAAATACAATATATCAGTTACCTTACCTTGTTGTGCTAAACATGCTACCTTGTAACTGAACACACATGTCAGCCACATGTTCCAAATATCAAGACAAGATATCTATCAATTTGAAACAAACCTTTACCAAGTCTAATAACCATGCCATAGTCAATAATTAACTCACATTCTCTAGTCATAATACATAATTCTACAACTATCACCTACTTACACTCAAGTACATATCAGTTATCTCAACACATATAATGTTAGTACAACCTTCATAAAATAATATCATTCCTTCATACTATCTTACAGGTACATACTCATATCATGTAATTAATCAAACATTCAAACAACTTGAAAACATGCCATGTTAAATAAATCAACTAGATGGCATAATCAAACACTCAAACATCAAATAGACGACATAATCAAGCGCATATATTGATGTATCTCAGAGGAGGCTATCTTTTCTACACAATAAATATATATTAGCACGATATAACTTCACAACATATCCACTCAAACATAAATAGGTCACAATATCCATAAAATTAACTAGATAACATGTTCACATTATAAACTCACAAACAGTTGTCATTCATGCATAACAATCACATATACACAGTTAGTCTATATTAGTAAAACACACCATCAAAATTGTTTTGACTCATACATGAATGTCATAACCCTAACCAACTGCATAGGTCAATCCAATTTATCATGATACACATAACATAAATATCTTAATGCAATAACCCTAATCATCAAGTTAAATAACATATAACAACAACGAGTTAACATATAACATACTCATCAATAAGATATAACATAATCATCAAGTTAACTAACATAAAACAACAACAATGCATATAACAAAAAGTTACTACCATTCATGACTATTCGACATGTGTGCATATGACCACATTGATTCACCAAGTTACATTTATCATATATGTAACCACAACAAAAATATACCAACAAACATGTACATAACCCTAATGCTTATGATAACCATTAACCAACATACTTGCATTCCAACATACAAACCTATATGATGATATGCTTTTGCCCCGAAGTTTAGTGCCACAACTTCACTTTGAAAATCTGCATCTCCTGCCCTATCTCAGCCAACAGATTAGCATCATAGCATACCAAAAAAATCATGATGACCTAAAATGAATATAATGGCCTCATGGACAATAGCCTTAACCATTAAAAATGCATGCATAACACATATAGACAATCACATGCATAACAAATGCATATTGATATACACTCATGACGACCAGATCCAATCAACAACACCATCAACTTCCACATGGCGACACAACTGCAACAATGAAGACCACCATGCATACACAACAAGCGCATAGTCCACAAACATAAAAAACACATATGCAACTGACGTGAATGCACAACTAACACACACCGCCCATCTAGTCCAAGGGGTGAACCATGCTCTGATGCCACTTTGTGGTATCAAATTTGACCCAAAGAGATCACAACTTGCTTTGACACTGTGGTATCAAATATCACACAAAGAAACCAAAAACCAAACACCACCCAAGGAGAGAAAAATTGTGCTCGGATACCACTCTATAACACCTACATCCACATCTACCCAAGTAACTGGCCAACCAGGATAAAAATGCGACAAGAGGCTACTAATTCAACCTCTCAGGTGACCTAAGCGAAGTTGAATTGAAGGAAACACATCACACATACCTTTCACATCCAACAAAACTTCCAAGAGGCATCCTAAGCACTCAGGTAACTATCCCCTTGGTTCCAATGGATTTTTAGACCATTAATACCCCATATGATCCCTTTATATGGGAAATGGTGCTTTTGGGAGGCTCTGAATGCTCCCACAACATGGGTATGCATGCGTCTAAGGACTTTTTTCCTTTGACCTATGCCATCTTCCCCAGGATTTGAGCCACTTTTTCAGGCCCAGAGCCTAGGTCACTGCCCGAAATGCAATTACACTTTCATAAATGAAATATAACAATAGAATAATAATGCAAAAGAAAACACTTGAAAAAGGACTTGATTGGACCCCTACTAGCTATGGCAAGAATTTCGTCAAACATGTCACAAATATGTAATCTGTAGGTTTAAACAACATATATGAACATAGGGGTCTCATATTTATCTAAGAATCGCTAAGAAGCATTTTTTCCTCATCACCTTAACTGCATTACCATCTAATTAGGCATAGATACATTTTTCATTCATTAACCAATCAAAACATGATGAGATCCATACATTATCACCGTCATAAAACACATTCATAATCAACATATAAACAACAAAAATTACAGACATATAACAACTATATCAGCCACATGATAACAAGTATATTTACCCATGAATACAAGAGGAAAATAGATCTTATTGAGATAATTAAAATGCAACAAAGTCTGGGACTTCCACATTCCACCCTACCATAGACATGGCAGAGCCAAATCTCTCTCCATTCAATCACCCTCATGCCATATTCTGAGAATGAATGTGGGATCTCATAAAACTCATCAATCAAAACCAACCAGGGCATCCTAAGTCTAAACCATCTCACCCTCATCATTAGAAACCAATATTTACTGCAATCCATCCCAGATCACTATGCCATAAAACAAGCATGAATGCCACCATATTTATCCACCTACACTGTGAGGAATTTTCATGTCTCCTAGTCTCTCAAGATTTACCGCAATCCACACCAGATCACTAAGCCCTAAACTAAGACCACACTCTCCAATCTTTACCATATATCCCATCCCAATATTCTTAAGCCTGATTGAGAACACCCACCTCTAGGCTTTACCATATGTCCTGCATTTCATTGGTTGAGGATTCCTAGGTCCACCAAGGCAACACACTATCTGACTTTACCACAACCCACAGTTTGGTTCAGGGGTTACTATGTCATGTTTTCTTTCATTCAAATATCCACCTCACTCATTTTCGAATCCATCCAAAAATTCAGCTCCACCAAAACAATAGAACCCCATCACAACACCATGGCTATCCTAAAATGGCAAGGCTAGGCTGAAAACACTGTCACACCTAGAAAAACCCATGCCATGATAGAAAAGAACCACATGTAATACCATGCATGCCAAATATATCAAGGAAATCACACATGAAAATTGATACCCACAAAGAATCTTGTTGTAGCTACTTGATCCTGCTCTTTCTTTCTTGGTCCTTCCTTCCTCTTGCCTTATTTTCCTGTCTTGACCCAATGTTAAAGTGCTCCAAGAAAACTATATGTCCAAGAGTGAGAGAGAGAGAGAGAATAATGAGAGAGCTCCAAAATTTAACTAACAAAAGTTATCCAACAAAAATCTTGCCCACAAATCCTCAAAGGCCTTTATATCAATTAGGCCTCTATTTTCTTCATTTTCCATTATTTTCCTACATTTTCCTCCTCACATGCAACCTGAGACCTCTCAACTTCATTTTCTCCCGTTTTCCATTATCTTCATAAATAAATGTGCCAAAAATTCCATTTTTCCTTTCCAAATCATTTTCCATTGCCTTTGCTAATTTCCTTATCCATAATAAACCAAATGAACACCCACACTAGGATGTTTTCCCCAAAATTTAGCTTGTTATAAGTGTCCCATCAACTGTGGTTATTATTTTTCCTTTATTAACTTTCATTACAAAAAAAATTCACCTAGGCCATTACAATCTCCACAGGACAAGTGAATCAGATTGGGGTTTGGGAGAAGAACATCCACAATTTGAATGTGGAATACTGTGTTTCTTTGAGAAAAAATGCAGAGAATGTGCAGAGCCAAGATGTCGGTGAATTATGGCATAGAAGACTTGGCCATTTGCATCATGGAGCTTTGAAGATCATGCATCAGATCACCACAAGCCTCCCCAAAAGAGCACTATAGCAACATAATACATGCAAAGGGTGTAATTTGGGGAAGTAAACAAAATACACCTTCATTGATCAGGATAGTAGGGCACATGCAATCCTTGAAAGGATCCACTCTGATGTCTATGGACCTTTCTCAATAGCCTCCACTACCAAGAAAAGGTATTATGTTATATTTGGAGATTATTTCTCATGGAACTGATGGATTTTCTTCATGAAAAAGAAATACTAGACATTCTTTAAGTTTGTTGAATTTAAAACACTTGTTGAGAAATAAACTAGAAGAAAAGTGAAGGCTCTCAAGAGCGATAATGGTGGTGAATATGTGTTGAATGAGTTTAAAAAAAAAAATTCAAAGGAAGGCATTCGACGGGAGTTGACAACACCCCACAACCAACATCAAAATGGGATGGCTGAGAGGAAGAACATAAGTATTGTGGGAGGAGTAAGAGTGATGTTACATCGCTAAGGCCTACCATTTCACTTGTGGGCTAAAGCATGAAACACAATGGTCTATTTGCAGAATAAGGGTCCTCAACAGATTCTTGGGATGAATAAACCAAAAGAAACTTTTTTATTGAAGAAACCAGATGTGTCACACTTCGGGATATTTGGATCATTATTTTATTTTCACCTTTCCAAGGAATCAAGGAAAAATCTAGAGTCGACAACAGAGTTCAGGGAATATTTTTGGGGTACACAGAAAAACATCACAACTATCGTGTGTAATTTTCATCTCTTGGGATGAAAATTGCTCATATAGATGTGAAGTTTGATGAGGAGAAGGCAATGAGGTGTTCTCTTGAGATTGAGCTTCAGTTGCATTCAGATCGGGAGATTTTGGCTCCAGAGGAAGAACGTCAAGATGTTGTGGAGAAACCAAAAGTAGAGGAATAGAGATTGGAGACACCCACTCAAGCATAAACATCCAAAGAAGGAAGGAAGTGAACCACGGAAGCTGACAAATTATTGCATGATGCTAGAGATAATGTAGGAGAACCCACATCACAACGCAAGAAGAGGAGGTCACCGGATTGGTACATTGGCTACATACTCTTATGAGTGAGCTAGTAGAGATAGAACCATCCTTAGAAGTAATGCAGTAAAAATTATGGGTTGATGCCATGGTAGATTAATATGATTCCTTTGTCAAAAATAGTGTTTGGGAAGTGGTCCTCAGACCATAGGAAAAATCAGTGGTGGGTTCGAGATGGATCTACAAGGTGAAGCAAGTATCAAACGGAAGCATCGATAAACACAAGGCCAGATTTGTGGCCAATGGTTTCTCTCAGGTGGAGGGAATTGACGATAGGATATATTTTCTCCACTATCAAGGTACTCTTATATAAAATAAATTATATCCCTTGTAGCGCAGATGGGATGGAATATTCATTATATGTATGTGAAAACAATGTTCCTCAATGGAGTGATTGAGGAAGGGGTGTACATTGAACAACCGGAAGGATTTGAGACCTTTGACAGAGAGTCGCATATGTGCAGACTCAAGTGAATTTTCTATGGATTAAAACAAGCACCCCATGCTTGGTACACTAGGATCGACATCTATCTCACTGAGTTAGGATTCACCAAGACTGAAGTAGATGTCAGCCTTTACCATATCGTTGTTGAATGTAAATTTTTTATTGTAGTATTATATGTTGATGATTTGATTTTAATCAGTGATGAGAAGTTGATCAATTATTTAAAATAGTATCTTTCAAGAGAATTCGAGATGAAGAACATGGGACTCATGCATTATTTCCTCGATTTAGAAGTATGACAAGGAGATGGGGAATTATTTATCTATCAAGGAAAGTCTGTCAACGAGATACTGAAAAAGTTTTTCATGGAGAGTAGAAAACCCATGCACACTCCTCTTGTAGGCAGTTGGAGGAAGGAGGATTTCCACTTCATGTGAGGAATTGGAGGCTAATATTTACAGGAAGCTTGTGGGTTCACTTATGTAATTGGTGAACACATGACCAGGCATGTGCTATGAAGTTAACTAGCTTAGGCAAGAAATGGTTAAGCCAAACAAACTGTATTGGAAGTCAGTTAAACATGTGTTGAGATACCTAAGAGTCACTTATCAGTTTAGACTTGCGTACAAACTGAAAAAGGGAGTGAAGATGAAAGGATTTGTAGATGCAGATTGGGTAGGGATTCCATCATATGGGAAGATCACATCAGGAGTAATTTTTAGTGTTGGGCCAGCATTAGTTTCTTGGTACAACAGAAAGCAGAGATCTATGGCACTCAACTCAGCAAAAATTAAATACATGGTTGCCATTCAAGCAGCATGTGAGGCGGCCTGGATGAGGAATATTCTAGTTGGTTTATTTAGTCAGATGATGGATATTGTTGTGATTTATTGTGACAATCAAATTTTTATCAAACTCTCTGAGAATGCATTTTAAAATTTGTATCTCATTTGTAAAAAATTAATTCAGTTGAATTGAGTTATGGTAAGTTAAACTAGTTACAACTATTGGAGAAACTAGTGGAAGGTCTAGCAGTGGAGTGTAATATTAGTGTTTAACCAGTTAATTGTTCAATCAACCTAAATTAACTCATGCATACATAGAATTAAAGTTACTCAGTTGAGATTGGAGTTCAAGTGTAGTGTACTATCAGTTGTAAACTATTCCAAGTTGTACAAGTAGTGCATGCAGTCAGAGAAGGACCTGAAGGAATTGTGAAATATAGATTTATGAATTTCCTAAATAATAGGGGCTAGTTCATTGAGGAACAACACAAGGAAATAGGATATTGGAGGGATTGAAAATTGGCTAAGTGTTGGCCAAAGTTAGTCAGGCGGGCAGAGGATAGAAAATATAGGTGTAGGTTGAGCTCAAGCTTGATCAAAGCATATTTTATTCATCCACATTCTTTGATTAATGAAATGTGGATAGGAAGGGGTTTTGAGAAGTTTCTTTCCCCTAGATAAATCTTCGTGTATATGTGTTGAATCAGGATGCATATTTTTTATATGTGTTCTCGATCGTGAATTTTATTTCACGGATGAGTAGAGTATATTTGAGTCTTGTGTTTTAGTAAATTACACGAGAATTTTTGAATCTACATTAAAATTATACAACTATATTATTCATCACCTTGATAACCATCCCCGGTGATCAATCCATGATTTGGAACTCATTTCTACAAGTTTTCCACCCCAATCGTGCACTTTCCAAGTTGTGCATGCGATTGAAGGGCTCCAAACACACACATAAGTCTACGTCCATGTAGTTATGAACTAAATATTCCAGTTTAATGCATGTCGTCATGAGATCTATGCCACTTTTTTAGGGATGGCCTACAGGCCACTACCTAGAAATTCCCAGAACTCTCCAAAATTAGGTCAAAGATTCTAACAAGTGTAAACAACCACTACTCAAGCAAGATCTTAAACAAGACATGCTTAATACATGATACACATTTCTTGAAACAGATAGTAAACGTAGAAGCTACAGGTCATGAATTCATATATAATTATAAAATTTTGAACTTCATCAGAAAAACATCAAGAAGGTCTAATGCCCTCTCAAGGTAGTTGCAATAACACTTGTTAGCCTATGCATTCATCAACCATTCAATCACTTATCAAATCATGAACAAGATCCAAAACTATAACACATCGTAGAACCATGCATATAACCATAATAGAATCCATGAAAAAAAAAACAATAAGATCAACATAATAACCAAAAAATTTTCTCATTAATCATAATAAGAAAATAGCTCATATTAGCATATGAAAATTCCAAACAAATGAGGGACTTCCACGTACCAGCCAACCATAGATTTGGCTGAACCAAATCTCTCTTTCATCCAATCACCCCAGTGCCATATTCCAACCATGAATGTGGGATCATATGGGTTAAACCAAAATAGAACCAACTAGGGCTTCTAGAGTCCAAACCACCTCAACCCTCAACCATAGTGATTTCACCTAGCCAGTCTAGAATTCACCAATACCAACTAGATTGGTCTCTTCCCAAGTTGTCCAGCGCTCTAGGGATTCTATCTAAACCCACAGCCTCTAGGTAACCCAATTTGTTAAAGGGATCAAGATATATCCCATCTCAACTCACAGCCTCCAGGGAGCCGAAGGTGTTCTAGGGCTCTAAATATTCTATCCCAACCCACAACCATAGGTAACCCAAGAACCAATCAGAAATCTAAATGGGGAACCCAATGCATCATGGTTATCCAGGAAATGGCAAGGCAAGGTTGAAACCACAATCAATCCAGGAAAATATACATGCCAATGACAAAAAATAACAAGAGAACCACATTCATGTACCATGCATCCAATCTCAGCAAGGAAATCACACATGAAACTTGTTATCTGCAATGTATCCCTATTGTAGTTTTTTTCCTATCTTATTTTGCATTTCCCACCAATTCCTTGCTTTTCCTTTTCTCGCTTTCTCTAAGTCCAAGTGAATGCTAGGATGCTCCAAAAATGCTCTACACGTGCAAGAGTCTATGAGAGTGTAAGAGTGTGGGAAGATAGAACCAAAACTAAACTAAAAAAATCTATGAACTATTTCTCTTGTGCTTTTTTATCATTGATGTCTAGACTCTTCCTTTATTTTTTCCTTTTTTCTTCATTTTTCTTCATTTTCTCTCCAATTTTCCTTGCATGCATATTTGTGTATCTTCATCTTTTTTTTCTCCTATTTTCATTTATTTCTAGTAATTAAATTACATTTATTATCTCTTTACCTCATAGTCATTAATAAACCACAAGTGCCCCCCACTGTGATGTTTACCCACCATTCATCTTGGAATACGTGTCCCATGACCTTGGTATTATTTTATTTACATGGAAAATCAACTAGGGGTTGTTACAGGCTCAAAGATACTTTAGAGAATGTAACTATTTCAAAGCAACTAATCAAAAATTCTGGAAGTTTCACTTCTAGCATACATCCAACATTTAAAAGGAGGAGATTCAACATAGAAAAAAGAGACTCTTCTTCTAACACTCTAAGTAGATTGTCTAGCTTTGGTTTTCCATCCTTCTTCCCACATATAAATCATATATCTTTTATTACTCTAGATTCTTCCATGAATTAATTATGTATTTTTGTTATTTCTATTGTCTTCCAGGTCTTTAATTTTGTTATATAATTTTTGGGAGCCTAGTCTATATCCTTAAATGAAAAAATTCCTTTACATTCTCGAATATTATATACTTTAATAAAAAAATTGTATATTTTTTAATATTCCTTGAATAAATGTTTAAGAGTACATCTCCCATATTTGATGTGTATTATCTTATCACTATATTTGAGCTGCTGAAACTGAACTTCCTCATCCCACAAACTAGCTAGTAATTGCTCTGTGAAGTTAGCTTGAATTTGAAGAACATAATTATCATCATACTGATCATAATTAGGCAAATCTTCAAAAGAAGGAATTTCATCAATCATACACATTAGATCAGCAGATTTATTTTCCATCAATTCTGATATATCTTGATTAGATTGGTTGCATTTTATTTTAAGGTCATCATTTTTCTCAATAGGAGTACTATCAGGCAATGGGCCTTTTTGGGAAGGTAGAACAACATGAGCATCAACATGTTCTGTTGTCTCTTCATGGATAAAAACTTTAGTGCATACATCAACATTAGAATAAGTAGAAACAATTTCTTCATTAGTAAATATTTTGAGGATGGTTGCATGTTTAGAAGTAAATTGATTTCTTCTTTGGTGAGGGGGGGTGGGAATATTTGAATTCTTGGATTTGAATAACAATTGTTTTTTCTCTTATGTAAAAACTGATCATGAGTTTGAATATTTTCTTTAACTTCATTGAAAACATTATATGAAACATCATTTGTTACTACATAGTGGTTTTGTGGATCTTGACTCATCTCCTGATCTATTTCATCTTTGATTAACTCCTCTTGATTATCATGACACTTAAATTGAGAGTGAAATTTATGGATTGCTACTAATAAATCTTCAGGATGCCAATTTCCTAAATCTTCATTAATATTTTTAAGGTAATGTATGAGATCTTCAGCTTGATCACAACAATTTTCAGCTAATGATAAAGATGGAAAATCTTCTTTGTAATGCTCATAAAATACCTTATGAAAATCCTTTAAAGAAAATAAACTAGCAGGTTTGAGAGCTTCATACCATTCCCTTGCTTGTCCTTCTAAGGTTTCCATGAGTAGCTTCATGAGGCAATCCTCATACCAATCACCCTTCAATCTCCATGAGTGTATATGAAATTTAATGAGATGTACCAAAGGATCATCAATATTCTCATCTTGAAACATAGGAAGATTTTTATCCCAATTTACCTTTGGTATTTTGTGTGGAAATCCTGGTATGTGATCTCTGCTCATAGGAGCATACCTGCGTTGTATTATTGGGTTCATATTGTAAATAAGTCATAAAGAAGGGCCACTGTATCTATACAACCACGCTAGATCCTTCTATAAAATACAATATACATTGAAAAAATTTATTAATGAGAAAGAACATAATTTCTTCGATTAAGATCCAAGTTGAAAGCCTGATATTTCCATATTGTTATTTCAGGTTCACTCCTCCAGTGGAGTCTTTCTTGTGAAATTTATTTGGAGTTGCCAGGTGGATTATTTTAACCTTTGTGTGTCTGATCACTATCCACCATCATAGATCAGATCTGAACCTGTAAAATATTTCGGAAGAAAATGTTAGTCTTCCCCAGTATGGTCTTCAGTATATTATCGCTCAGTAATTTCTCAAGGTTAAAGAAAGAAATAGTCCGAGGTAACCACAAACCTACTTTTAAACTCTAGGATCTAGCCTTCCTAGGGTTCAGAGAGGGCTCTCTATGTAAGATTTAACTTTGTTTTTATTATAAGATATTAGGCTAGTTATGATTGTGAAAATTGGTTTTGATTTGGTTTGGTTTGGTGGGAAAAATCACTTGAAGAGATGGATAGTGGGAAATCTATTTTTCCATTTGGCTAAGGAATCAAAAATCAAGTAGACAGAGCTAGGATCAAGGTCAAGAAGTCAAATGTTTTCAGGGCAAGATAGATAACCCTTGGAGATCTTGGAATTTTTTTTTGTGAGGTGATATTATCGGGATAAAGAGCAATGAAGGGTTCTTTGATCCAGAAAAAAGAAGTAGTAGGCAGAGGTCAAATGAAAGAGGGAGCAATTAAGGGTTCCCTACTCTGGAAATCAACAAAAAACATAGAAATGAGAAATAGTTAAGACAGGGTGCTTTTAACAAATCCTGAAGTAATCCTCCTATTCATTCATTAAAATTTAGAACACATAATGGATTGCATGTAAAAAAGAAGGAAAAAAAAATGACAAGTAGAAAATACTTCACTCCAAATAGCTCATCACATGAATCCTGAAATATGACGCTAGTTGATCTGATCCAGTCTACTACTCGAAATTTAAAACACAAAAGCCTTCAAGTCCACAAAAATGACTATAGAAATCTTCAGCAATTTATTCCACCATAATACTTCAAAGAGTGAAGTATTTATACAAATTCTAAACTAAAATATCTTGAAAAAAATATCAAGATTGGTTTACAAATATCTCAAATTGTTTTACATAAATAGAACTTAAATAAAGGACACTCAAAACTAATGAATCTATTTGGCACTATACTTATGGATAGGTGATGACAAAGAGGAGAAATTCAAATTTGATATCAACTCTTAGTTTATGATGGGGCATCCAAGTCACTAACTGTCTCCTTCCTTTGTGTATTTTGTTCCAGAAATTATGCAAACTTGGGGTCCAATGATACCTTTTTTTATTTTTCAATAAGAAATAGATATGTAAAAAGTGAAAGAGGTTTTTTGTAGATAACTATGTTACTAAGATAAAACTCTCTCAGTTTCCCAAAATTCTGATGCAAGAGCATCAAGCTCAGTTTTTATTAATTAATTGTGTGAAATAGGGGGTAAGAATTTTTAATTATTTTATTAATTATTTTATTCATTTTCATAATTTAAGAGAGAAAAAATGTAAAGGTTAGGATTAATGTGTATATTATTTTAATAATTAAAATGATATGAATTAGGTATCTAATTTAGGGAGTAGGAATTCTATGTATGGGACTTTGTTGATTCCACACCTAAAATGAATCTAAATTAGATTTAGTTGAGGATTGGGTGGAGAAATTTGTGGGGTGAAATAAATACATTATTTATGTATAAATAGGAGTGTTTTTGTGATGAATAACAAGAGATGAGTGCGTGAGGAGTACAGGGAGAGTGAGGAGTGGTTTGAAGGGCCAAGATCCAAGAGGCCACCCAATGTAATATTTGGCCAGAGAAATTTTATATTTTATATCTGTAGTTGTTTTGAATAGCTCTTTCTCCTTCATGTAAATTTTGAGCTAAATGTTTTCATGGTTTTATTTGAAGAAAAATTGAGTATTTTCAAATGGAGTGAAGCAGTGAGTTTTTTTTATATGCTAGGATCTTCTTTCTAGCAGAATCCCTGCATCATTTGGTATCAAAGCCTAAAGAGTGTAAATCTAGAGATTGTAATTTCATAGGAGCAGCTAATGATTATTAGCCCATGCAATGTTAATGTAATTGTGTTTTACATTATAAATTTCCTTTCTGAGTCTGCAATTATATATATATATATATGCTGTGTGTAAGCTATGAACGTAGGAATAAACTCATCATGGAGCAACGTTATGTAGCCAGTGTAAAGAAGATTCCTTCTACGTTAGCAATAGAACCAGTGGTTTTGACCTTGTCCAAACCATGCGAATGGTGGTAAACTCTATGCAAATGTTGGTGTGATGCAGGAGGGTGCCATAGCAACAAGTGGAGAGCGGTCAAGCCTTATCTATGGACGCTGGCAACGTGGTACAAGAAACCACACTTTAAATATTTGTGAACGGTGTCATTAGTGACAACGCACAGAACCGTGGTTGAAGAAATCGACGGAGAGTGTGATTTCACAAACAGAAGTTGTTTTTTGCATTCTTATGGGATGTATCGCAACCAATTACTCCAAGGGAAGGTGGAATCCTAATGATTGAGTGGAACCCTTTTGTGAGTGAGTTTGGATATCGACCACCGATGCTGAGGGGGAGATTTATAGCATTTCTAGAGATTTGTGAATATTGAATGCAGAGCAACAATGGTTATCATTGAACGCAGTGACAGAGTAATACAAATTGTCAAGAAACAGTGTTGATAAAAGAGGGTGAAACCCCATTAGCATGATAAATCTACAGCTAAAGGTAAAATCGCAGTGGCGCAGAACAGAGCTTTGTTGCTCGTTGAGGCGTTATCACTTATGGAGAAAAAAAAAATCAACACTTATTATATATGTATGGCATTAAAAGCATTGAACAGAGTTGAAAAACGATGTATGTAGAAGAAATTTCCGAGCTGGACCGATTGACAGGTAGAAGAGGAAGCTACGTGTCAACTGCACGTTGAAATGAAAAGAGGTGTATCGGTTGTCAGCAACTCATCCAGAGGTGTCCTTATTTTGTTGTTTTACCGTTTTATGGAGAATTTATGCAAATATTGAGGTGTGCGGGTGTTCGTGTGAAGAGTCGAGTCAAGAAATGGTTTTTGAGCAGAGAGCGAGCAGAGTAAATCTCCAGATTGCCGATATTAAAGGAGGCTGTTATTCTTTTTTCCAATTTTGAAGGAGATTCATAGTATATGAAATTGAAGGACGTATTTGGGTTGATGCAGAAGGAGATTGGAAATTATACATGAAAGGTTAGTATTTCTTGATCTTTGAAGAAAATGCTGATCTATGGAGTGTGAAGCGTATGTGGAGTTTTGAAAAGACTAGTTTTTTGATGTGCTTTGGTTGTATATGAAGAAGATTGTTGGAAAACATTCTACTGATTTTGAAGAAAATACATCTGCAAGTTGTTGAGGGTTTAGGACTTGAAAAAAACTGATATTTGATGTCCGTCAAGGAAGTATTTTCTTGTACGCGGAATTGTTGGGATCGGCCTGGCTGTATACTACTCGTCAACTCATAAACAATGGCAATCTATTATTGAAAACACCAACAATTTACACGAGGATCAATCAATCGATAGATGGTGATCCAATAAAATGATGACATTGTGTATGCCTCTAACGTGATAAATAACTGGAGAAAATATACATTAAACGTCATATATATAGCATCTATGGGAAATCGCTGTGAAGGAGAGTGGTCGTAAATGCTGCAAACATTGCATTCAAGGATAAAACAACACTTCAAGTGTTTGAATAGCGTTGGGCTATGAGCATTGTAAAGAATCTCCCAATCCATAAAGAAAAATTCAAATTAGTATGATTGGTTTACTGAGAGCAGTGGGAGGTAATGGTATCAATATATTAAATTTTATTGTTGGTTTGAATTGAGATGGTCAAAACCTGAAGGTTAACTAAATAGTTGGATTTTAAATTATGGCTCAAATTTGTTGTATGGTTGTAATGGTCAATTGTGGATGCAGATAAAATTGCATACACATATTTTATGTATATTGCATGCTAAGTCTGAAAAATTGATCATTTACATTTGGATGAAGGGTAAGTCTGAGCTTAATAGAAGTATTTTTGCAAAGAACTATTGTAGATCTACGTCATTGTAGGAGCCTGCAACATTGTTGATGAGTAGATAAATTGAGAGGCATCCCTCTCGATCTGGTGTTCGTACTATGGAGCAGTAAAACTAAAATTGCAGATTTACAAATCGCATGGACATAAATGTTGGAAGAACATGTGGACATATTGCTTGCAAAGAGACTAGTCAATGGGCTGAGAAGGGATTGTTGAGGTAAGTGGTAGCAGGGAAGACTACTGTTATAGATGTTGAGGTAAAATTGAATGTAAAATGAATAATCCTCGATGACATAAAGAGAAATATGCATGTTTATTTGAGGAGGTTTATTATGCATAGTGTGATGATTTATTATGCATAATGTGGATTCTTCACAGTTTTGGTTAAGTTATTTTGGACAAAGCCTGTAGTCGGAAAAGAAGAATTCTTTTGATTGGAAATATAATTTCTTGATGTTGTAAACCTTTATTTTTACCATCATGTGACGGAATTTAAGGAGGTGATATTAAGGATGAACACAATGCACGAGTTGTACATCATTCATTGAATAAGTTGCTTGTTCTCTATACACAGGTGAAGATATGTGAATTGATGCTCCATGGTGTATATAAGTGCAGGGAAATTTTTGCAGTAAGATGACGAACTTGTGAGCATGCAAGTGAAAAAGATGGCACAGAAGAATGGAAACCAGAGGGTTGAGTTTGCAGAAAGAAAGGTTTATTAATAATTTTCACAGGAGCATGAGGTATGATAATTCAGGAAGTTATTTTTAAAAATTGAAGATTGAATGGTTTATTTGTTTTCACCTTAAAATAAATCTTGGAAAAATTGAATTGCAATTCGACTAAAGACTTCAGTATCATGTGAAATGATAAGGAAAATTGATGATTTTTCATAAGAATGAAGTATGAAAGGGGGTGAAGATTTACATCCTAAATGTATGAGGGGTGTATGTTTATTGAAGAATGGTAATGCTTCAATTAAGTCAAAATATCCACTATCATTGTTATTGGGACAAAGTTTGAAGTGAAAACAGATGTTAGAGTCAAATGAAAGTTTGGATAGTTTGTATTGAGGTTGATTATTTTCATCCAAAATGAAAATTTGGTGTAGGTCTGAAGTCAAAGAGTCGTAAGATAGGTCCAAAGCCTGAATGTAATGGGGTGCATGATCGGCGGAGCCCAACACCCAAAAAAATTGGTTATTGTAACACATGAATTACTAAAGTGTTGTTTGCAGCAAGAGGGTTGCTAGAGATTGGTTCCAAGACAAAGAACCAAGAGAAGCCAAGCGCAGGAGGAGAACTTGCATTTTGATGAATGGCAAGTGTGAAGGATTGTTGAGAAGTGGATTAAATGAAGTCCAAACGTGAATAGATGCAGTTCACAAAGAAGGGGAAGATGACTGTTGATATTCATTTCCGAAGATCTGATGAAGACCACAATAGAGGGGAGAAGAAGGAAAATGCCAAGGTAAGTGTCATATGTGAACAATTGATGGATGAATAGTACGAGCGGGAGAAGGCTGAGATAACAATTCACCTTGAATTTTTAATGGAGTTGTTGCAAGAAAATGTGAAAAACCAAACACATGGTTGGACCATGAGAAAGAAGATGAAGTGGAAGAAGCTACATGCAAAGAGGGAAAAAAAGGTAAACATACAGTTGATGGAAGAGCTGAGGAAGCTCGAGCAGATGTTGAGTTGTGAAGAACTCAGAGAGGCTGAGTTAAAAATGGATGTTTCCATTTGTGGCCCGGAACATGGTGCAATTCTAGGTGAAGAGATCAATGAGGAAGATCTCATGAACTATTTTGTTAGATCAAAATAATCTGAAGATGTGTTAGCGAGAGAAACAGATGAGGCCATGAAGCCTTACATTTTTTCTCACAGTTTATGTATGTTTGCAGGATGTGTGAAAGATAGTGAGCAATTTGATGGAATTGTCACAAAGGAGAATGAAACTCTTGAGGTAAAGTCTGGTAGAGAATTCCTTTCATAGAAGGAAAGTGTTGATTGGTTACAACAGGAAGAAATCATAAATGAATTCTTATTTGGGGTAAGACAACAAGTCGAAGCTGTTATGTTATAGGAACAAAGTGGAAATGCCAAAGAAAAATTCCAAGGAGGTAAACAAATGTATTTGTTTAATGAAATTGCTAACAAATGCTGAAACCAGGAAAATTAAAGAAGATTTCCAAAGGAAGAGTGGAAGTAGTGGTGTAAAAGAAGATAAATTTACAAATGAATTGAATCAAATGAAGGATTCGGAGCAGAAAAGAGAGATGTTGACTAAAGCATCCAGTGAGACCACAAGGTCTTATGTTTATAAGACTAATTATTTGTGTATGATTGCAGGTACATCATAGGGTGTTGAAAAAAATTTGAAGTTTGTTAAAGAAGAAGAGTTGAATCTGAAATATATTCAGAATGATGCTGAGATAGCAAGATCTCAAAAAGAAATGAAAACTGAGAGGGGCTCATGAAAATATTCAACAAAATATTGAAAAGCGGGGAAGAAGAGGTGTCTGGTGATTGGTGACTAGCAAACAAAGGTAGTGAAAGTTGTACCTTAAAATTTTAGAAGTTCTACTCCGGTTGAGATTGTTAAGTTATACGAGAAAGTTAGATCTTGAGAGAAGAGAATTCGGCTTCGAGAGGATCTATTTTCAAGGAGAGTTGCTAAAAGACACGAACGAGGAAACATTTTTCAAACAGATGATGTGGAGGAGGGAATAGCTAATAGTGTCATGGAGGATTTAAGTCATCATACTGATGTGCTGATGGAACAAGAAATTTCTAAGCAATATACTGAAATGTTGCCAGCAGATAAAGAGGCACTAAAGCCTTATGTTTTTTATTTTAATAATTGTGTTGTGAGTACAGTTGTTATTGCAGATGCTGGAGAAGATCTATTGGACAAAGAAATTAGACTGATAAGGTGGATAATGATGAAAGCATCCCAAAAGAAGCCAATAGCAGTAAAACAAAGAAGAAGCAGCAAGAGAAAGACAACAGAAGATTGTGAAAGCATAGCTAGTGGGGCGATGCAGCATAAAGTGTGGATACCTGGAGAAGAACAACAGATAGAAGTAGCACCAAATGGAAAGTTGCAACACAAGATATGGGATCCAGGCAGATGAAGATCCAAACACATGATCAAGCGATCATGATTAATTTCAACCTGGGGAGTTTGATGCAGAAGCATCAATGCCAATTTTCATTATTTAATTATGTAATAAGGGGGGGTGAGACATTTTAATTGTTATTCATTTTCATAATTTAAGAGAGAAAAAAAGGTCTATTTTTTACTAATACTGGAATCTAGAAAGCCATTTGATGGGGTAGGCGGGGTGTACTATTCTCTAAATCGAAGTTTATTAGGTTAAAATCTTGAATATCGACAGCTCCTATGGCAGACAATAGTAATTTACCTTGTCTTTGGAGCACGATTATGTACTTACAAAGCCGACAGTGTTGAAGGGGAAATAGCTAAGTCCTCAAAAATGTTGTAATTCTGAGAAGCTCTCGCATGTGAATTGAAAGCTGATTTACGAAGTACACCTTTAGCAGGCGGTTCGATTACTAATTCTGAGTTGGGTTTCTCGATCTGTTGCAGATCAAAAACAGGAGGAGGTGTAGTTGATTTGTTTGAATTAGAAGATTCTACTTCTTTACCACCAACAGGATTTTTACTACCATAATCTTGCAATCGCATTGCAATCCTGACATGAGACATCATCAGAATGAGTTCTTCTGAGGCGTTCAAGGAAGAACCAATCATCTTACTATCTTGAGTAGGAAAAGGATCCTTCAAGACAGCAGGCATTTGAGAACCTTTAACAAATTTTGAAACCTCTGCTCGATGTGGGAATTCTTTGTTAAAATGATCCTCATCGCAAATGAAACAAGGATAGCGAGGTTTGCGTTTTTTGTCAGTAGATTCATTTTTATCTGTTTTATCTTTTGAATTTTGTTTTTTTTTATTATTCCCCTTCTTTTTACTGCCAGATTTAGATTTGGTCGTAGAAGACTCTACGACATGGATGTCGGCAGAAACTTCAGCGAAAGAATCTCCTTTCGGGGAATCAGGTAAATTTATTATAGGAGAGGAATTATTTGAAGATTTCTTCTTGCTTTTCTTACTAACTGAACCAATCATACCATCAGTAGCATGAGACCCTAAAGAAGCTGCAGTTATTTGACCGTGTTTTGGAAAATCAGGGATTTTTTCATGTAAAGTACCTAACTGCGTATAAACGAGGTCAAGGTACTGAGCCTGAGCAATGACTTGCTCTTCAGTAACAAATCCTCCCTTAGCTACATATTCAGTGATTTTGGGTAATAATGATTTAATGAACCATTCCGCCAAAATTTGATCTGGAATGAAAACTTTCACTAAACGCCTTCTACGTCGCCATTCATGAATATGATCAGAAATATATGTGGACGTGGATTGTTTTAGTGAAGTTAATAGTTATGTGCCATTGTTGTATATGACAGGCAACTGAAAATGAGTTAAGAAAGCAGTTTCTAACTGATTGAAATTATTAAAAGAGCCTCGTGGTAACTCAATGTACCATTTGGCAGCAAGACCAATAAGAGTTCGTTGAAAAAGGAGTACCGAATTGAATCATCAATTATCGAATTAGACGCACACCAGAGGTGATAAGTCATAATGTGATTTGACAGATCCTCTCCTGACTTACCCTCGAATTTCGGTATATCACTAGGCAACTTATTGGGCATTGGCGACCAATACGGAAGATAGTAAATCGGATCGTTCGTGAGGCACGACAAATCAGGTAAATCCAAAGTTGCAATAAACAGTAACTGATGGTTAGGGTCGCGAAAGCCTTGAGTAATGAGACCATTTTTGGGAGGAGGATATCCAAGATAACTCGGAATCGGATTTGGATTAGGAATGGTATAACCTCCCAGAAAACTAGGATTAACCAGACCAAACTGGGGTTGTTGAGGCTGTTGATAAGTATAGCCAGGATACGGTTGATACTGATAAAGTGGGTTTTGTGCAACGGGACCGAATTGATACTATCCCTAGTATGGTTGATATGTGAATTGCGGTTGAGTTGTGGCAATCGTACTTGTACCAGCTTGTCCTGTAGGCATATGGACCGAAGTCTGAACTGTAGGTCATGACTGGGGTACAGAGACTTGAGGAATTTCCACGAATGCAGGGATAGAAGAAACCGGAGCTACAAATACTCCAGAAACAGGTGTTGTCGGTTGAACAAATGTTGCAATAGTTGTAGCAGTTTGAAGTGGAGTCTGAGGTGTACTAGGCCCAGGCTGCTGAACAAAACCAAGTGCAGGGACCTGAACAGTAGGTTGGATAGGTTGTTGGGTTGGACCAGAAACCAAAGGTTGTCCAGGTTGATTAAGTAACTGCAAATTAGGTGGCGTAGTCTGCTGAATTTGAGATGGATTCCACACCATGTTCATTCCGGGGTATTGTCCCATAGAAGGTTGTGCATATGAAGGACCATAGCCTGGTTGAACGTAGGGTTGATAATTAAATGGTAAATTTCCAGCTCCTTGTATAAATGATTGACTAGAAGGTGGTTGGAAACCTTGAATTAGGTACTGACCTTGAGGTTGATAACCCTGAGGCACGTACTGAATCTGGGGTTGATAAGGACCCTGAGGAATATACTGAGTCTGGGGTTGACCTTGGGGTATGTACTGTCCTGAAGGTTGATAACCTTGAGGTATGTACTGTCCTTAAGGTTGTTCTCCAGGTAAATAATACTGTCCTACAGTTTGTCCTGGTAAAAAATTACCTTGAGGTTGCCACCCAGGCAGTAACTAACTACCTTGACGTTGCCCCCCAGGCGGTAACTGACTACCTTGAGGTTAAGGATTTGGGATATTACCAGACATCATAAATATTTTCTCTGTGTTCAACGTTTCAGTTTTAGCTCCCTTAATACCAGAAGATAACACTTGTTCAATCGGTCGAGGAGTTTCTCCTGAGAAAGTACCAGAGAGTGCCTAGTACCCCGAAGGAACAGAAGGACCACCGTATAAAAATGTTTTCGGTGATTGGGAAAACATAGATGACTCTCCTGACATGATCGATGAAGGATAATAACCTCTTGGTGTAGGATGAAAAGGAATTCGAGGTGGTGAAAAACTAAGACCAGGTTTTTCTAAAAAAATTGTCAATGATAAATACCAAGCGTCACTTCTAAAAGGACAGTAGAATATTGATTCACGCTCCCTAAGATTCAAAGTCTGTTGTTTTTGGGGAAGAGTTACGTCTTAGTCTAGACCGACAAGTTCTTCAATAGATATGAGGTCAGAAGGAAGATTTTCAGTAATGATATTTCCTACCCTAGGTGGACTAGGATCACTAGAATTTGGAGTAACAAATCCTAAATATGGTTCCAAAACAGCAAGTTCAATGTCAGGCTTAGAAATTTCAGGTTCTTCAGCTAATTCACTGGAAGGAGAAATACTACCAGTAACTTTGGAAACTGAAATTGGTTCTTGAATATGCTCTGTTGTTGGTATTTGATGATCAGGATGAACAATTATGGATGAATCTCTGGCGTCTATTGATCTAATTCTACTGTCACTAGGTGATACTAGAGCTCGCAGCCCTTCAAGTTGGCTTGGTGTATACTCAGGGGGCTTCCCCTGAAGTCTACGGGACTGTCTCGGTAATTCCACCATGATTGAATATTAATTAATCACACGCAAACAAAGAAAATTTCAATAAAAACACCTAAAGTCTCTAAAGCAACAAACAGCTGAATCACGCGCCTAAAAAAATCTAAGAGTTCAAACCACGCACAAACAGTGACTTACCGTACTAAAAACACTAGTTGGTGATGAAATCCAACTTAGTAGAAGTTTAATACAAAAAGAGCGGTTGGAACAGTTACCCTGACAACCTGCTTAATGAAACAGACTAGCACAAGTTTCTTCACAAAACCATCTCGAGTGAAGAGAACCCCCAGAGAGTCCAAGTGAGTCTAGTCGACGTCTGCTCCAGGTACAGTGAGATCTTTCCTTCATCGTCACCTTAGGAAATAATCTTAAGTTTATGGACACTAAGGTTACCAACAGTAACAAATACAACTGGGGGAACAGTCTACGATCCGATTCCACGCGCAAGGGCAGAGTAACAAAGCTCAATCCCCTTGAAGGCTCCTCGACATGGTCAATCTGAGGTTTACCGACAAGTGACCCCAGGCTCCTCGACAATGGTTAATCCGAGGTTTACCATTTGTAATGCGCGCAGATCTTCTATCTTTCCCAATGAAACAAAATTGATTGTCTCAAAGGTTCGGACATGATCTCGTGATTAACTCCTTTAAGAGAAGCTT
This sequence comes from Pinus albicaulis, assembly GCA_034641835.2. NCBI lineage: Eukaryota > Viridiplantae > Streptophyta > Pinopsida > Pinales > Pinaceae > Pinus > Pinus albicaulis. The sequence continues at coordinate 759,349,867 of CM076572.1, read as the reverse complement.
CCCAGAATGTACCAATTACAATTGGATTTATTTCCTACCAAAAAAATTATCTACTTGTTTGTTTTTACTATCTTGGAGAGTTAATTACTCCCTACTCCAAGATACTAGCCTAAGCTATATTGGTGATAAGAGCCCTAGAAATAGAAAAAATTACTAGATCAATTTTAATTAAGCGTTGTTTTTATGGGTTGTTTCTTTAAGTCAATAGGTATGGAAATGAAACTTTGATGGTGTGAAGACTCGACTCCAAACACACTAAAAAATGCACCTAAAATGATAAGCAATTCATTTTTCTTTCAATGAAGTCTAGCTAAAAGAAAGAGTTCGAGAAATGCAATTTCTTAAGAGACAATTCTTTCTTTCAACATGAAGAATAAATGAAAAGAAACTCTTTTTGTTTTTCAATAAGAACTCAAAACGAGACAAACAATAAATGCTCACAATAAATCCCTTTCACTTTCAAAACTCGAAACTACAAAAAACAAATTTTCTTTCAAAAGAGATCTACAAGTTCTAGAAAAGCATTCAAAGCTATGAAAAAATAATTTTGATATCTAAAAACTTCGAAAATCTAATTGAATAAAAGCTTCAATTTTTTTTTAGAATGTTTTTCTTAGTTGTTTAGTAAACTAAAGATTCATTTGCACAGAATAACAAACAAATCAAAAAACATCCAGATATGTTTTCTTTTGTAAAAATGAAATTCAAAACTTATAACAAAGTTTGTTCAAAGATTTGCAAAGAGAAAACTAGATCTATTCCTCAAAAAGGATGGATTTCACAACCAAGTAAGACTCATCGAGAAGACAAAAAGACACCAGTGTGATCTAAGGTATTTCAAGCTTCTAATCTTTGAGTCACTACAGAGACAAAGTGAAAACCACTCCAAGTATGCAAAACTTCTAGAAAATCACTCAAAACAAAAATACTATTGGAACTCACTCACAAGAGATTTTTGATAGGAAAAATACAGATCTAGGTAGACACTAAGAGTCCTAAATCAAATCTAAACTTAAACTAGAAGAATAAATCATGAGATTTCAAAAATTTTAACAAGGTCTGCAGGCCCCAGAAGCAACAGGTGCGGTCCCGCACTGGTTACTTAAGGAAAGTGAAAATATGCCCGCACTGTGTGTGAAGATAAAGTACGGTCCCCAGAAAAATTCAAGAAAAACACAAAATACTTCAAAAAATTTTAAAGCAAAGTAAACCTAAGCTACCCAAGCGAGTATACACTAGTACATTTGGCGGAAATTCCAAAACTTGGTTCTGACACTTTTGACCAAATGTCGGAAATTTCCCCAAATTTTTTCAATCCCGCCCGAAACCGTCGCTATACCGACGTTTAGAGAAAAGTGTCGCAATACCGACACTTAGACAAAGTGTCACAATTGCGACGTTTGGAGGAAGATATCGCAATTGCGACACTATGCCCCAAAGTGTCGCTATTGCGACGGCTGACATTTTGTCGCAATTGCGACGTTTGGAGGAAGACGTCACAATTGCGACACTTTGCCCCAAAGCGTCGCTATTGCGACGGCTGCCTCCAAACGTCGCAATTGCGACACAATGTCTAAGTGTCGCAATTGCGACGTTTGGAGGCAGCCGTCGCAATAGAGACGCTTTTGCCGCCGTTGGTATAACGACACTTATATGCAATAAACGACACTTATATGCCTTGCAAAATCCATGTCACTTATGGTTTATTTTTTATTTTCTTTTGCTTGAACTAAGTCTTATTTCCATGTGGATTGTGTAATTTCACTTTTATTGCATATTATAGAATGTGTTTGTTTATAAGATTATATGATACATGTGAGATAAAGGTTTATTATTTATCATATATAAATAAATTTTATCAATATTGTACATTACACTTTTATGAGGTGATGTTATAAGTAAATTCATAAATATCTCTTTTTAATCCTCATTTTACTCCATGAATATGTTTGGAAATGAAATTTCAATAGATTAATTTTCTCCTAACCTATGTATCATCAATATTGTACATTTACATTCTTATGAGGTGATGTTATAGGTAAATCCATTAATATCTCCTTTTAATCTTCATTTTACTCCATGAATATGTTTGGAAATGAAATTTCAATAGATTAATTTTCTTGCTATTATATGTTTTACGAAGATATGGTAAGGAATTCTCTCTTGTTCTTCTTAGAAATAATTATATATAATTTATTTATTTTCAAAATAGATTAAAAAATTATATGAGAAAAATTATTAATTCATCAATATGTGTGTGTGTTGTGAGGAATAATTTCATAGTTCAACTTAATGGTTCATTATATAATCATGTGAGCATCACCAATGATATATCTTAAAAAGCAACTGAAAAGCCATGTGTACAAAATCGATGTATACTCTAGAGAGTGGTTCTCATATCACTATGTAAATTGTTGTATGCTACTTCAACAAAATTATAAGATAAATTGTAATACACATCATATATGCACCATAACAATTGGTGCAGGGTAAAACCCACCTGCCACACCTTTGTACTCGATCCAATTTTCTCTGTCAACTCTTCTAGTTGTGGGAGTTTCCTCCAAGGATCATAATACCCCCAAAGCCTATGCCATGCCTTCTCGCATGCGGAAATTCTTCACTTGATGGTTCTAAACCATACTATAAGTCCCCACGTTCTATGGTCTAATCCCCATCATACCTATCAACATTCAACCGCTCTTTACACACCTCGAATATAATGACTAGCCTACTCTCATTAATATATACCCCAATAAATACAAGCCACTTAGGAATTAAACCCCAAAACCTTGGGCTCACTCATTTTACATATTCAAATTGATATTCGAATGTATCAACTGCTCAATCCTATTGTATTTCAACCGTGATGTTTAATGTATGTCGACCTTGTCAATTCGAACTTCGTCACTTGTTTTCAAACAAACGCATGGCCATTCACATAATTATACAATCCTCCTTATTATAATCTCTGCCAATCGTCAAAGATCGTAACAAATCTCGACTTTGGTCTATAACTCAACGGTCATACATAAACCATTCTTGGCTCCACAGTAATTTACCTCTCAATCCGACGATCGATGGAGCATCACGCCAGTTTGGAGGATCCAACAGACACAATGAAATCTCATGTAACGAACACGCCCAAGGGTTAATTACGATGAGAATGGTTTTATAATTCTGCCCTCAGCCACGTGTCTCACGGAGACATATGTCGCGTCCTTTTCACCAATTCTGCTTACCACCTCCAAACTTGCGCAATATCGCCAATTTTCCAAACGGTGGTTTTATTGTGCACTTCAGTCACGGTTCCACCTCTTATCTTCCAGGTTCTATCGAGCTTTCTTTTATTTCACTCTGCCTCCACTCCTTTGACTCGCATCTTCCTGTACTAGTTTTTTTTTCTTCAATTAAGGACTCGCACTCCAGGTTCCTTCACACGCCAGTTCTATGTACGTGGTAGCACCGATCGAACCTTGAATCAAAGGCTCGAGCACAATTCTCTATTACACTGTGGGGAGATCCATAATTTGGACCTGTGGACCCTCTCTACCATGGCGTTTCTCACTGTATTACATGAGTCTCGACCACAACATTGCCATACCATTGTCCAATGCCACACCATCCACTGTCATGGTGCCTAACATGGGTTATCACACAACTTTATTCGTCTGGGAATTCTTACACCGAGTTAAACTAATATCCAATGGGTTCGGGAAAGGCTAGAACCTCTTGCATAGAAGCTAGTAATTCAGGAAAGGACTCGGTTCCTCTTTCAACATACAGGACCCCATTAAACCACAATTATCAAGTATGTATTCAAGACTACTATACAATTGATTATCGGGACACAGAAACCATTCATGCCATAATTAACTCGACAAATGCACAATACCATTGAAATAATTCTACATTTATGCAGTGAAGTACTTACAACTTTGGCTCGACCAGATCTTCGAATTACTTGGCCCTTCTCCTCTACTCTGTCTCTATGATAGTCCTACGCAGCCTATGCGGTTCTCTATGTAGGTCTGCCTTATTATGCCTATAAGGCGTATTTTTATACAAACCCTGAATCAACTCAACTCCTCTAACACTCAAAACTCTTCATACCTCTAACTCTGAGACTAACCCTCTGACAGACAGAGACGGACTCCTAAAATTAGCTTAACTTCTGAAACTGACTATCTCTTCAGGTGCCCATTAATCATTCGGGCAGTTACATTTTCTTCTCTAATTAACTAAAAATAACTCAACTATGAATAAATACATGGGGAAATAAAACATGAGACCCCCCTTTACATTTATTTATGGACAAAGGTTGTTTTGAGCCTAATGCCCCTACATCAACAATTGCCATACAACTAATTTGTTTTAGGATACATGTGGCATTCTAGGGGTAAATTCCATATGATGTGTATATCAATATATTAGGTGTTGGTAAGTTGTGAGTATCTAAGAAATGATAAGGAATATCCATACATCATGATCTTGTAATGTGATTATAAATTGTGTCTATAATTTCTATAAAATGTATAAATGATTTGTTTAAAAAAAATCAACACAATTAACCCTAAACAATGCTCAGGATGTGGAATGTCATTGGCAAAACCAAAATGATGGTAACATGTCCCATTTATATGGTAATGGTGATCATATATATGTTTTAGCGACACTTGATGAGTAATTAAATAAATCTCAGAGTGTGACTCATTGTGCCATATTTTTTTAAAGCATGATTTGTTTTCCTAGTTTTTACTAATTTGTTAACATATTTTATTCATTTGGAAAGCTAATTAATGACGCTTTAAGTAATTAGGACCTAATGAGAGATCATCTTCACATCTTCATTGAAATATATTTGGTAATTGTAGTCACTATATGAACCGCACATGCATGCTACTTAAGAAAAATTGAAATATAAACTATAATACACATCTTATATCTACCATAACAATTGTCATACAACTTATTTACTTCTAGATACATATGAAATACTTCAGGTAAATGCCATATTATGTGTATACCAATATAGTAGGTGTTGGTAGGTTATGAGGATCTAAGAAATGATAGGGTATCCACACATTAGTGCCCTAGTGAATTTTTTGCATAATTTTCTATTTGTTGTAATTTTGTTGCCTGGATTTGTTATAGATTTCAAATAATACAATTATCTACCAATTGTTCTTTATAAAGAAGAAGTACGATAAGTAGTCACCTAAAAGTGAGCCATGTGAAAATATTGGTAACATGAGTAACCTGGTAAGCTGTAAATGAAAAGTGAATAACCTCCACTCACCAACAGGTGGCAGGCAGGGTTGGAATTTGGATTTCTCTTTACCCATCACACAATTTTTTTTGACGTTTTGGTCATTATTTTTCTATTCAATAAATGTTACGTTTAAAATTTTTCCCTTCATTAATGACGTTCTCGTAATAAATTAACCCTTCACCAATAAAAGTTTGATTACAAAAATTGAACACTCTTCCATTTTATTTGGATTTTGGAGTGTGATATATCTGTGTCATGGAAATTTAATACCTAAAGTTTCAAGAGAAATAATTGATTCTTGTCAAACTAATATTTCCTCAATATATGTTATGATCTACTAAAAATTACTTCAAAAAGAAAGTAACTTTCTGTTGAAGCCCCTAAAATATGGTCTACAACAAGGGGGATACCCACCCGGTCCAGACCTTGGTTAGCAGCTCCTTTTCCATTTGGTGTAGTGGGTCCGACTGGGGATAATGGGACCAGTTTCCCAAAATGTGTGTGTGAGTGTTGAGAATAGATATTTCCTTTTTAAAAAGGTTCCTAAGTGAAATGATTTTATTCTATTTCTAATCTAATCATATTCAAATTGTATTCTAATTTAAATAGAAATATCTAATTCTAAACTAAACCCGGGATAAAATCTTGTTTATGCAATCTAAAATGATTTCGAATAACAATTGGTAATAAAGATCATTCAACTGCTATAAGAAAAGAATTCAATAAAGATAAACCACTTCATATAAAAAGTTAGATGAAACAGTTGTGAAAAGCATATCGCATAATAAGCTATTCATACATTAAGCATAAACAAATAGTCATCATTGTACAAAAGTGCCAAATGATAACTGAAGCATTCAAGCATCAATATATAAATAACTGAACATAAATATCACTTTTAACACAGAAGCAGAAAAATTTAAGAGATAAAAGTACCATTTATAACTGGTTCTACTCATGAGCTAGAAGCAATAATGATTTATCTCTTCTTAATCCAACATCTACTAAGAGTACAGAAATGCAACATCAGTAGCAGATATTAGACACAGATATCAATAAATCTCGTTCCATTCATTCATCAAAACCTCCTCTGAGGGTGCAGAAGTGCATGTTCTGAGGATAAGTTTTTGACAAATTTCAGGACCTTCTCTAAATGCATGAGAAGGGTTTAAATACTACTAACTAAATCTAATTATAGTTTATTACAAAAAATTTAGGATTCGGTTTAAATGACCGTCCTTTTTCTAGGCAAAAATAAAGTAAAACTAACACTAAATCTAAAACTAAAAACTATTAACTAACTACTTATGAATCTGGTCTTTGAATTTGCAAGCATCTAGCATTGATTTGAGAAGAGGGGGCTGGCCGACTTCAGATTTTAATTGTCCCGAAAAGACGAAGTCAGCAAGTGTTGGCGCGATCTTCTCAATAAAATTAATGATGCAATTAAGAGTACTGCATTGACTGTGTGGTTTTACTAGACAGGTCCAGTAAGAATCCCAGTTTAATTTTGTCAATCCTTGAATTGATTTTGCCTTCTCTTCCGCTTTCTGTTTCCAATCTGTTTGCAATTGTTGTGATTGTGGTAGGTATCCCAGAATGGTTTCTGAAATTAAATTAACCTTGTGCAAATTCTCATTTACACAATCAGTAATGTGGCTTGCTGTTGTAGCTGCTTCCTCTGCTGCTTTTTCTGCCTCTCTGATCTGTGCATCTCATTTATTGAAGAGCATCTCTTTATGGTTGTCATTGATAATTGGTGCTCCTAATCTTTTTCCTTCCTCTGTCTTTTGCCATGCCAAATAATTAGTAACTCTTTCATTAGTTAAATCATAATCATGTCGTAATTCTACGACATGATTAGTGATTTTATCACTTTCTTGACAAAAAGAGTTCCACTGTGAAATCTTTTGGCATAATATATCTTGTTGTTGCAGCAGTTGATTATTCAAAGAAATAGACTCGGAGATAAACTCTGTAAGCTTGGGGTCGTCTTTATGTGTTTCTTGCATAATATGTATTTGTTTCTCTTTTTCAGCCAAGCTTTTCTGATACCCGATCTTCATTTGCTGAAACTCTTGCTGTAACTTTTCAAATCGTATCTGTGCTTCATTGTTGGCATGTGCTTGTTGCAATTGTTTTTGCAGAACTTGTATTTGATCCTCTTTTTCATTTAATAACAGTCGTACCTCAGATGCTTTGTCAATAGTCGTGGAGGCATAAGCTCCTGTTATCTGCGATAATTTAGTAAGGTTTTCAGTCGGATCTGTAGTAGGATCTTTCCATAAAACATCCAATTGTTCTGCATCAGTAGAGAGCGCAATTTCTAGTTTTCTCTTCTTTCTTTACTTCCTTACTACTGCTTTATGTTGCGGGTTGTAGAATATATTCAGAGGAGGAATTTCCTCTATTTTAAGTACAAGCTCGGCAGAGGGAGTAATGGGTATATGTTCTTTTTCTGTGACATTGCCACTTATTTCTGTAACCAAAACTTTTGCTGTCTGTACAGGAGTTTGTATGTTCTGTCCTTCAACATTAATCAAATCATTAAATGATTCCCATTCTTTATCTAACTGAGTGTTGAAGGATGGTTGTTGTACATTAAGAGGTGGAAGATTCAACTGTGGAGTAGTTGAAATATTTTGTTGTGAGAGCTCTTGTGATTGAGCTGTATCCTTGACTGAGCCTTCACCTTTATCCTGATCATATTTTTTAGAATGTTCAGAAATTTCTTTGTCAGACTTTGACTTAGACCTTTCTGAATCTGAGCTGCCACTGAGACTGATGCTAGGAGTTGGTTCCCTTGCGGGTTCCAGGCACAAATTATCCAAAGGAATAGTAGTCAATCTTCTTTCTCTGTAAACTTTAAACTCTTGAAATTCTTCTGGGGAGAACTGTGCTTGAGCTAAATTCAAAATGTCTTTGAATGAACATTTTTCTTGAAACATATCATCAAAAATATCTTCTTCACCAGAAAATACTCTTACTTTGACAACAATGGTGAAATCCTTGACAATGCCATATGGATCAAATAGCCTTCTCGGAAACTTAAACAATTTTAAACATGTAACATTGCTTACTTCCTTAAATGTGTGACCAACATCAAATAATGAAAATACTCCGCAGGATACAGGAAATTGGGGCCAAATGGCTTTCTTTTTATCCTTTAATTCTTTTGTCAAACCTCCGTCTCCACAGGTTTGATATGCAATTTCTCGAGCTATGAGTTTATCCGGAACATACTTGGGCAAAACATGAGGAGAAGCAAAGCTTCCAAAAACCCTCACATAAGTAAACAATTCTTCTCCAAACCATCTTGCGACAGGGAGAATGTCTACTTCTGCTTCAGGGGACAACCTTGGGGCATCCTTATTATACAACACTCTGTACAGAGGCAACATTATGCCATGGAAAATTTTATAAAAATGAGGAATGAATTTTGATTCCCACAACTCTTTGTGATAGACATGAATGGGCAAGGGATCCTGAATTGTCCATTGCCAACCCATTAAAGGGAACTTAGAAACAAAGCAGATCGAATCCATAACATAGGCAGATAGATAAAAAGGAGGATAAATCCTCTGAGACATAGTCCGTTTAGACCAGTAATTAAAAATAGCCGTGGCTAAATTATCAGACAATATTTTGGCCCAGTCTACAATGGTGGCATTAACAGCAGGATTCAATAAGGGAATCCATTCAGGAAAAATCTTATTAATGTCAGGCTTTCCAAAAATCCTACATAACATAGCAGCAGCAAAACAATATGGAGAGGTGAGTGAACCGGTATTGTACATACTGTGTTTATCTTTCTTCAGTGGTTCATCTCTTCTGGTCCATTCTTTAGTGCATTATGCCAAATTGGCATTTTCCTTGGCAAATTTTTCCATAAATTGTTTGTTGTAAGTTGCCTGAGGCTCCGGCAAATGATACATAAGCCTCAAATCTTCTAGAGTAAATGACCCGATGAGCTCTTGACCTGGAGTTTTGAACTACCTGTCCGTAATATCGGTGTTATCCAACACCCATTTTACCATGTCTGTATACGGAAGAATTCTAGGTCTTGCTGCTATCCGGTGCAAAAATGAACAAGCCAGTTCTATAAGAGATGCTTCAGAGGAATTACTTGAACCCGCGGTAGCCTCAACGTCCATTACTCTTGGGTTTTCTTCTTCAAGCAAACTAAACATACCCTCCCAGGTGGTGATACCAGCTTCCTTGTTGCAAGCAATGTTCGCGTACAAGGATACCATCTCTTTAGTTTCAGAACTTGGAGCTTTCTCTTTCTTTCCAAAACTCGGAGCTTTCTCTTTCTTTCCCATAATGCTCTGAATATTGCTTTGTATAGTCTCCTGTTCTTCATGCCTGCAGTTTTACGATTTAAGTGAGAATAATGACATGAGAAAGATGACGGGATAGTTTTAAATGCTGAAGGCGTATGAACTATATTATTTAATCGTGAAATAACCCTTCGATCAAAACAAAATCCTTTTCCATTAATAATTGACAATCCATTCATTAACTTGACATTAAGGCACATAACGGATCTCGATTTACAAAAATATTTTCTTCGTACAACGAGCTTTTTAAGAATCTACGATAGTGCGATCTGCGATTTGCTTTGCAAGATCGCAAAATCGCAATATCACAAATCGCAGCTTTCGTAAATCAGAAAATCCGCGTCATCACCATATCACAAATCGCAACTTTCTGAAATTGCAATCTCTTAACATCGCGCAATCGCAATATCGCAAAATCGCAATATCTCAAAATGTATCATGTGAAAAATATATGTTAATATGTTTTCTGCGATATGTGATTTGTGATAATTATTTTAGTGCGATGTCATTGGATCGCGCTATCGCAATTTCGAAGATTCTACTTTGCTCAAGATATATTATACTCTTTTGCGATGAATGCGATGTCTCCTTCAAAGAGATATTTTATTCTAGTCTATCATAAACTTAAGTTTATTTAAAGATTTTCCAAAGAAATTTCTTTAAGCCTAATGATAGTAAGTTCTATTGAAAATGAAAACAAACACCAATAAATTTTTTGGATTTTTAAACTAAAGGTCCCCACTTATTTAGTATTATTACTAATATTAAATAAGAAGGGGGGTTGTTGTTGGCCACAACACCTTCCAATATAAAGAAAAAAACATGAATGAGCTTTCCCTAAATTGCAATAAATTTATGTTTATTATTAATATTGCATAATCTGTCTTATAAAAATTGCATAATCGGACTAAGAACAGATCCTCAGTGCATTTTTTATTGTTTTTGTGATTAAAATAATGAACCAAAGAATGCTAAGGCACTCAGAGAAATCAATCTATGTATTATTTCTCACAAAATCATGTTGAGTAGTGGAGACTAAGCGCTAGATTTTTTTTTGTCCTCAATCTCTCTATTAATTATGTCTATGTAGTTATAAGAATAACAAGCCAAAGAAATCTCAAGCTTCTAGAGAAATTAGTCTCTGTCTGCAGAAATTAATGATTATTGTTGACTAAATGTTATACCATTTGAAATTGCTGAGCAAAATTAATCAGGCCATGATGTACCATTTGTCAGTATCTATTTTCTCATGCGTGAAAGTTGATGTACCATTGAAAGTTTAATAATTCTATTGAAAGTTTAATAACTATAATAACTATATATATATATATATATATAATGATTAATAATAATTAAATTAAAATTCTTAAAAGACAAAATAAAAGCCTAATAATCACGAACTATTATGATAATTTAAAAATATAAAACTCAGGCTGAACATAGTTACAAAGATACCAAGAAAATAAGAGTGCATGTGCATGATAACCTCTTTCTTGAAAACCTATGAATGTCATTCTCAATGAAGACTCAAGACTCAACTGGATTGGATTGTGTATCAAAACAGTAGGAATAAATCAAAGTTCAATGAATGAATAACTTGATCGAGAAAATTTATAGGGAAATGTAACTTCACTATCACTCTACTAAACCTCAATTCCATGATTAAAAAAACACCCCCACCTTCTCAATGGTCCCATCATGGTCCACCTATTGAAAAACAACCAACAAATATTATTATTTTTATATTTTTGCATGGCCATTGGACAATGATTTACTATGGTTTTCCTACTAAATTCCAATGGATGATTATTCAAAAATATTGAGAATTAGTTTAGTCTCAAGGCATAGCCAAGAGTCTTACTGGATAATTACAGATTACCTCTCCATTGGATGATTGTACATTTTTCATCTACTTTTTCACGTGAATTTCAGTTGATGCTAGATCTTTGCCTTCTATTTCTTTAGTGAAGCTAAGATTTAACTTTGATCTTACATTAATAACTATACTTGCATGAATATCCATGCTTTTATACTTCCCCACCGTGGTCAATGTTGATGTATGGCCTTGGCCCATTGATCTTACAATTAACTCACTATTCATATTCAATTTTCTCCAGTTCAGCCCAATAAAATAAGGAAAACATAAAATGAAGTCTTGATTTTTCTTTCCAGTGCTCCTACATAATACAAATACTCTTAAAAAGCAATTAATATATAAATTGTCATCATTCATGCTAAAATCAGTTTGAATTTTTTTAATGAATCTGCTTACAATTAATAGATTACATTGCTCATAGAATAAGAGATAATTTAGAACTATGATTTCACAATAATAAATTACCCTAGCAGTTCAAACTTCGAACATACCTTATGAAATTAAAATATGGCAAGTTAATGAGCCAATCTAGTTTCCTCGGAGCCAATCTTGAGCTCGGCCTAAGTCTGAATGCCTTGAGAGTGCGAGTGTAAGGAACTAGACGCCTAAAGCTTTTATTTTGTGCTTGTGTAATTCACTGTTTGACCATCAAACCAAGCCACCAGCTATATTAACACTACTTCATGTTGGGGCAGATTGGCATTCTAATTTTTTAGTGCTATAGCCATACTTTTTCACTGCTTCACTAATCACAACCTTGGAAGTTTGCAGGGCAACGAGCTTTATTCTTTCTTTGGTGTTTTATGTAAAAGAAAGGATTTGTGAACTTTCTGTAATAGGAAGGGGAAAACTAAATTGATTCTAATTTTAAAATATCAATAATGATAAGTGGTAATTCCTTTCTTAAATTTTTAATTTTGAGTGAGCCAAAAAAGTAACTTTCCTTACTTTTTCAGTACATCGTTGCAATTGCGAAGAGGACTAGTGTTGCAAAATTATTGGTAAGTGGAAATTAAAGGGCGTAAGAACGTTTTTGAAAAAAATTCAAACGTCAAAATTAAGTCTTCTATCCTTCCTAGCATGTCACGGAAAACGGGAATCCGCAAATTCTAGTCGTCAAATACGTGCAAAATGCCTTATGATGGGCAAAATGGAGGACTGGTCCTATGCTGCTACATGAGTTAGGGTTTCATGTGGCAGCAGGGAACCTTGTATAGTTTTTCAAGGATAGGAAAGGAGAATATTGTCATTTAATCATTACATGAAACTTCATCACCATTTGAAAATTGTGTCCTAATTTGAAACAATAAGACTACCCAACTATTTCATTATTTAATTTAGATTATGTAATACAAAAAAATATCCTAGATAACTTAAATAATGTAAGAACTTTTGCAAAAATTTAGTGGGGAGAACCTTCAATTACATTTATTTTGAAGATCCACTTGCATTTTAAGCCATTTTAATTAGTCTTTCATGGCTATTCTAGTAAAAATTTCAACCTCTTGTAGAAATTTGTTTATCACTTGTATTAGAAATTCAAAAATCAAATGTATATAAAAATGATTTGAAATGAAAAAATCAAATGCGCGCTACATAAAAATGATTTTATTAAAAACTACATTAACGTCTGATATCACGCGTGCATTCGCCCTCAGCTCTTGCAAAACAGCATTCGCCCTCAGCATTCGCCCTTAGCTCTTGCAGAACAGCTTTCGCCCTCAGCTCTTGCAGAACAACATTCGCCCTCAGCATTCGCCCTCAACTCTTGCAAAATGGTAAGTTCTTACTGCAGGCCCTTCCTCCTATAGTAGGGTTGACTCTATTTGGGTTTTCTTGGTCAATTCCATTGGATTGTGTTAGGCTATAGGGTTCTCTCTAGATGTCTTCCAATGTTCTTTTGGATGAGTTTCAAAGAGGATGTGTAAGATGTGTTTGTGCTTGCATGAATTTGACTCCACCAGTTTCTTGAAGTTTAAGCTATGGATTTTAGTTCGACAAACTCATCCATCTCAACACCCAGTAACGAATTGTCCTTGGTCTGATCTATATTGAAGGTGAAGTGCAAAGTGGTAGAGAATGGGAGATCGAAAGTCATCAACTTTATCACAAGGGTAGTACTCCAGATCGAAAGTGATGAGCTTTAGTTCTCCATATTTGGGGATTTTCTGATATTTGGGGATTTTCTGATGACATACCGAAGGTCACATCCATACAACCATATCAAGGTCAATGTTGAGATCATTCTCATATAGATATAGGTCACTGATATATAGGGTTAATATCATCATCACTATCCATGGAAAACGAATGGTTACAAAATCTGTGATTGTGGTTGGCTCATTTATAATTATTACCCATTTACAGTAGAGCACAGAAACACTAAATATGGCCCGAGAAGAGCCTTTACAACAGGAAATGGAATTGTAGCTACTTCATCAATAACCAATAGCTCCACTTGAGAAAAATTTTCATAATCTTGGGGTTGGATATACTGCAAAGCAAACAATTGTAGTTATCATTCGTGCTCCAATATATTAATATAATTTTTACATTGAACTGAAGAAAGGGAAACAAGCAAATGCTAGCCATCATACAAAGCTTTGACATAAGAGTTTTGAGTGACATACTTGAAAAAAGAACTCATCCACTGATATTTATAATCATTTGAGTTATTTAAGTTCAACACAATGTCAAGAATCAAGATTCAATACCCTCTATTATCCTCATCACCCAATACAAGATTTAAATTTTTCCCAAAGAAACGCTTATTAAATTGGCAGCCATTATTTCTCCCTGCTTTAAAAACCCTACATTTAAATGAAAACAAGCATTGCATTTCAACTACAAAAATCTATTAGTGTTCAAGTGTACATGTGTGCATCACTTGTGTGGGGTATTCCTTTTCCACTTTCACATTATCCAAGAATGTGTGCAGTATAGTTCATATTTTTTTTTATTTATATTATCTTGAAAAAGGAAAGGTAAATTATTTCCCATGGAAAAAGAAGGTTTTCCCTTTTTACTACTGGAAATGGTACAACAAAGTTCCATTTCTACCTGAAACTCCTATGAAACAGGAACCAAATAAAGGCCATGTCATCAATGGACATCATTTGGCTTTGAAAATGGCCATTGCACCGTGTTGTTTCTTATATTACATCACCATAGTTTCTTAGGTAATTTCTTGTTTCTTGAGATGAAAAACAACCAAAGAAATCGTGAAGATCCTTTCAAGAAATAAATGACCATTTCTCAATCATATCTCAACTATTTTTTATTTTATTCAGTGGTTGCTTACTTTGAGAGAAATTTGACACTTTTATAAGGAATATAACATAAAAACAAAATGGGAAGGAATTGATGAGGTAGATGACCTTTAGTTGTTGTCAATTAAGAATTGATAATACACGATGCATGTTCTGTACTACAAACTAGATTCCTTCCTGGAGTTAGGACACAGAGTATTGAATCAGAGTTGTAGTTTCTAACTTCTTGTATTGGTTCATCAATCTTGAAATTCGGACATTGCATGTCTTCATTGCTTCATGTTTGAATAATTTGCATCATATCGTACAATAGGAAATTAGGAATTATGATTATTATTACTTTATGGATCTGTTAAGTTACTTTTAAGTTTGCATGGTTTAGTGTGAAATTATTCTTATGTGCCCCTAGGCCCAGGTGAAGGAATGCCAAGGACTGAGAACCCTAGTTTTTAAATGGTATTGTTTCTTATACCCAAAAACCCCTCAACATCACTTCTTATTAGTTCTTAACAATAGTGTTGTAAACAATTTGAGAATTGATATAGCAAAATCTCGCACTTCTTAAGATAAAGTTCTAAAGCTAAAGTGTGATACCATGTGTAATTCAATAGCCCCATTGTCACCTCACCAACCTCTTTTCACTTAAGGCTAGCTCTCCTCCAACTCAAGGGGGGTTCTCCCTAGTAGATATTAGGGATCTAATGGCCCAACCAAACCAATTCAAAAGCCCCCTAACTCTCTATGTTTACTACTATAAATCAAAATATTGAACAATAGGGTCAGACATGCATCCTGAAGATAAAATTTCCAAGGTATTTTTGGGTAATTTCAAAGGGAAAGTCCCCAAACACATATAATCAAGGAATTATAACGTGATTTAAACATTAAATATCAACAAAATTGTTTAAAGGATATTGAAAGGAAAAAGGTGATGGAAGATTGAAAGTGCCTTACTTAAATGCTCTAAGTATTTTTCAATAGTTGCTCCAAAAGCTTCACTTGAGGGCCCTTCAAGATTGTCTCCAACAATGCTATACCATCAAATTCAACAATGTTGCTCCAAAAATGTCCTCAAGGTCTTCACAACAAGTTTACTAGAAGTTTCTCCAACAATATATTCAATAAGGTCTTCAACAAGGGTTACTTGCTCCTTTGTTTTAGAAATCCTTTAATAATGTTTTTATCCACAGATTAGCAATAATGCAAGGAATATATTTAATAAATACGAGTTGAAGTCTGCTTCAAGAAGAACCAAACTCTCTTTTCAACAAAGCCCAATGTCTTCTTCCAAATAAGGTCTTCTTCTTGTTGAAGGTAAGGCTACTAAAAAAAATGGATCTATTAAGAGGATCTCTAAACAGTGCACAAATCCAAACTCCTTGACGCAATGTATGCAAAAACTAGCCCAAAATCTGTAACAATTTGAGGTTTGAGGTCTGCAAATAAAAGAGCTCAATAAGAGACCAAATTTCCTGCTCAAATACTTCTTCAAGACCAGCTTCCTGTTGTGACTGAGATCCGCTATTTTGCAAGAGACAAATTTTATAATTTTTCTGAACTACCCCAAAATTGAGCTCAGCCTAAGGTCTGCAATTTTGGTATGAAGTCTCAAGATCTGAAAAAAAAAATGTATAGGTCTTCAATATAAGAAGTTTGAAAATTTCCAGCTGATTCGAGTCTACAATTATGAAAAATCCTGAAATCTATACTAGATTCAAAGTATAACATACACTAGCAATTGCACCAGGAGGTGCAAGGGAACCACATAAAAGAAAGAGTTGCTTGGAGGAGGAGTAACCACATGAAATGGTGAACATAGTTTCTATTAGATAAAGAGAACGCTATAGTACCATCTATCCAAGATCATCTATGGTCCCTCAAAAGCACCTTTTCGAAATTTTGGGGTAAAAATTCTAACATGTGAACCATACATGCCAATATCCAAAATAAAAGAAATTTTTTAGGTCTTCATGAAACCGAGTATGGACATAAATATCTCATCAATCTAATTCTCGTCTATCATCTTCAATATCAATGACTTGATTTCATGATGAATATAATTTCTTAACTTATTGCTAGTTTCAAAAACCAAGCATAATGAATGGTTTGATCTGCTACCCTTGTTTCTCATACATAAATAGCCAAAATTCCTTTCCAAAAAAGCTGCAATTTTTTCTTCTGATGTGTGATTTGATTTTAAAAAGGTTCTTTACAACAAAATCCTCATTATTAATACACTGGCATTATTTCAGAACTGGTTATTGCTTTTTCAACCAAAGTTTACAAACCCTGCACACAGGGACTGGACCATTATGTGATCTGCTAAAAAATATATTTAATGTAGTATACATGTAGGGGATTTTTCTCATTTGCATGAGCTAGATGATTAGGATTGCTCTAACCTACTCTTATGTTAAGGATCCCCTTTGACAACATAAAATCCCCTATTTTTTTAAGACTCTTGTCTCAAATACTAATTTGCATGCCAAAGATTACTCTCATAGTGCGTACAAATTTAGCTCTCAAGGAAAATGGAGTTGCCTATGAGCGTAGATATAAAATGGGAAAATTTGTTCCAAATAACACGAGGAAAGTCAGAGCCTTCACTGAAGCTTTTGGAGGCCCTTTATTTTACTATTATACAATTTCTCTAGCTCTTCGCGGCCTCCAACCTCTTCCAGTTCCTGTGAAACTCAAAAATCAATAAACTATCAATACATCTTCACCTAAGACCGAGCATCAATAACTCTAAACACATTTGAAATACAAAGATACAAACGGTTATAAGGGAAGAAGCAAACTCACTTTTGGTCCAAGGAAAATACCATATGGTACACCATTAAACTTGTCTGCATGATGAAGCTGCAGTGGCATTTAAACAAATCTGTATGAGATCCACTACTTACTGGAAAGAAATCTATGTCTAACTCACAGAAAAATGAAGCAATCTATAGAGTTATGATAAGGAAATTAGGAACAAACCTAATGTGCAACTACTACCTTAAGAAGATATGGAACATCAGCAATAGGCCCAACAGGAAAGCGGCGATGAACAAGACCATCGTGGACAAACATTTATGCCATCCCAAAAACGGTGATACCAAGCCCCTGAGGAATTTTTCAAAATGCACGGTAGGTTGATAATAGAGTGACTAACATACTACTGTTGAAAATCACCTTGACATAGTTGTTAAATCAAACTTGGTTTAAATTTACAGTGATCACATCATTCTTTAAAGAATACTGTCAATTTAGTACTTTTGTGAATTTCAATGGTAGCAACAGTCAAAATCGAGGCCAGTACTTACAGCACCAAAACAAAGGCCTAGCACAAAGCCTTTCTTAAAGAATTCATAATCCATTAATGCAATGGCCGGACTAACGTTGATAATGGCAAACACGTCATTCAACTCAAAAGGTCCCTCCCTTGGCCTGTGATGAGACTGCCCAAAGAAAATGGATTGTCAATTACAATATAAAACTAACATCTCAACAATCCTGTAATCAATGGAACAAAAGGGGATTGCATAGTGCAAAACATATCTGCTATATTACAGCTGGATTGTTTTTTTTTTAAAGTAATTCTTGGTCCACCTTTCTGTAAACTGTAGTTATACCTCATGCATATGCCACAGCGAAGCATGCCAAAGAGCTCGGTGAGCCCAGCGAGCCCAGTATTCCATTCCAACCTATAAAAGCACATTTGGAGTCATTATTTTATGAATATTTAGTTCCAAATCTAATACCAACAGCTCAAGTAAAGAAATTTCACATACCGTGGCTCCCACTGCTAATGAAAATGTGCCAAACATCTCTGTGCAGGGAATCTCTACACCCTGCATACAAATTCCATCAGAGAACAAGCAAGGTAATATACCCATGTCATCTCTTACATATGAGCATAAAGACAAGAGTGAAAGAACTACTATAATATTTATTTGCAATGATAATGGTTAGCACCATTGAGTACGAACTCAAAATTCATGTTGCAAAAAATTTATTAAATACAAGTATTTATGTGACTGCCAAAGAGAGCATGACCTGAAGCTTAGCAAAGCACATGTTAGGTAAGAATCATGTAACTGAATAATGTAGAATTATATTTGTTATGATGAAATAGATCCAGCATTTTTGTTTGGGCCAACTAAATTTAGTTATATTGCAACATTGAGTGAGAGATACCATATAATTTCATCATAAAACTCATGGTAAACATTTGTAACAAGAATATATCTATACGATCAGTATGCCTAGTGGTTATCACACTGTTAAAAGGAGAATCAATCTGCTTACAAGGATAATCCAGTTTCTCATCAAAGATGCAATCTGGCCCTTTCCAATTGGAACCAAAGGATCAAGGACCTGTTTAGAGATTTCCAGAAAATTTCCATAACTCATATCTACAGGGTTCACAATTTGTGAGGCAGACACACTCTTTAAGAAGGTTTGCAGCGCGAAGTTGGCTCACAGCTGGATAGATGCAGAGACTCTTTTAATAGAATAAGAGGATGATCTAACGAGTACCCCAAGTCTCTCAGACCCCCTAAGAAAAACCACAATAGACCATAAAATAAAAACCGAAAGGAGCACAGCCATGGTGAGAACATGGGGTCAGTTAAGGAGACGTAGACTTTGTCAACTCAAACAATATATTTCAAAGAACATTATCTCCAGGAAAGAGAGGAGAAACCCATTCAATAGATGTTTGAATAGAATACATCAAAAGGCATGTTTCACCAGGAACAGCTAAAATGGTTACTTCAAAAATTAACGTTTTGATAGAAAAATATTACAAACTGGTTAATGATTCAATCCTCCGACATACCTTAGGATGGACAGATCTGTAGGCACCACAACTAGGAGCGTAGAAATCTAAAACAACAAGCTTGTCTCCAGCAATTAAAAGAGAGTCAATCAATTCCTGGGCTGAATGAACTTCTACCATATTTGATGTCACTCCTTTTTCCCACCATCTTGATAGGCGGGGCATACATGTCTATGCTGCACGAACCTGGTAAGAAAATCACCCAACCAGAATCACTCTTAAAAATAGTTTTCTCATTGCTCAAGGTGTGCTTTGGTAGCAAGAATCTAAAGAGGCATGGAATAGGCAGTGTATATCTTTAGCCACCAGACTATTTTTTCCAATAGTAAAGCTTCCTTAGGCCTTACCATCATCTTACACAGAGGTGGTCTTGTGCTCCATAATGAGAGCCTATTAATGTGAGTTCTGTTGGAGTATATACACATTTCAATATGTTGCTTTTCAAGTGTTTTGTTTCAATTTTTTTGTGATTTATACACTACAGACTCAATAATACTGAAATTATGAAGCTGATTTGTTTCGATAATTAATATACCTTTTGAGATTTTAAAATTTCACTACAAATAACCCAGTTTAGTCTCATTGTCAATTTGTCTCTTGTTTGGGTGCCTTAATGTGCAATGACATGTTTCTAGGACTGAATTTAATGCAAGGCATATTTGAAACTCTAACTCTGTCTTCCGGTGTCTTATTAGAAATTATTTCAGTTTTCATTTTGTGTTTTCAAGTTAGATATTGTTTTCAAGTTTTTACATTTATAATTTTATTGCAATGTGGCAGACTGATTAGGGCAGTACAGGAACAACCCTGAGACGGGATGATCGGGGAAAGAGGCCAACAAAATAAAATGTAAAGTGCCAGCATTGCTCTATCTTCAGGTATTTTAGTTATTTACATAATTGAAATAATATTAATTTTGTTCAAATATGCATACACCTAGCCATGGTACGCCTGATGATTCCCTCTATGAGGAAGAGCTTTCTTCATCCCTATCTCCAGTGCTCTTGTTGCGAAAAAAGGCACGAAATGCAAGGTCGGAATTTGATACTTTGATAGACGCTCCTCAAACACCTGAAACAAAAGAGAGGATAAAACAACTTATGACCCAGCTAGAAACATATCAGGTAATAATAAAAATTCAAAAGGATATTTTTTTTGTTCTGCATGAGATGAATTGTGATAGTTTGATTTTTAATTTTTACATTGACTAAACTAACAAAAAGCTCTTTTGTATGTAGCGTTTTCTGACACTTGCTGAACCCGGTGTTGGTGGTAGTGGGACACAAGGGCAAGAGATTGCTCAATAACCCTCTCATACACCTTCTACTCCTTTAGGTGCCAGCCAAGAAACACACCCTGCCCAAGCAAACACCCTTCCAACCATTGAACGTGTTGGCAGTGATGAGGCTGATATGGCCAACTACATTATTGCGTTTCCTGGAGCTACACGTGTCAGCTCCACAGAGACCATTAATTGCACGTTGTTGGTGAACGATGAAGGTGTCCCTATAAAGCATGTACAACTCCCAGGTAAATTTTAATATTTTAACTATTTCATGTACTTTATCTAAAACATATTTATCATGATTTTTATTTTTAAATTAATGATAATATCTTTCTTTTTTCCTGTGTAGGAAACAATGAGTTCTACAGGTTTCTGGAGAGCCATGCATTGGTAATTTTTGGCCCAAACATACGCACAGGGTGGAATTCCCAGAATTCCAACCTGAAAAAAGAACTTCTAGATTATCTAGAAGCCCTTTTTGGGGTCGGCACATTTGACAGAACAACGGTGGCTCGGGTAGCTGACAAATATTTGAAATATACCAGGGACACCTATAGGACGCAATTTCAATTTAACCCTAGATATGAGCATCCTCTCACAGTTCCAGAGAGTGAGTGGAGAGCACTCATCCATGACGGAAAAGAGAAAATGGCAAAGAAAGAAGGAAAAATGCCAACTGGACCCGCAAGGTAAATTACAACTTTAATTCAATAGCTTTAATTTTCTCTATGTCTAAAATAAAAGTGTGCTACGTCATATCTGACTTCAATATTTTGATGATAGTTTTCCTAACACCTCGAAGGCAACCAAAGCTAGGATTGAAAAAAAGGGCCATCACAAGCTAGGCCAGGGCGGCTACTTGAAATTAGCCGCAAGAATTGTAATTAAGTACCTAAACATATTATAATTAATTGTATCGCCTTCCAATGTTTTTGTAATCCTATCAAATATGATTAAAAATACACAATCATATGTAATGTAGGGTGATGACTTCAGAACACAAACTACATAGGAAGATAAAAATATCGCTTTCCATTTCGGCTATCAAGCCATAGTTGAACGTCGCAGAAGCTTGGGGCATGTCCCAAGATCTAGAATGTCTAATAAGGTAAAACATTAACCTTTCAATATGTTTGTTTTCGTCCATAAATTTAGTGTCTAACAACTTTGTTTAAATCAGGGGAGCAACACTACCGACGAGGCAAATAACCCAGTTGTAGAGCCAGATGTAGATGTTCCTCACGTGCAACCTGATCATTGTAGTGGGGACCAGGCCGACAATGCTACTATCAGTGAGGGCCGTGATGGTAATTAATTTCCACTTATAATTTTTTCTAATTATACCTTGATGGTTGTCCTTATAACGTTTTTTTTTTAAATGACAGAGAATGTTTCCCTTGAGGATCTTACCACCAGAGAGGAAGACAGGGCAACGGTCCCAACGGCGACAACTAGTGCACCAGGTAAATAATCTCATTGCATTTTTTTTTATTAATATTACCGAAATATTTCAATGATGTTTAAAAACTGACAATTAAAATTTAATATTATCTGTTTTTGTAGGCGATGCTCCGTCACTGGATGAGACCAGACATCGTGACTACGCAACTAGGTCAGCAGTGCGGGTCGAAAGGCATAAAACAAGAGCAGAGCACGATGATATTGATGATGTAATTAGGAGCTTTAGAAATAGGAAGAAGAAAAAAAAAATTGATAATGTAAAATATTGTATTATTATAAGACAAACGTTACCATACTTGGAACGTTTTTTGCGTTATATAAAAAACTCATTTATCATACTATTTTTATGTCAAGCATTAATTTCAATGTTTCCTTGCGTACTTTTTGTTGAATTGTTTTTTTATTAGTTATTGAATTTTTTTTTTCATGCTCGTGAAAGTAAAAAATGAAATATAGATTGGGTATTGGGGAATTGAGAGTGATGTGAGGGGGGAGGAAGGGGCCATAAGAGCTTCCATCTTCACGTGGTTGGCCCTGTTTAGTAGAGAATAATTTATTGGAGTGATTTAATATTGGAGCAAACCTCCCTCTATCCAACGTAGCAACAAAAAAGTCACTGTTGACTTAGTTGCTACTCTTTCAGATCGTGAGAGGCTTGTTCCAAGTTCATGCGACTCCAATAAATTGTTCTTGAAACGAAGAGGAGCTTATTCAGGTATGTTTTGACATTTTCAACATATGTTCTAACATTATCATACGAATGCATCTTAGAGTAAAAAATACTACATCAATTACTTGTATTTATTGTATAGATAATGATGGATTTTGATTGACTTGGCAGTGCAGGTACAAATCCTCTTGCATCATGAGCAATACAACTTGTCAACCAGGGTCATGTCCAGGATATTTTTGCTTGTGCGCTTGACCAGTTTCGTAATGTCACATTTTGTAAGTTCCTTTATAGTTCATAATTCAATATTAAGCTTGTTCATGATTATTATCTAGGTTTTTCATATGTGTTTTTTCATCTATATGATTGTAAGCAACTCTGCATGTTTCCTGTTGTTCACTATGATTTCTCCCATTACCACTCCAAGGATGAATCCGATTTTATTGTTACATAGGTTACTTTATTTTTACTATGATTTCTCCATTTACGATTTCATAGGTTACATCATGTAAAGTTGTCAATCTCAGGTTGGTGATGAGATTTAGTTCTCCAGACTTGGGGCTTTTCTGATATTTTCTCCCTCATGTCATTCTTGCATCACTTTGTTGTTTGAGCATGCCAATTGTCTACCACTTGTACCAATTGGCATGTGTCAATCTCTGAGTGGTGCCACATTTCACCTATTTTCAGCCCACTTGACCACCTGAAAAACTCAAATCCACACACCATGTGTCTTTATCATGGAGTGCCACATGTCCTAGATATTTAGGCTGATAGGCCTTCTGTTATGAAAGAGATCAATTTTTTTTGTCAACGCTTCTTATCTAGGCACGACACCTGTTACTTGTTTAATCTAACGGTCACAGTCTCTCGGGTTACCTTCTAGGTTTGACATACCACTCGTTTCTGGTATATTTCCATGGAATCGGTCTGAAAATACCAGCAACAATCCACACACCTGCAACCATCGACAGACCTGTCATTTTAGTAGCTGCATTTCCGCAACTGCCAATACACCTGCCGTTTTAGTTGCTGCATTTCGGCAACTGCCAATACACCAGTTGTTTCATTCTCTTAGACTCTGTGTATGTATATTTTTCATATAATTCTATCACGAAGTTCGTTGCAGTGCTTTGACATGCCTTTGAATATTTTTGTAGGTTAGAAGACATTTCAGGACAGAGCTATTGAATAGACTTGATGAGATAGTTGTATTTGATCCTCTTTCTCGTGATGAGCTCAAAAAATTTGGTAGACTACATATGAAAGATGTAGCGATTCATCTTGCAGAGAGAGGTGTTGATTTATGGGTTACAGATGTTGCTCTGGATCTTGTCCTTCAGGAAGCCTATGATCCTGTAATTAATCACTTTGTTTTTCTTTCTTTCTTATTCAGAGTCTATCTTGCCAGGGGATGTGCTCATTATGGTTTTTTATGAGACCGTTGTAAATTTCATCACCGTCCCTCATAATATGTTTGATTGTGTTTATAAATAATAAACAATTATTACACCAAACAATAAACAATTAACTGTACTATGAGTAATATGATATCTTGAAATAATTCTCATTATAATTTCATAACCTCTACTCTCACTTGGTGGTGTCTATATCACTAAGTGTGTCTTCTTTAAAATTATAGTTACAACAGACAATGAACAATCAACTGCACTGTGAGTGATATCTTGTAATAATTCTTATTATAATTTCCTAACCTCTACTCTCACTAGGTGTATATATCACTAGGTGTATCTATTTTAGAATTATAGTTTCAATGGTAGATAAATTGTTATCTTAAAATTATAGCTTTGATGGTGATACCTTGTGATTGATAATGCAGTTTGAAGCAGCTTTGGCTTTGACTAATATAGTCTCAGGAACCTCTGAGAATACAAAGGTTGTGATTGATTACGGGGCACTACCTATATTTGTGGAACTTCTTACCTCTGGGAATGATAATGTTCGAGAATAGGTAGCACGTTTATTTTATAGGCATAAAATTATTCTTCCCAACTATCTTTATATGTCTATAATTTTGGAATTTGATTTAAAAAACTAGTACCCAACTTTGAGTTCAACTGGTGTTCGTGTAAGGATGTTTAGGCTTTGGGAAATATTGCTGGAGACTCTACAACATTTAGGGATATTTCCCTCAGTCATGGAGCTCTAAGGTAGGTGCTTGTCCAGTTGAATGATACTACCATAATTTCAATGATAAGAAATGCTACATGGGCTCTGTCAAATTTTTTTCGTGGTAAACCCCAACCACTATTCGAACAGGTAAGCAGAATACATTCTCTGCCTCTTCTTCTTAGTTCACAGATACTATGCATTTTTTTATAGATATTGGTGCTTAGTAGATTTGGACGTAATATGGACCTAGGTGCTTGTTCATTACAATGACTCTGTCATCAGGTTTTAGAAAATGCTCAGAAATTTGGGTTTCACAAGGGGATTACCCTTGCTTGCAATTATCGATTATCAATCACATTCAAAAAAATTCTATCGTAGCATTGCTGAGCTCTTTGTAGGTGAATTTCTGAGGCAATTTCACAATATCTGAACTAAATTTGTCTGTCCTTTTCAATACTTTGCGCTTGTAACAGAACCAGACAAACAATCTAGTGGCCAATGCAACAATAACAACGCCTCCTATTGCAATGCCTGCAATTCACCCTCTCTGCACGCATGAATGACTATGGCACCCTCTTTTGTGAACAGGTACTTGAGCTGAAGGTATTGGTTTCCATTAGGATCATGGAATTCAACATCCAAAATAGTATCAAATTCCACTGCAATAGTATTCCTCGGCGAGGGAAACAGTTCATTGAGACCTATTGGACTCATCACCCCCAAATAGCCTCCAGGGCTACCCAAAGTGTGATCATCTGGAGCAATAACAAATGCTGATCCATCCCCAATTGAAACAAGAACAGGACCCACATTGTTTACAGAAAACGAGAAACATGTTTTGAAAGAAGAAGAAACTTTTGTATTAGGGTCCAGAAATCTAATTGGTCTATTGTAAAATGCCCTGCCTGCACTTCAAATTGGTACTCCCAACTCCATGCTAAGGCTCACTGTGCCATTCTTCAGATGAGCATCTTAACTTGAAGTTTGATTCCAAAAAACCCAAGTCCCCTGTTCTATGCCCAAGACCTCTGTTACAAAGAGTAGAGTTCTGAGCAAAATACTTCACAATAGGAAGCAAAAGAAACATCGCAAAATTTCTCGCTTTAGACTGATAATTTTCTGTGCAAAAATTCAACTGCGGACAATAAAAACATAATATCAAACACAACCAATCAACAATGGAATTTGAACATGAGGATTTATAACCAGAGAAAACCCTCTCCAGGTTAAAAGAATTCCATAATGGCTTTAAGATTCTACTAATGAGCGCTTACAACACCATAGCAATTACTGTCACAATGAAATCTACTGGAAGCAAAGCCCTTGTAAAGTTTCTACATTTCCACAGTGGAATAAAGAATCTTGCTATCTCTCATGATCTGGTTCTGTGGTCAGATCCTTTGCTATGGCTGTCTTATTCTGCTAAACGTGAATCTGTCTTAGCTTTGGCTCTGGTTCTCATTTAGGATCGTGGCTATCTGATCTTGCTGTGGCTTTGACTATAAAAACTTGTTCAATAGGAAAATTTTGACTCTACTATATATAGGAGCTTCAATGGGTGCTCTCAAACTGCTCTACTACAGTAGTTTCACTCTCAATGGACTTCTACAGTAATTGGCACCATCAATCTGCTTTGTTACAATGATGGCTCACGTCAAAAAACGATGCTACAACCATTGGCACCATGAATCTTCTCTCTACTTCGTCAAATGGTTGGCAGCATCAACTGACTTTGTGCTCCTCGGGGTGATGACAGTGGCAAACACTTTTTTGGGCAGCGTTGTTTTGTCTCTGATTCAAGGCAGAACTATGTTGGCCTTATTTTTTTAGTCCTTGGAACTTAGTTCTCTCATATTTGCCATCCTATCCCCAGTTTTCTACCGAGAAATACATAACTTCACGATATCAAAATTGACTATTTTGGCCATTTATCTTTAGTAATGGTACAACTTTAATTTGGTGCATTCGTACAGTATCTGAAGAGCACTCTCAAGCTGTTATTCAGTATTTTAGCATAACTACTACATTTAACTGCCATGCTCTAATATTTATATCAACCATAAGAATTCTTAAGGTAGTTCCACGTTTGTGAAGCAAAAGGAATGCTTCTGACAGCTTCTTATCATAGTGGTACAATTTTGTTCGCAGTTTATCTTTTATAAACCTCCAATTTTCCAAACATAGTAGAGACTACAGTTTGCATCTCAATTTTGGACAAATCTATTTAGTATTCTACAGAAAATGCATTAAGAATATAGTGTTGTGTCTACTAAGCACAAATAATTGTTGTACTAATTCATCTAAACATCTTGACATCCTCGTTTTATATTCCTTTTCTGTTTTCGCAAAGTTTCCTCTGCTACGGAAAATGTAATTATATTAATTTTTTTCCATCGATATACGGATTGGATCTAATTAGATGTAAGCCCTTGCTACAGTGGTTATTCGAATGGGTTAGAATGTGCATTGTTATTTGTTTCTTTTTAAATACATGCATTACCACTACGTGAGATCTTTGCATTAATTTTGAAATGTTGAGATCTTTGCATTGATGTTGCCTCTGCTTGGTGGTATCTCTGAGATTGAGCTGATCCAAAGGCAATGGATGTGCATCAGCAGTCGATTTCTCTTTTCTAGTACTGTAATCAAAATCCTCTAGCATGCAAACAGGTGCCGCAGCAATTATATCTAGGATTGATCGTTTTTTTCTCACCTTCACTTTAGGCTTGGAAAACTTTGTTCCATATTTTTTAGCATTTGACTCACCTGATAGACAGTGATCTATGTGGGCATTTAAGGCTATATTGGATGTAGATGAGAAAGATCTACAAACAGGACAAACCTTTGGTATCATGGCCTCTGGAAGAGATCCTGGATTCCCAAATTCTTCATTCTTCCCAGGATCTGCCTTGCTCTTCTCCAAAGTTTGGATATGCCTTGTAGGCTCCTGCCTCTTCTACACTACTTGAATTGGAGCACCTCCATTATGATATCAAATCATCCGCTACTATGAAATGACACAGGTCGCAGATGCTTTGATAGATTTTCATTTTGGGAACTTCACTGCGAACCAAGTTTTAAAATGTCACAACCCACTTGATATTTATCCCTAGAAAAAGTGTCACATGTGAAGATCAGGCTTTTGATGAAGCGAATAACTTGGTAAAGAGAATTTTTGATTACTTATGTATTTGGCCCCACAATATAGATTTTGATGCACTATCATTTTTAACCATGTGCTGAAAAACATACAAAAAACTATGTTTTTAGTGAAATTTGAGTTCACAAGAATCGATGCCAGTCAAAATCTAGACCTTGCTCCCAGCTTACTGGTAAAAGGCGGTACTCATATTTCATGCAAGTAATGGAATGCCTTTTTCGTTTTTTTATCTCGTCTTATTCGAACTTCCAAGTCTACCATCAATGATTGTCTTATGCTTCAGAAAAACGGTATTATGCTTTAAAGAAGTGTATCTACTTCTTATTATACTTCTTAACTTCCAAGTCTAGCATCAATGATTATTTTATGCTTCACACATAATCTAGTTTTCATTATACTCCTTGAAACATTTTTTATTAGTTGAATGAGACAAACTTAAAAGGAGTAAGCTAATATATTAGCAAAAGGATTTATGTCACAAATCTAAGATTCTTATAGGAATTCAGTGGAAATTTCAGGCATCACCTGAGTAATCTTCAGTGTCTGCAAATTTTGACATCCAGAGAGAAGTTTGTTACAAAATTAGGTAGCTCCTACTTGAAAACATGTTGATGTTGATGCGTAGAAATCTCCTTCATTTATATCCATGTTGAGTCGTAACATATATTAGTAAGGAGTATTATAGTAGTTCACACCTGTAATACTCACAAAGGGAACTCAGACAAACCATCATCTCTCCAAAACAGTGACTAATATTTTCACAGTTGGTTTCTTCAGATTTATTGATGCCACAATACCATGTCTCTTTCATATTACTTCAAATTCACCGAATGCTTTCAAGCGATTGTCATTATGAATTAGTCAAAACAGGTTTCAGCATACGACAAGGATTTATATGCACTAGATTTGGATAGTTTAACTACCACTTCGCACATTTCCGGGAGTTTATATGCCAAGAACTACTGCACTTTTAATCAGGATGTTGGAAAATTTTGTTTCATATTTTGACATTATTAATGCCAACCCTGACTTGCGACTCTTCGAAATGAAGATTCAAACAGTTGAGTAATGTGGTTATTAAGGGACAAGAGTCATATTATACATGTATCAAGGTAGGCTTGATCCAGATGAACTCCACCTACAGATTACAGATGTCTATCAACACTTGTATCCTTCAATAGTGTAGTTTGCAATACCATCTCATCCAGTCTTTTGGTGTTCAAGAGTCAAGATCAATAAAAATGCATGAATATTTCTCGGACTGCTTATATTGTCAAATCATCAACTCTAAACCTTTGAACACCATGCAAAAAAAATTGAGCACCTGGTCACTGGATTAAAATTTCTCGCATGGCTACATTGTGTATAAGCTTCTCTTACCCCAAACATCTCCCACAATCCCCCATAAATAGAAAAAAATGGAAATGGTTTTCATCCCTCTTATTTGACAATTTCTAAGCTAACTTTATGGAACTGTTCTAGTTACCATAAACATATCTTGGTTGATGGGGTAAAAACCCACAGTCCTGGTTCTTCTCTCATTTTAAAACCTCAAGCTGTGTATAGATGCCTTCAAAATTCATTCCCAAATTCAATTCTAGGAAAATTTACAATATTGATGCGGAAGCACTTTTCAATAGTTAACTGGTTACAAACCCAACCAACCTAGAAATTCAATCTAAACGCTGCAAAGAGAACTGCATAGAGCTGCATAGGGAAGAGGAGGCCATTGTATCGAAGATCTGGCCGAGGACCAGGAGACTGTAGGAAATTTCATTTATATAAGGAATCTATTAGTATTATATGTGCGTTTATTGAGTAAGTTTTCTGTGTGTGAATATATGTACGCATCCTGGTGAAAGATAATTGAAATCCCGTGGTAATTAAGAAACCCTGTGATGAGGTTATGTGCATATAGACTGGTTGAGTTCTCGGTGGAACATGAGCTAATGACTCAGGACTTATGAGCATTGGTAAATTCCACAGATAATTGTGTCAAACAGTTGGGGAATTTCTCTATAATCAGTTGTGTGAACTGAGGGTGAATTAGGTTAATGACATTCACGTGTGCCTGTGGTAGAGCAAGGAGATGTTGTGCTCGAACCTCCGTGAGCTAGGTAAAACCTCGTAATGAGTGTTGTGAATGTGTAGGCAATTGAATGAACCAAGGACCGGTGTATCGATTTGCAGAGTCGATAATAACCTTGTTGGAACCATAAGACATAAACCTTGGCATATGTAATTGTCGTGTCTCCTCAAAATGGTCATGCCCGAGTTCGTTTGGTATGGCCGCGCGAAGGATGAACAATGAGGCAGAGTTCAATGGCAGTAAGGCATTGGTAAGCAGATGGAACCTGGAGTAAGAGTAGTCGAAACCTTGAGGACCACACAATAAAGACGGGTTTCTGGCATATCACACCGCCTTTGTACGGTAAGTGGTATTCCTCATTTGGACGCGATCAATGTCATAGGCCGACACGTGGCCTTGAGCAGTTTTGAAAACCCACTCTCATCGCGAGTTAACGATCGTGCAACTAACGCGTGTGATATCCAGTTGGATCGTTGGATCGTCAAGGCCAGAGCGACGTATTATCCACCATTGGATGTGGAAAGGCCGCTAGCGCTGGGCCCCACGCGTATATACGTCAACTATTGTTGTCCTAACTAAGGTTCAACGGAGGTATGTGCGGTTGTTTGCATTGACAAAAGTTTATTCATATTTATGTGTCCAAGCCTCATATGAAGTCCCAGTTATAAAGTGAATGCCATCACTAAAGGTTAGCGGGGTCTGATCTTATTATATGATTGTTTATAGTCGAAGCACTGCGGGTTGGTTTATTATATTAATATTTCATGGTCGAATTATGTTCATAACAATTGGAACGCCCACAATTCATAACAAATATTGGAGATTTACTGTCCTGTTTTAAAGTTTCATTTTTTTTTTAAATTCAACCCGCCGTCGGTATACCGACGCTTTGTAAGCGTCGCTCTTCTGATGCCTTATAAGCGTTGGTCTTCCGACATTTTGAACAATTTCCATTTTCTTCGGTCTTGTGACGTCCGTCGATATTGCAACAGTTCTTCCTGGCGTCGGTATTGCGACGCTTTTGGAAAGCGTCGGTATTGCAATGCTTCTGGAAAGCGTCGGTCTTGCAACACTTTTGTACGGCATAGGAATTGCGACAGTTTAGAAACGTTAGAAGAGCGACAGTATAAAAACGTCGGAAGAGCGACGTTCAAAACGTCGGACCACATTTCGTCGAAATTGTGACAGTTTACAAACGTCGGAAGAGCGACAGTTTGGGAAACGTCAGAAGAGCGACACTTGTTTGGAAGCGATGGAAAAATTTTCGGTATTGCGACACTTTGTCAAGGCGTCGGAATTGTGACGTAATGGTGAACCACGTTTTGTCTGTCCTTGAACTATCGCTCTTGCGACAACTATGTGTCAGAATAGCGACGAAGTGGCCGTCGGAAATTGGGCCAAATTTTCTAGTGATACATCAATCAAAAACCAGAAAAAATAATTTTCTCAAGTCAAAACAAAGGAAAACCAAAAATTAAAAATCACACCTTCTCTTGAGTCGCCAATTTGTTGGTCGGATAAATCGATCTTGCAGACATGACCGATCTCCCTAGTATCAGAAGATAGTCTAGCAACAAACAAACAATTAAATCTATATTTCTCTAGATATATCACGATTTATAAGTAAATGATACAAAGGTGTTACGATCCTACCTTGATCCAATGCTTGTTTGTACTAGTCCTTCAATCGTCCGAAAGAGTTATCTTCAAAGATCTGCAATCACAAACAAACAAACATCAAATAGCACCTGCATAGCATATATTCATAAATCATATCTATTATGGTGATCAAGGAATCCATAAAATAAACAATCAAATGATAGCTTATTGAGAAAAACAAACTTATTTGTATTAACTTTGAAATAGTAGAAGAACCTTACAACCTTTTCAGCCTTGATGTTGAACAAGTCTTCCTGGGGTCCAAAGCAGGAATTTCCTTTACTCTGACAAGCCTTGCACTCTTCCAACCGAGATACATATAGGTATGTAATATTTCCTCATAAAATATCAGCTAAAGGAGTCTAAATTCCAACAGCACTTTACCTCAAATAATACTAAAGCTTGAACTCTCTTTGAGGCTACCCAATGCCTCTTTTTATATTGCAAAAGAGGAGGTTACAGTTCCACCTATGAAGGGATAGAATCCTCCTTCAAAGGGATAAGCTCCTCACATCAAGGGATTAGCTCCTTAAGGCATGGGATACATGAACCTGAAAAGAGCGGACTTGCCACTACAAGATTCCTTCCAGAAGCTTCTAAAAATGACTGAAAGTGAGCTTTTTGAATTTATTTGTGCCCTTCTAATATTTTACAGGGGTTCGCACCCTTAACACGGATATAGTGCGGTCAGGTATGTAGGAAACATGACCATTAGGTGCGGGACTGCAGGTAAGAAAAAAATAAAGTGTGATACCAGAGTTTTAGAGACTTTTGAGAGTTTTTCTCTTATTTTTAAGGCTTGACATGAGGAACTAATGTTTTAGACTTGCAAAGGAGGAAAGTATGAGTGATAATGAGCTCATACAGATAGCAGAATTTCAAATTGACAATTTTCAGTGCAACAACTCAATGTCTACAAATTAATAAGGGGTTTTAGGATTAACATGAGTATTTTATAAGGCTTAGAATGCCCCCCCACCTCCAAACAAGTGTTTTCCTCAACACTTGACTATCTACGAATATTTCTACATGAACAACTCATCCTCCCATGTTGATTCTTCCACTCATAGGTTCTTT
Organism: Pinus albicaulis; assembly: GCA_034641835.2. Taxonomy (NCBI): domain Eukaryota; kingdom Viridiplantae; phylum Streptophyta; class Pinopsida; order Pinales; family Pinaceae; genus Pinus; species Pinus albicaulis. Next base: position 759,316,751 of record CM076572.1, on the reverse strand, counting down.
CATTTGATTAGGTACTCAATAATTTTTTGATATCTCGGTTTCTTAATCCTTGTTTCTAGAATTGATTCAAGTAATAATATTATTTTCCCTTCTTCGTTAATCTCTGGTAAAATATTTTGGACTAGGATTTTTTCACCGACTACCTTCTTTCATCAAGAAACATGGAAGGTTGCATGTACATGTGAGGATGGAGGCCAGTCCAATTTGTAAGTCATACTTTCAATCCTTTACAATACCATGTAGGGTGGTGTTAATTTATTTTCCTTATTTTTTTGCTTAAGGGGTATATATTCATATAGTTTTATTCTCAAAAATACCCAATATTCCACTCAAAATTCCCTTTCACTATGATGTTGATCTACTTGTTGCTTCATAATATTTTGTGCTATAACCAAGTTGTACTTCAATAGTTTTATAATGTTTTTTTGGTGATGTATGTGGCCCTCTACTGCTTGAGCCTTTATAGTCGCTTTCAAGGGTAATGTGATGGATTGCAGATGATATCCATAAAGTGTCATAAATGATGAATTTTTTGATGAAGTATGAAACGATGTGTTATACCATTGTTCTGAAAAGGGAAACCATTTGACCCATTGTGTTTTTTTATCAAATTTAAATCAATGTAGATATCCTTTTAAACATTTATTCACAATTTTAGTTTTCCCATAAATTTGAGGATGGTAAGATGAGCTACAAACCAATTGTGTACCCAAAATTAAATCCAAAAAATTTCAGTGAAAATTGTATCTATGTCAATTACAATAATAATTTATATTCCGTGTAGCCTTTTTATTGTTTCCATGAATGATTTTTCCATTGAACTTGATTTAAAAGGATGAGAAAGAGAGCAAAAATGGACATAACTTTGGCATTTTATCTACCACTACCATATTACATTATTTCCTTCATATTTGGGTAAACTTGTAGTAAATTCAATTGGAACTTCTTCCCAACATTAGCTTGGTATGGCTAATAGTTGAAGGAGCCTTGGGGTCTTGATTGTGTCTCCCTTAATTTTTTTGAAAACCACACATTCAGCCACAAAATTTTGCACACATGCCTCAATAAAAAAAAATTCTTAATCCTATGATATATCTTCAAGAACCCTGAATGTCCAACATGAGAAGTGTATAATTCCAAAACCTTTTGTTTGAGTTGAAAATTCTTACATAAGTATAAGTGATATTGAGACCACAACAAATCATTCTTCCACATACTTTTTTCTACTACATAAAGGTCCTATTATAGTTGTTTAATGATCTTTCATAACTTTTCATATTACTTCCATTCTATCCTGGATTATTCCACAGAGTTAAATTGTGGAATGGAACTAGTGCATTGTACCCCCATTGTATCCTCCTCTTTCCTTGAGAGTCCATCTTCCACAATATTTGGTTATCCTTTTTTTGTATATAACTTCAAAGTCATAACCCAACATCTTTGTAACCCATTTTTTTCTCTTATGAAGAGATTCAATTACTTAAAAATATCATGATTTATTTTTACTTTGAACTGTCCTCCTATTCGGTATAAACATCATTTCCTAATTGCATGTAGTATGGAAAACATTTCTTCTTCATAGGTGGGTCGAATTAAGTTCTTTCATTTTATATCTCTACTTTCAAAGGAAAGGAGCCTTCCTTCTTGCATTAAAAAATGAACCAATGCCATGGACTAAGGCATCACACTCCACAATGAAGGTTTTTGTGAAGTCAGATATCGTTGGGATGGGAGCTGCACACATCTCCTCTTTAAGTTTTTCAAAAGATTTGGTTACTTATTTCATCCAATAAAATTTGTCCTTCTTAAATAATTTTTTTAGATGTGCTTATATTTTACCATAACCCTTGACAAACTTGCAATAATATCCTGTCAATATTAGCAATCCTATGAGTGTCTTCAGGATCTAAGGGATCCACTTTGACAGCCTCATGGGATACAATATTACACAAATATTCCACTTCTTCAACCCCAAAGGCATAGTTGGAAGGTTTTACATATAGTTGTTTCTCTTCCAATAGAATTAATACCTTTTCAACATGTTGTACATGTTCTTCCCAAGATTTTTTTTAAATTAGTATGTCATCAAAAAATTCAACACAAGTTTTCTAAAGAAGGGTTTGAAAATATAATTCATGAAGCTTTAATATGTTGAAGATACATTTGTAAATCCAAATGGCATAGCCAAAAACTTTTAATGACCTCCATGTGTTCTAAAGGATGTTTTTGGAATGTCTTGTTACCTCATTTTTATTTGATGATATCTATAATGGAGCTCCAACTTAATAAAGAAAATTTCTCTAGGCAATTCATCTAATAATTCATCAATGACAGGAGAAATTTGTATATTAATTCATCAATTACGGGAATAGGAAACTTAACTTTGATTGTCATTTTTTTATTTGTCTATAATCTAGACACATAATCCATGAACCATCCTTTTTTATAACCCTCACCACTAGTGAAGAGAAATAAATATAGCTATGTTGAATAATGCTAGTCTCTAAAATTTCATAAACCATACATTCAATGTCATTCTATGCATATGGATACATGTAAGGCCTAATTTTAGTCGATACACTTCCAAGTTTCAAATGAATAGCATGGTCATGATCTTGAGTAGGTAAGAATCTCTCCAAATACGTTGGAATGATTGTTGATAATACTTCAGGGATCCACCAAATAAAGGATATAAATGTTTGAGCATCTAATGAACAAAACTATGCAATTAATACTTGGTATCCTTTTGTAGGAAATATTTCATGCTATTATAACTTATCATTTTATTTGGTCTCCCTTGGATACCTCTAAGATTAATTTCCTTTCCTTTGGGAAAATCTTATGAAAAGTATTGAAATGGCCACTATTTCCAATGATAGTAATCAATGGACACACCACCTCCACCAATTTGGATTGCAATCATGGGACTATCCAACAAGTATTCCCCCTTATTTAGATTAATACTATGGAACTTCCCTAAAAAAATGATGGTGCCTCCGTATACAATCATTACTTGAAATTGCTGAGATTCAACAAGAAGATTCAACACCCACACCTAGTGCAGTAAGCACCTACACTAGGGTGGAGCCCACAATGTTATTTATGGGTGCATGTCTATTTTTATTATCCCTTAATTTACATGGACATTAAACTGTAATCTATTCTCAGTGTGGACTTGAAAGAGTTAACTGAAAGTGATAAATTTAGTTAGCTAGTGGATTTCGAGTTAGAGGTTGGTTAGTGGGACATGTAGAGTAATTATAGTTGTAACAGAGTTCAAAGTGCAGTGGTGCATGAGTTGGTGCAAGTTGTAAACAGTTTAACTCCTCTAAGTGAGTTAAACTCATTTGTGCTAGTTGTAACTGAAGAAACACTAGTGAGAGATCTAGTGAATTAAATATTAATTAATTCAAATCAATGATCTCACATGCAACTAAGGATTTACTATTATTAGCTGCATGCATGCCAGATCCTGTGGAGACCTAGTTGAGTTCTAGGTGAAAGGGAGGTTAACTATCAGTTGTAGGATTATCTGCTTGCACACATGCAGGAAAACTCCTAATGGAGTGCCCATGATACTTACACAGTCAAGGTAAGCAATAATTCCTATATTTTATGGATATTTACCACCAGGGATTGCGCAAGCAAGGCAGGTTGTCTGGAGGCTGAGAATTGGCTATGTGTTGGTGTTACACGATAATTTGTCACCGTCCCTGCAATCCCCTGTCCCGCACATTGGAGGGCCTTTTCCGTGACCTGTGAGCACTAACATGACCTGAAACCACTTTCATGGCATCCCCCTTGACAAGGAAAATCACTCCTTTGAAGACATTTTCCTATAAAAAACCCTGAAAATAGACCTTTTGGCCTTGGCGCGACCAACCAATTTAGCCCTCGCGCCAATGGGGGAAATCCACCAAAGAGGGCGCGCCAACTGGCGCTCTGTCCCAGTGTATTACTCGCGCCAAGCTTAATAAGGATTGTTTTTTAAAAATAAATGGCGAAAGTTTGATTCTAATCAACTCCTGAATGAGTCTCTAAAATGAGTTGGGAGGTTTGGCTCCGAATCTCCATGTAGGGGAAGTGGTTTTCCACCTATCATGGAAGCTTCCTTGAGGATAGGGCCAATCCCACCATTGTAGGGATCCCAACTCCCCTTCCACCATCTATATAAGTTTGCTATTTTCCCTTTGCAAGCTAGCCTTAATGGTCATAGTACTAAGAGTTGAATCTGTAGCAAGGAGACTATCGCCAGACAGCCTTTGAGAGCCAAGCCGAAGAGAGAGAGCTTTGTCCCATTCCCAACGAGCTTCATTGAGACGTGCTCCGCTGTCGACCCCGCCGAAGGAAGATCCAGTGTCAGAGCTTTAGGTTGTATCTTTCTTTTTATTATTATTAATGATAGGCGACTTTGATTATGGTTTCATTCATATGTCTTTGTTTTGATGAAATGAATTACATCCTCTCCAACTGATGTATGGTTACAAGATTTAGATTCTATGATGTGTATCATTGTGTTTCTTTGCATGTGTGCAGGTGTTCGAACGTGTTAAGCAGAAGGATCGTGATCTGCCAAAGCGGAGGACGGGAAGCATCATCCTTTCTTTGACGACCATTGCATAGGACCTGAGGTAGGCAACTCATTTTGTTTTTTCGTTTTTGTAACTAGAGACCTGCGTCACTATGTGTCTGATTGTTGCTAGACCCGATCTGGGCTAGTAGGGATCGCCTCTATCCGCAGAGGGGATTTACCTCTCCAACAAACTGGCGAATCCAATGGGGATTTGATTGTAGTTTGTCTTGTCTCTTTCGGTTGCTTTTGGCTTTTGTTTGCTTGATTTGCTCTTCTGGTCTGTCTCCTTCTGGTGTAAAACCTTTGTTCAGCCCCAGAGGATTAGATCTGACCTTTGCTTTTCCGAAATTTTCATCTTTTCATGGTTGGATTGATTGGCGCGGTTTCCACCCTGATAGTTGTGCCCATTGGTGTAAGTTGCCAGTTCATCACTCGCGCCATCCCCTGTCTGGCACAGATTATAGCCAGACAGTCGCGCCATTTCCTGTAGGTGCTAGGGTTTTCCCTTGTTTGGAAGTTTTTTTTGGTCAGTACTTTGCTTCTGGGTTAGTTTTAGATCTTGCTTGAAGTGGTGAGTCTGGTCTTGGTTGGGAGAAATTCTTTATTTTTCATTTTCAGGCATTGGCGCTTGTAGTCAATTAGAAACCCGCGCCAATTGGCCATTGGCGCTAGTTGTCAGTGAGAAATTCGTGCCAGTTGGCGCTAGTTTCACCCACAAAAGTCGTGCCAATTTCAGGGTGTGTGAAAATTGAGATTTTTTCCCTAAATCCTTCACCAGTGTGTCTTTCCCTTCCGGTCTTTTCTCTGTATGCGCATAGATTACATTGCTCATTGTTCGGCTGAGATGCCTTCTTTCCATGATTGCTTGATGTAAAAGGGAATGAATGCCTTGTTTTGATCTCATGCTTTGGAATTCCTCTTTGTGCTTGACCTCATATGTCTTGTAGCCTTTTGAGGAATTTCATTATAAAGTGTTTGAAACAACGATTGCATTCTTAGTGTTTGTTTACATCTCTTTTGCATTCATCCTTCCAATAAGAATATTTGTGTTCATTTAGTTTTCCTCTCATAGTTTTCTTTTCGTTAAAATGTATTAGATCACATTGCATTGAAAAGTATTTTTTGAGATCCATCATTGAACTTAGATTACATTGTTTAATGATTGAAAGCTAAAAATCGCTTTGAGTGCATTCTCTTTCATTAAAAGCATGCATTAAGTAGATTTTCATTTCATCAAAAATGCATAGAGTGCATTCTTATCATTTGAAAAGAAAACAGGAAATTGTGCTTAGATTACAATTGCATAGTTTTCAAAAAAGAGGATTTTGCATAGATTACATTGCATAATTTGCATCGTTGAATGTTTGAAATTACTTTTGGATAGTGAAAGTCATCTATTTTGGAAAAAATTTCGTTTACAGTGTTGTTGTTTGTTGCATCATTGTTTGAAACTCTTCCCTTAACTAGATAGCATTCATCGAATTGAATGATTTCTTTTCTCATATAGCTGCATATAGGAGAGTGTCATATAACGTTCGATAGGGCCTGAAATTGAAACATAATTGAAGATCAAATCTAAAATTTATTCAATTTACCTTAAGGCGGCATTGAAACCTAACGAAAATTTTTTAGAGGTCTAGGCTAGTGACGTGTTCCGGCATCGTTAAACCTAGTAGCTGTCGTTCCCCTCTTGGCTTTAGACAGCGCTAGTACGGACTTGTGCTCCCCATACCGTCACGTATATAAAGGGAGACCCCACTAGGTTGCTATCCTTTATCCATAGGAAGCCGAGCCTGCCGCCTTATACCTGTGATACACCGGACACAGCATTCGGGGAGATTTCCTGCACGTACGTCAAGTCCTTCGTTGATTTCCCTTTCATTTTTTAACCAAGGTGTATATTGCAGTTCACGGATATCTGGTACACCTCTTACCTAGATTACCAGAGTAGTTAGTTTGATCTTTACTGACCCTAAATTTGAAAAGATTGTAAAGTTCTTGTCCTTTCACGCTTGTTTCCAAACTGAAAGTGATAGAGTCATATTTTTCTTGTTTCTCGACTCTTAAAATATGAAACAGTAGAGTTTGGTTTCAGTGTTTTAAAATTAACTGCCCATGAAATATTCCTGGTTAAAGTTAGTTTCCTTAGGGTGTTGTTTTGAGTTGTCTCCAATGGCAACTTTTCCGGAGTTCACCAACCAAGGAATACCCTCCGAAGGGAATCCTTGTCCTTTTCCTCCTTTTGGGAATGTTGGTGCTCCTTATATGGCGACATTGTCCCTTCCCGGGTTAACTGTTGGGTTGCCTGTTTGGTTATTTTCAACCTCTGTGGTCCCGAATGTCCCTGCTACTATTCAATCAGTTCCTCTGCCTGAACAACATCACGTTTATTCCAAGGTGGACCTCTCCCCTTCTTCGTCTGTTTCTGCATCCTCCTCTTCTACTTCGCCTAGTGAAAGTCTGGATTCGAGTAACTAGGTGGCTAAGAAGAAGAAGAAGAGGAGGACGAAGAAGAAGAAGCCAGATAAAGGAGAGGCTAAATCTGCAGCTGCCACTTCGAAAACATCTCCTCTTGATAAACCTTCCAACCCTCCGCGGAAAGTCAAGTTCCCTTGCATGTTGTGCCAGGGAAACCATATTCTTCGAGATTTCCCTGGCATTCCCAAGGTGCTTGAATTATGGTCCAACGGTCGCCCGTCGTTGTCTTTGGCTTCTGGGAGTCAAGTTGGGGGCACGTCTTCAACTGGTGCTGGTAAGGCTCCTAAGAAGCAGGGTAAGATTACCAATCCTTGTAGGTTGTGGGAAGGGCACCATGCCATTCACCTTTGTCCGTATATGGATGAAGCCAAGAGAATTTTGGACAACTCAATTGTTTCTACGCCATGCCTCCCGGCTAGTTATAAACGACTTTCTTTGAGTCCTCCACCAGCTGATCCTATGGTTGGTCAAGAGTCATCCTTGGTCAATCCCGCTCCCCCGGAAATTCAAATTCAGGAATCTATTCCCGACCAACCATTGGTCGTGGGATCGGTTGAACTGGCCCCATCTGCAGTGCACCAGATCTTTTCCGTTGAGAGTGGACCTCACATCCCTCAGGTTCTTCTTGTTTCTTCAAATTCCTCAAACTTGGAGAAATATTCTCCTATCCCTATATCTCAAGAAGCTAATCCTCCGCCTCCCGTGATGGAGGTCCCGGAGGATACTCCTCCCGCCGTCGAGATGGAGGTCGTGGAGGATGCTCCTTCTTCTTCCATAACACCAGGGGAAGACCATCTCAGTTCGATGGTAGCCCTTCCGAGTAGTTTGGTCGCTTCCTTTGACTGGAGTCGATTTTTAGGATACCGCCTTTCGTCTTATGTGCCTTTTAAGATAACGGTACAAACCTCTGGTCTGGTCATACCTAGCACTGTTATAGATGAAGGCGCGTCTGTTAGTGTTTTATCCTCAACTACTTGGCGAGCTTTCAGTTCGCCACCGCTTGTGCCTGTTACGTAGAATTCGTTGGCGTTTAACAGAAGAATTGGTCAACCTTTAGGATCCTTCCAAGGTTACCTGTTACTTTGGAAGGTAAAACCGTCCATATGGACGTGATGGTTGTTCTAGGCCCCTTGGATTTCAATCTGCTTTTGGGGCGCGATTACACCTATTCCATGGGAGCACCTGTCTCCTCCCTTTTCCGTGTGATCTGTTTTCCACATGAAGGACGGATCATGACCATTAATTAGCTTTCGTTCTTTGGTCCTGATGTGGCAACTGGCCCGCCATCATCCCTTCCTAGTTTTTATCCACCCATTGTATCTACCCCACCGCAAGTCAACTATGTGGCTACCTACCCGGTGCCTGTACTCAATGATAGTGTTGTTGTACATCGTGTGCTGGGGGCATTGGGTCCTGATTTCCGAGATGTTTTTCTCCCATCGGACGGGAAACTCTTGGAAGCCATGACTTCTTATTCATTATGATGAAGTCTGTCGGAGCATGGTTCATCTGCTTGTTTCAAGCTCCTTAAACCATGAAACAAGGTCGTCAGAGCAGAGTTCGTTTCCTTGTGTCAAGCTCGTTAAAAAAAATGAAACAAGGTGTTCCGAGGATAGTTTGTCTTCTGTATCAACCTCGTTAAAAAATGAAACAAGGTCATCTGAGGATAGTTCTTTTAATGTGTCAACCTCGTTAAAACAATGAAACACTTTCCTGTTCAATTCGAGTCTTTGATAAGTTCTTGTAAAATCCCAGTCGAGTCTTTCTCTTGATCTCGTAACTTGAACCTTCACTCCATCTGCCTTTCATATGGATTGAAGCTTGGGGGGCATGTACCTCGAATTGAGTCACCATGCTGGGGGCATGCTTACTTTTTCAAGCATAGTTTGTTTCCGTTTCAAGCTTGTGTAAAAATGAAACCGATTTCAAGCATAGTTTATCTTTGTTTCAAGCTTGTGTAAAAATGAAACCAACTTCAAGCAAAGTTTCCTGATTTCAAGCTTGTGTAAAAATGAAACCTTGCCCGTTTTACCTCTTGTGATTGCCATTTTATCAGCCTGTTTTGCCAGATGAGCCTTGGTTTTCTCACTCCATCGTCACTATCTGCTTGGCCGATCATATGCCTTCACTTGGTTGTTTTACCCGTTCCTGAGGAACCGCTGCAATGAGTGGTCTTGTTAGCCAGCCTCTTAACCTTTATTTGTTTAGAGCAGTTCCACCATCACCGGAACCAGTAGCTACCCTTTATACCACTCATTCCTCCAGGAGGAGTCAACTTTCAGCTCTTTTCTGACTCTCTAAACATGAAAAGATTGTCGAGTCGCTTATCGTTTTGATCTCATTAAAGTGGCTGCGAAATGACATCTACCCAGTATACATTTACCCCTTTTTCGAGTTGGGATAGATTATTTACGAAAAAGGAATACCCTAGCCTATCACTATTAGGAGGCTTTCTCAAACACAGTTTTCTACCTTTTCGGATCTGAGGAACTATTTACGAAAAGGGACTGTTGGAGTTTACTTTTCCGCTATCTTTTCAAACTCTCTAAACATGAAAATACACCGAGTTCTTCCTTTTTCAGACTCGTTAAAACTTGATGACATCGAATTCTGTCGTAATGATGATACTCGAGTTTCTCCTTCCTAGGGCTCTTTAAATGTACTAGGTTGGATTTGTCCGAAGGACAAACTTATATCGCAAGCATATGTTATCCCCTTCAAGCTTTTTTTCAAAAATAATTTGGGTACTCGCCAGAAATGGTGGGGAAAAAATGAAACCAGTATCATCGTCGTGTCGGCAGCATGTCACTCTTGAACACGGCACTTGTCTTCATTCATGTCGGGTTGGGGAAATCTCATCTCGTTCTCTTCTTTCCTCCATGGGTTTGGGTTATCCCTTTTGACCATTCATCTGCTCTTTGCCTCGTCGTCATGACCTTAGATATTTTGATGTCAAATACTACCAAATCCAGTGTCGTGCCGCTGATATGTTCAAGAGAATTTGACCTCTGTAGTTTCAACCCTCCTCTGATTCTCATTTGATCCTGATTCACAAACATTATATTCCTCTGTCTCGCATCGATGATGTGGGAAACACTATGTCCCACCTTCGATCAAGGTCACTTCCTGTCGACTTCAGCTCATTATCCAGGAAGCTAATCTAGAGACTCCCTTCTGGTACCTTGGAGCTTGCATGCCTCAATGGCAGGTTCTTCGCATTCGACGCAAGGTTTTCATCATTGGCCTTCGATCAAATGATTCTACGGGTGTTTGATGCCAGCTCACTGTTCACATTCCGTGGATTGTACCTGTAGTACCTTGAAGGCCATCGTAATTATTGGTGGTTCCTCTCGCGTCTGTTAACGGCTTTCATCATTGGCTAGTAATCAGATGATGTTCTTGCATGTTCGACTTCAGCTCACTTATTCACATGCTTGGACTTGTACTCTGTTCAGGTCGAGATGGAGCGCAAGACCCTGGATTTTGTCTGATGGAATCCAGCCTGCAGATTTTGTGGATTATCATGATTGGTTACATGACTCATTGATTGGATGGCTGCGACCATACCTGAGTCTGCATGTTGATCCTTTCTGGATGGCTGCGTCCATACCTTGGATCCTTATTATTGTATACTCTATTATGGATGGCTGCGCCCATACCACACATCATGTATTTTAGATATCAGTTGTATTTGTCTACGCAGGTTTTCCGATGGCAGTGTTTTCAGTTGGACATGTTCT